>JABXJD010000129.1:0-405000 GCA_013375575.1 Percina caprodes
CTTGCAGCTTAGGAAGACATACGTAGAGTTGCCATGCATGAAAGTTTTGAAAGTAAAGTGCTGTGTTAATGTACCTGCTGGATCTCCAGCCATTGACTGTGGGTGCATGGACCATGAGCTCCTTGGCACTGAAGTTGTCCTCATGACTTGAAGAGTTGACCACAATGAATCCAATCTTTCTGGGCATCCCTCCAATGGACACTGATAGAACAGAAATAAGGAATAGTATTCTTTTAATGATATTTGATATGGGGGGTTAAAGTCTGGGTATCATACAGTACGTCTTTCTTACATATTGAAATGTGTCCATTACACCAAGTACTGTTAAGGACTGAAAACTGGCATTAGATGTCTCGTGAGATATTTAGTCCAGTTTACTAATTCTTTAAGCAGATCTATATACATTTATATTATATTTAAATGTTTGCCAATTTTAGACTAAATTCTATTACCATAGTATTGTATGGATGCTTGAGTTCAACATTTGAGAACTTTGGCTTCTTTTTCTGAATGAAAAATGTTTTTGTAGAAACTAATGTGTATATTTCTCAAGGTAAAGTAATGACCAAAGTATAGTTTAGGTATCAGTAACCAAACTCAAGTATTGTATCAGCACTTCTACTGACCAACCATGTGAATAGAAAAATCTCAAGGACTGTCACAGAACCTAGTCCATCTAACGTTAAAACACTTACAACAAGAGGCAATATTTACCAATACACCAAAACTGTTTAATATCACTTGCATTGAGCAAATAGTGCTCAGCAATTACACATCAATGGCTACTTTTAATAAAGAATAGAATAAGAATGTTTAATTTCATAACTTATAGAACAATAAAAGAATATACTAACAACCTTTAGTACCGGTAGCAATGTTAACTTGTACTTTATTCACCATGTATGTGTGTATGTCAGTAGGAGCTGTAAGTTACGTTATGTCAAATGCAAGAGGCTTATAGATTTGAAGGGTTTGTTTGTGTCACAGTAGACGAAAATATTAAACGGCCAGTTTAGTGCATGAAGTTTAGCGTATGGTTCTCTTCAGGTAAAAAAAAACTATCTTGGAAATAGCATAAATAACTCTCTTGGGTAGAAGGAGAACAGAGAAGCCATTCTTACTGACTTAAACATGTTGGGCGGGGGCATTAACCCTAGCTAACAGCTTCTCAATCAGCCAACATTGCTAGCTCATCTTACAGCAACATTAGCTGTATTCTAAAGACATTTTGACCAGCTAAAATAAAAATAAAATGTCCTGAAAACTGCCGTTCGTTATTTTCTACATTTTAAGGCATACCTTTTAGAGTAAATAACATGTTCTTGTGGGTATTTCAAAGATATCTTACCACAAACATCACCGTAACGTTGACAGTTCGTAGTCCCATCTCATCTCCATAACCACCACTGACAACAACCAGCGCGGACATGCGCAATAGTATGAATGTCATCAGTCGCAATGGATTGTGGTAAATGTAGTTTTACACGCGTACAAGTAGCTTTTAAAATCAACCTTTATTTGTATATCTAACTGTTCCGGGGCCCACCTCTGATTGTATGATGTATCTGCCTACATCTTGGCTACTATTATATTGATAAACATCCAAAATACATTTTATAATGCGTTTCACAACTTCTTCCTGGCCCACGGATGGAGCTACAGGAAGTAAAACATTTGTTTCAAAATAAAGCGGGAACTTTGTAAACTCAATTATTCTGCCGAGGCGAGCAAATCTATATAAAATATAGGACTCGTGATATAAATATTCCACAATAAATAAATAAAAAGATGTGATATGTGAATATGAAATGCAAAGTAATTAATGCTCAGAATTATGTATTCAAAGTTTTTTTAAGTAGATGGTTTCGTAGAAATTTCGTAGAAATTTTGTTCCGATTAAATTTGTTCGGTATTGTTATATTGAGGCATTGAGTACATTTACCATCCACAAACCTGTATATCAACCACATGGTACTTTATTTTGAAATACCTACACGGATGTTATGTACTTTAGTGTCTCGGTTATCTTGACTACTGGTCAGTCGTTAAGCAGCATGGATGACATGGAGAAATGGCCAGAAATAGAGAAAGCAGCGACAGAGAAGAGACGTGAACTGGTTTTCCAGGGTCCAACTTTTGACAAGAGGATTTCCTCTAACGGGGGACTCGCCTCTGCTATCTATTCCCTCACACTGCTGAATTACCTGGAAGTTAGCCAATGCCCGAGTTTGACAGAAATCCACGAGGACATCCAACATCTGACAAACCTTCAAAGCCTTATCTTGTGCAGGAACAAGCTCGTGTCCATCCCGAATGTCGTCGGTAAGCTTAAGTCCCTGAAGGTCCTGGACCTTTCAGTCAACAACCTCAGCGTTTTACCAGAGGGGATCACTCAGTTAAAGGAGCTAAACACTCTCAATGTGAGCTGTAACAGCCTAAAGGTCCTGCCAGAGGGACTGATCCAGTGCACCAAGCTCTCCACCATCAACATCTCTAAGAATCACATCACCGGTTTCCCCGCGGATTTCTACTCCGAGAAACTCGATCTCCTCAGCACACTGGTCGCCTCTGACAACTCCATTGAACGGCTGAGTGGAGATGTTCACAAGCTAGCTGCTCTAAAGGTGGGCCGCACTTCAATCGCAGATCTATTGTCCAAGTACTGGCTTTGCTATACATAGCAAGTGCTGCTGGGTGGATCAAATGTACTCCGAATTTAAAAGAAGCTGTTTCTAAGTATGGTGTATATCTGAAACTCTAGCTAACGAGGTTTCACATCTGCTAATATGCAATGCAGCACGAAAATGTCAGATATTTAAACAGAGTTTGGTGGGTAACCTCAACACGTGTGGTGTGTGTGTGTGTAAGAGTTTTATTTTTTTTATTTTTTATTTAACCTAACACTAAAAACGTCTGTGTTCCCAGGTACTGGACCTCTCTAACAACAAGCTGCGTGAGATCCCTTCTGACCTGAGTGACTGCCCCAAGCTGAAGGAGATTCACTTCAAAGGCAACAAGTTGAATGACAAACGTCTGGAAAAGATGGTCAACGGCTGCCAGACCAAGTCCATCCTCGACTACCTCAGAGGAAAGGGAAGACAGGGAGAGGACGGAGGTGACACGGATGGGGGTCGCAAGGCAGACAAGGGGAAAAGGCAGCAGAGGAAAAAGAAGGAGAAGGTGGCAGACGGACAGGACGAGGTGGAGGAACTGAACAAGATGGTGGTGAGGGTTCTACATGTTTCGGACACTCCTACAGCTCTCACCGTCACAGTGAGTGCTGAGGTGAAAGATGTTCGACCATACTTGGTGTGCTGCGTGGTCAGAGGCATGAACCTAAAGTCTGGAAACGCACTCAAACGGTTCCTGGTGGCTCAGGTAAGGTCCTCCCCAAGGTGGTATACATTCTAGGCCTACCAGTTTAGTGGTGCATGACTAATAAAATAAGTGTGCAGTATAGTAACACAAAATACTCACTTGTGGTTTTTCTAGACAAAGCTTCATGACGACTTGTGTGGTAAAAGGACCATCGCAACCATTGCAACCCATGATGTGCAGCTTCTCAAAGCTCCCTGATGTATGATGTCAAACCACCTACCCAGCTGAAGGTATGTCAATTCTAATGCCAGCCAAACACCAAAAATATGTCATATACAGTAAACAAACCACATAGTTAAATTAATCAGAGTTGTATTGGCATTCAGAGAAGTCTTGTGTGAGTTCTTGTCAGTTTCAATTCAGTTGTTACGTGGTCTATTGTATTTGTCCCCATGAAGCTCTTATGAGAACACGTGTTTGTTAGGTTGTGTCGCTGGGTCGGAAAGAGATGACGGCCGTCGAGCTGATAAGACACCTTCAGCTGGAGGCAGAGGAGCTGAGGAAGCAGAAAAAGAGGCAGAATGTCACTGGCCTCCACAAGTCAGTGCAATTTATGACTCTTTCTTTGTTGACCGGGGCATTGTACAACATTTTGGCCCCTTTAGAAAGGCATTTTCTATGGGCCCCTTCCCGCATCCACAGCTATTCATTCTAGCATCTTTTTGGGCCCTCCTCACATGAGAGCCCTGGGTACTCAGTCTAACGCTCCTGTCTGTTGAGGAAAGTGTTTTGAAAGATCCTCCTGACTGCAAGCTGGAGTCCAGGGAGAAAAGTTTGTTTTGTTTGAGACACAAACTGATTTTCAAAATTAAAGACACTTGTATACCAAAACACTTTCTATTAAAGTGTTGTAAAAGACATCTGTATGAGTTATATGGTATATAAGGTATGCTGTTTCTGCAGTCTATGCTTTGACACATGAAGGCAGTGTAAGTATGTTGGTTAGTCTGATTTTGTTTCAACCAATGTGTTAACACATTTCTGCAGGTAGTTGTAATCGGTATGTGTTAAAAATAAAATTAGGATTTAAAGATATAATTGTATCATCATGTAAACCACTGTTGTTTTTTTAAATCTGTGGTCAATGCATTAGTGTGCTTTAAGTAAAGTCCTACATGACAAGTGCTACTGGGTGGATCAAAGTTTAATATATACCAGTCAGTAAGATCAAGCTGCTAACATGCTTGACATGCTTAGTGTCTCTCTCACACCCCCATCAATGAAACCTGCAAATCAAAGAATCTTCACTGCTGACAGCCCAGACAGAGTTGAATCATATTTTTTGAGTTTATCATCAAAAGAATATCACTCGCTATGTTATTACATTTGTTTAAGCCATTTTATAGTGTTGACTTAAAATTTTTGTTTTTTTTAAGATATCTGCAGCTTCTGCAGGGAAAAGAAAAGTATCCCTGCCTAGTGGATGCAGAGGGACATGTGATCTCATTCCCACCTATTACCAACAGTGAGAAAACCAAGGTGTGTATGTCTGGTTTCTTCCTGGTTATCATAATTTGATCCTATGATAAGAGAGCATTTCATATGAATACTGTCATACTATCGAAATGATGTCCACAGAGAAAACCGAACCCAATAACACCTCTGACATGCCACATTGTCCCTCAGTTTGTCTCTGTCTTCTCATGATACATAGAAATAACATGATCAGCTGATTGTACTTTACAGATCAAGAAGTCTACCAAAGAGTTGTTCTTGGAGGTGACGAGTGCAGCTAGCCTGCAGACCTGTAAAGATGTTATGGATGCTCTGATTGTAGTAAGATTCACTTTTCCTCTCTTTTCTCTGTCAATAATGAATGAGTTAATTTCAACTACGATTTTATTTTCATAGTTTTGGCCATTGTTTATTGGTTATAACATTCTTTCTCTAAATGTGTCTGATCCAAGCCTGGACCTTTGTCATCACTGTGAAAACTAAAAGATACCACCATAAGTTGCATGCTCTGTCACTTGTAGATAATATGGATTCATTAATAGTTTTAAGGTAACTTTATTTGTGGCTCTAGAGGAAAACGCCTGGGAAAAAAAACGCGTTTGCAGTTTTACAATCTGTTTAAGTTTATCTCAAGTGATACAAAGCACCAATTTAAAGTAAGGCTGGGCAATATATTGATATGGCACTAGATATTGTCTTAGATTTTGGAAATCAAATTGTAAATGGCTTAAGTGTTCTTTTCCTGGTTTTAAAGGCTGCATTACAGTAAACTGAGTAATTTTCTGTGTTAAACTGTTCTAGCTCTTTTAACCTTTACCCACTTAGTCATCTATTTTACTTAAGATATCTTAAATCCTTTTGTTAAAGCACCAATTGTCAATCCTATTTCGCCAGAAGTATTAGGCCAAGAATATCACGATAGCTGATTTTCTCCATATCTCCCAGCCCTAATTTGAAGTAATTTCCTGTTTCACCACAGAAAATGGCAGAGTTGAACAAGTTCACGGTGGAGAATCGGGAGGAGGCGGGGTCAGATGGGGAAGGCCCCCAAGAGCCGGCAACCAGCAGTGAGACTTCTAGCGAACTGATTGTTCAGCAGGTCCGCACAGTGGACCAGGACGGCAACCTGAAGGTCGTCTACCCGTCGAAAACAGACCTCTCCGTTAACATCAGCAACTTGACGGTTATTTGGTAGCGTTGCTGTGGATAACCTGAGCTTTACATTTACGTGCTACATGAAGTTATTAACAAATTAACGTTGCGGGACATTAAGGCTAAGATTCATGCTAACCTGCAACAAAGTGATATCCTTTTACATCAAGGTGCACAGGAAATGTGATCCTATAGAATTTCATGTGATGTGTTGCCTGTTAACAAATGTAATATCTGATTAAAGTACAGCTTTTTGAACCCCATGTAGTAATGTTAAATCCTAAGGCTGCTTTCTGAAAGCACAATCAGTATAAGACTGGTTTATATTTCCTTAAATTAACATTTTGTTCAACTTACATTTACTTTAATCTGAAGGGGTTACCATCAACTTTAAGTATTGACATTTTCTGTCAATACTTAATCTTGTTTCAATACATTTTACTGCACGTGCCAGTGTCTGTAAGTTGGTTTTGTCTGCCATTGTAGCTACAGCTGCAAATGTAAACCTAGTCTAAGGAAGTTTGACTTCCAGCATTGTTCAGGTGCTGCCGAATGTCCCTCATTTGCGGCAGGAGGACTGGTTGACTGCTATGCAGATCTCTGCAGGGGGAATTCAGACATCTAGCTAGACTGTCCAATCTGAGTTCTGTTGCAAGACCCAAACAACCTTAACCTTTGAGCATACACGTTCCACCAAAACAAGTTAATCTGAGGCTATTTTGTAGCAGCACCATCCACCCAAGACGATTGTGATTGGTTTAAAGAGAAACCAGCGCACGCTTTTCTCCCACCTCAAAATGCTGTCGAAGCGCCAGACCCTCTTCTGCAGCGCTGTGGGTAGGTCTGGCATTGCAAGACCATTACCTACCAAATTGCATCCTGTGCAGTAAGGGATTTTTTGCTCAACATTGCCACTTAACCTTTAAGTGTTGAGCTACTCCATATTGTTTAGTTATGCATCTGGAACAGGATTCTGCAGTTATGTTTTACATTTCTCTAAACAAACTGACAAATTTCATTGAATTCATGTTTATTGTGATAAGTCTGAAACTTCAGTATGCTCACATTAGGTAAACTCTGGAAGTGGAGTGGTCCCAGGATCTGCAAAAGAACAGGAAATATTAAATTGATAAAGTAACTGATAAGTCATCGCATTGTCTTTATTAAATAGTCGCTGAGAGTTTGTTTTGGCTGTTTGAGTAAACAACCAACTAGGCTACCATTATAATAGGATACTTACTGCCACAGTTACATGTATAAGCCACCTCCAGGTACTTGTATGTGCCGCTACAGGGGTCTCCAAACACGGAGTTGCTTGCTGCGTACAGTTGTTTTTCCCATTACAGCTGTGGATGCAGTGTGAAATGAATGAAAACGGGCTTTGGATACAAATTAGAATATTCAATTTTATTTATAGTATCAATTCATAACAAGTGTTAGAGACACTTTACAGAGAGTGGGTCTAGACCACACTCCATAATTTACAAGGACCCAACAGTTCTAGTAGTTCCCTCCAGAGCAAGCAACAGTGGCGAGAAAAAAAAAAAATAAAAAACTTCTTTTGGCAGAAACCTCAGACAGACCCAGGCTCTTGGTAGGCAGTATCTGACGACCGGTTGGGGTTAGAATGAAGAGTGGCAAGTGTAGCGGGACCATGAGACAGCTGCTACCATGATTAGCATATGCACTCAGCCATGTTATTAAAGACTGATTTTCTGTGTTATAAATCTCACCCATCAGCAAAGAAAGTATAAAATTAATAAAAACCATGCATGCATGGCTACAGACTAATTTTGGTAGACTGCAGTTCCTTCCTGCTGCAGTACAACACACCAGAGTTGTTAAGCCTTGAATAATTTGTGCATGTAAAATGCCTCATGTCCTTTTCAATTTCTGACTGAGGGAACCTTGCAAGAATTCCAAATCATTTGGACTAATCTATGCCAATTGAACAGTTCTGAAGTAAAGGTGCTCCAAACAGGCTTTTTAGGGCTGATCACTGGAAGCAATATTTGTTCAAGACCTTTGTCCCGAGGGGACTCTTTTTAAATTTTGCTCCTTTCAATCACTGCAGACATTTCAGTAATTCCAATTTTTCTCACAAGTAGTGCATCGTCTGTTCGGCCTTTATGGAGGCCACCAATCAAACTATTTAATGGCCAATAACGATCAGTGACCAATCAACTGGAGCACCCTTATATTGAAGTCTTGATTCTTCCCCCCCATATAGTTAGCAAAGGTTGTGCTGCTGTACCTGTCAGGAACTTTGTGTGTGGGGCTTGAGCAGGAGATTTTTTGAATTTGATCAAGAGGCCGTTTATAGATGCAGGTGGTCTGGTCACTGCGTCCATAGTCTGCACCATACACAAATATAACCTGTCCTTGATCTGTCAAGGAGAAGAATAGGCAAGGTGGAGAAGACAATGTAGTGAAAATGTATAGGTCTGAGGCATTGAAAATGTAATTATGTTCCATCAATTCACCATAAATGCAAAAAATAAATATTACCACACTGGAGTTGCACTGAAGAGCCCTCACAAGCAACAATGTGATCTGTCAAAGTAATGAGGGAACCACATTACTCCAGAAAACCTGCAGCTTCTTTTATTTATGCAAATGTGTGACAATGTGACTCACGTGCTGGGAGGCAGGTGTAGGTGGTGTCCAGGTATTTGTAGGTGCCATAGCAGGGATCAGAGGTATGTAAAACATCCATGTTTAGTTCACACTCCCTCTTGCCATCACACCTGTAGGAAACACATTACAAGCATGTTTAAACACAAAGCAAAAGCTCACTTCAACCAAAATATTGTCACTACTGTAGCGACTACTTCAGTGCAATATAGTGTGAACCGCAGAGCGTGTGACGTACCACTTGTTCGAATATGCAGTATAATGCCATGGTTCATTCACCTGTGTGAATGAGTGTTTGATGCCCCTTAGAAAACACTGTCCCTGGAGACATGTTCTCAATGTTAACCTCTTCATGAAACGTAAACAGAATGAAAGCAGATTAGTTGATGACGCAACGGTCATTTCTTCTACCTGTTTACAAATGAGATCTTCTCTTCATCTCTGCTGCATACAGCAGCATTACGAAGCAACAAATTGGATTTCTGCTGCAGTTGGTGAGGTGCTTGCTTCCGTCTGATTGTAACTGTACCTTTTCTTGAGGACATCTACTGTGCCCGTTTGAGAGCACAGTGTATTGGCAAGCTGTGCCGGAGGTCTTCCCTCACTGCAGGTCACAGCGTTTGCACGTCCATACAGTGCCGTCTGCACGCTGATCACTCCGGTATCTGTTACACAGCAAGTGAGAAATTAAGGAACGAGACAAATCTCAAACAGTACTGTGCAAACATTTTAGGCAGGTATAAAAAATGCTGTAAACATTGAAAGCTTTCAAAAATGGAAGTGTTTGTTCAATTAACAAACTGCAATGACTGAACAAAAGAGGAATCTAAAATATTTGGAGTGACCACCCTTTTCCTTCATGACAGCATCAATTCTTCTATGTACACTTGCAGGAACTCGGCTGGTAGGTTGTTCCAAACATCTTGGGAGCGCTAACCAGATCTGTGGATATAGACTTCCTCAAATTCTTCTGTCTCGTCATGTAACCCCATACACTCCATATTGAGATCAGAATACATAAAAAAAAAATAAAAAAAGAATACATTTTTTATTTACTCCAATAAGACAATTATGTCATTTTGAATGAGCCTAAAATTTCTACAGCCTCAACTGATAATGTTCGTTGTTTGGTTATTTTTTTATTTTTTTATTTTTTTTTACAGTTAATGGAATTAGTTTGTGGCTATGGAGAGATGGGGGTCTCAGCCACGGTACATTTTCCAATTACTAAAGCCCAACATGTTTTTAATGCCTCAATACTGGGTGTGTCAGTTTATGAAGGCCTCCAAACCTCAAGTACCATACAGTGGTCCCAAAGTCAAGAAAGTTCAGTCATACCGCAGCTCAGGCGCTGGACATTCCCTTTGCTGCCACAGGTGATTACATTCTTTAGGGAGACTACTAAAATAACAGATATGAAAGAGTAAGTTTAATTGTTCTAGTGACATACTGTATGCAGAATATAAAAGCATCATCTGTATTACATTAAATCAGATAATTTACCTGCTGTCATGAGCGAACATGTTGCTGCCAGCACTGGAAAAGAAACATCACTGTCAAACTGTGCCAGCCAACATAAGCAAAAGTTACAAAGTCCCTTGAATTTATTTTTTTAATGTAAATTGTGCTTTATCATAAACCCCTGCCCCATGCTAGATGGTTGGATGATCTCATGTTATTACACTAAAAAGAAATCTTATCTCTGTCTCTCACCTGATTTACATGTCACAAATAGCTCAAATCACAGAAAGAAAATAAATAAATAAGTAAATAACATGCTATATTGGCCAAACAGAGGGGCAAATCCTTTTTCGGGGATGTAACCTAATATGGCAAACAAGGATGTACTGACATGTGTTAGGGTTAAAACCCGGTCTTAACACAGCTAATTTTAAGCCAGAAAGCGGAGTTCTATTTAACTAAAGCCTTTCAGTTTCTATGCTCCTCATATCTGGAATAAACTCCCAGAAACCTGCAGGTCTGCTGCTACTCTTAGTTCTTTTAAATCAATGCTGAAGACCTTTCTTTTCGATGTTGCCTTTCTTTAAATTATGTTCATTTCTTTCTTTTATACTGCACTGTAACTTTTATTCTTGTGTTTTATTTGTTTTTATATATATATATATATTTGTTTTTTTTTTTTTTTTTAAACTGTTTCTTCTGTGTTTTATCGGTTTTACTTTCTTTTAACTGTTTTTGTGTAAAGCACTTTGAATTGCCCTGTTGCTGAAATGTGCTATATAAATAAAGCTGCCTTGCCTTGCCTTGCCTTCCCCCAGAAATGTTCCCTAGTGTTTTAATCCAAACCATGAGTTTTCTCCTAATCTTAACTAGTCGTTTTGATGCCTCATCTTAACTTTCATTGAGGCAATATACTCATATTGTGGATTAAACTGAACAACCGGCAGCGCGGCGCTTAGTACCCGGCTCCAAGTCACCTATTGTAAGGTAACCAAAAACCAAACTACCGCTGATACGGAGCTCTATAGCGGCTAAAACAATTAGCAACTGCCACTCCGCGTCATGGAGCTCGTAGCCAGCCGGATATCACACGTTTTGGTGTGCATAGCCTACATTTTATACAATATCATAAAAGGTAGCTGTCAGTTGCATGCTACTTACACAGTGTGGTGCTGAGTCCGAGGTAGAGCATGGTTTTAGAAGATCTGGTCTGAGACGACAGTGAGACAGATCTGCTGGTTTGATGAGACACACCTGTAGGCTGTTAGGCTGGATTAAGAACTTCCTTCGCTTTATATAGGCCTACAAATCAATTGGTTTCACGATATGCCGAGGAAATATGATGAGGCGCACTGAAAAAATTAACTTTGTGGTAGGCCTATAGAACATAAAACATATTAAATAGCTGTCATAATTTAGAAAATCAGTTTGGTAAAATAGGAAATATTGAATGGGATATAACAACACAATATAATGTCGCTAAACAAAACATTCATTTTTTGTGTGCAATACACTTACAATAAACTTGCCTTAAACTTCAACAAAGAAAACCTTGCTGTACACAGGTTTCAGATAATTGGAAAAAACAGAAATAAAGTGCAATACACTATTTATTTCTTACAGCAACGTGCCCTATACAGCAAGTTGGTTTAGGTTGTCCAGTCCAGAATGGTCTAATAATAAAGGATTCTGCGGAAATCCTATTAAATCTTTAATTTGGATGCCAGACATCAGCACAAGGTCGAGGGTGTGGTTAAAACAGTGAGTGGCCTTATGCACTCTTACTGAAACCATCTGAATCTAGGAATGAGTTGAAAGCAGTACTAAGGCTATCGTCAACATCCACATGGATATTAAAATCATCTACAATAAGTATTTTGTCTGATTTAAGGACTACACCTGATAAAAACTCTGAGAATACAGATACAAATTCAGAATCTGGTCCTGGAGCTCGGTAAATAACAAATATAATTGGCTGTAATGTTTTCCATGATGGATGTTGAAGATTAAAAACAAGGCTCTCAAATGAGTTCTAATTTAGTTTAGGTTTAGGATTAATTAACAAGCTTGCAGTTCCCCCCCTCGGCCTGAGCCTCTAGGAATTTGAGTATTATTGTGACTGAGTAGTGGCTTCATTTAGACTAACATATTCTTCATGGCCCAGCCATGTTTCAGTAAGACACAATAGATCAGTTTGATTATCTGTTATCAGATGGTTTACCAGTACTGCTTTAAAGGACAGGGATATAATATTTAATAGTCCACATCAGGGGCAGGCTGTGGCTCAGTGGTAAAGGGATTGCCTCCCAATTGGTAGGTTGGCAGTTCAGTCCCATGTCGAAGTGTCCTTGGGCAAGACACTGCTGCGCATCGGATTGTGAATGTGTGTGCGTGTTATCTGATGAGCAGGTAGCACCTTGTACGGCAGCCTCGGCCACAGTGTATGAATGTGTGTGAATGGTGAATGGATGATGTAAAAGCGCTTTGAGTAGTTGTTAAGACTAGAAAAGCGCTATATAAATACAGCACATTTACATCTAATTTTCCTATTCTGTTCTATCACTGCAGTGGTAGTTTTAATTCCAATTAGGTTAAGTGTATCCCTTCTTTTGTTTCCCTTTGATTAACCGATCTGAGTTGGGGGACAGCCTTTGTCACCATTTGTCTAGTACTAGAACTCAGAAACAGACCAGGTAAGTTGGAATAACAAGGTGAGTATTTATTTGTAGTATAAATATGGAAGCGGGTAAGTCCCTATTCTGGCAGCGGGTGAAATAGGAAGGCTGGAGTGTTTGCGCCGGTCCCAGAATGCAACCGTGAAGTTGTCGACCAGGCAGGCGTGCGTTTCTATCCAGGTGATTAACTGTAGACAGAGGAACAGGAGGCAGGTTGGTGACAGGCAGAAAGACTTTCAAAAACTAGATGCAAGATACAAGAGCTCAACATACTGGTTAAGCTAACTGTCCGCAGGGAACGGAGTTCTGGTCACGGCTTATATGGAGCAGAGAAGATCATCAGGACGGGAGGGGGGGGGGGGCATCGCAGGTAACAGCAGGTGTGTGGAGTAGGAGAAACAGCAGGGATGTGTTCAGGAAACTCAGGACAAACAGACTTCAGGTTAGAGCGAAAGGAAAACTGTCTCAAGATGCTGGAGCCATGCCAGAAGAGGCCAAAACTACATGGAAATCATAGGATTTATGGATTACTGCTATAACAAAAAGTAAACTGATAACTGATCTTTACCAAATAATGCAGACCTCACTCCATACCAGATAGCCCTCCAGTGGCATGAGGGAACCCATGATGACCTTCGTCTGGCAGGAGTTGCTGGGGGGTGGGGGGGTGTTCCAGTCAGTTGGACTGTCCTGTCCCTGTCTCCAGGTGCAGGTTTGTCTTTGGGGTTTCCTCTCCCAGCCACTGCACCCCCCCGAGTTAACCCACGTGGCTTTGGGGTTGCCTTCTTCCTCCTTCCCAGCCGTTGTGGTGGTTCTCACACCACCATCCTCCGCCTGCGCCCCCATTGGGGTCTTCACTATTTACCCATAGCTGGGGCTATTTACCCATAACTGGGACAGTGGTTGACGGGCATCAGGCATCACTCTACTCACCGATGGGCCTGCATGCCGCGTCTCTGGGGCCCACTGCTGCTCCGAGATCCTGTACAACTTAGCCTGGAACCACAAGGGACCAGTTCCCATGTGTGCCACGGGGAGGCGTGTACGAGGTCTTGGCAGTGGAGAGGCTATGTACCGGCAGAGGAGGCCACACACACTCGGCTCCTCTTTCTACCCCTGAAAACAAAGGGCTGTCCGGTGGCAGTAGCTGGAAGCAGCATGTAGCATGCAGCATGCAGCATGCAGTGTCTGACTACAAACTCTACTACTCCAACACTACTGCACTGACGCATCACACGCCCTGCGTGCAAACACACACACACACACACACACACACACACACACACACACACACACACACACACACACACACACACACACACACACACAGGCACGAACAGATACGAACAGACACACACACAGGCACGAACAGACACACACACACACGCAGGCACAAAGACACACACACACTCACATACACACACGCACACACACACATACACACACAGGCACTAACAGATACGAACAGACACAAACATAGGCACGAACAGACACACACGCACACATACATACACACTCACGCACACATACACACACACACACAGGCACGAACAGATACGAAGAGACACACACACACAGGCACGAACAGACACACACGCACACATACATACACACACAAACACACATGCACACACACACACACACACACACAGACACACACACAAAAACAACACAAGACAGACACGCACACATACACAGACAAACACAGACAGACACACACACAGGCACGAACAGATACAAACAGACACACACAGGCACAAAGACACACACACACACACACACACACACACATACACACACAGGCACGAACAGATATGAACAGACACACACACACACAGGCACAAAGACACACACACACACAAACAACACGAGACAGACACGCACACATACACAGACAAACACAAACAGACACACACACAGGCACGAACAGATACAGACACACACAAACAGGCACAAAGACACACACACATACAGAGACACACACACAGACCCCCCACACACACACACACACACACACACAAACACACAACAAGTACAAATACACCTTTCCTCACCCAGGCAGAAGCCTCCTGTACCACTTCTTCTTCTTCTTCTGCTTTTTCATCACCTGGCTCTGCAGATCTTCCAGCTGGGACCTCATGGAGCTTTCTGTCCTCTCCCACTCCTGCTCCTTCTCCTGCTGAGTCTTCTTCAGGCTTTCTGTGGCCTGAAGGAGGGATGACCTGTCCTCCTTCCACTCGTTGAGATGACTCTCCAGCTGCTGCTCAAACCTTTCCTCAAGATCATCCATGAGTTTCTTGTTTTTCTGGTCCTGCATCTCCAGCTGGGCTCTGTGGGAAGCCTGGGATCTTCCCAGTATCGTCTTTCCCTCCTCCTGTTCTCGGAGAGCTTCCTCCATCATGCTCAATTTATGCTTCAGCTCCTGAGCTTGAGCCCTCTCCATCTCCAGACAGCTCTCCAACTCTAACTCCACATTGGTCTGACTTACCTTGAGCATCTGTCTCTCCTTACAAAGCTCCAGCTTCTGAGCCTCCACTTCCTTTTTCAGGGCCTCCTTCTCTCCCTTCATCTGCTCCAATTCCACTTTCAGGTCTTCGGAAATGAAGTACTGAAGGTCCAGGTCTTTAGGGCTTTTCGCAGCCTGTTGGTGATTTTTCCCATCTGGGATTTCAGATGCTCTGTCTCCCTGGGTGGGAGGGGACACGTTGAGCCAGAGCCTGATCCAGCTGGGCTCTGTGGGAAGCCTGGGATCTTTCCAGTGTCTCCTTTGCCTTCTCCTCCTGTTTTCGGAGAGCTTCCTCCATCTTGCTCAATTTATCCTGCAGCTCCTGAGCTTGAACCCTCTCAATATTCAAATAACTCTCCAACTCCACGTTGGTCTTACCTACCTTGAGCGCCTGTCTCTCCTTAGGAAGCTCCATCTTCTGAGCCTCCACTTCCTTTTTCAGGAACTCTTTCTCTCCCTTCATCTGTTCCAATTTGACATTCAGGTCTTGAGCAATGAAGGTCTGCAGGTCCAGATCTTTTAGGGCTTTTCGCAGCCTGTTGCTGGTTTTGACCATCTGGGATTTCAGATGCTCTGTTTCCCTGGGTGGGGAGGGGACACGTTGAGCCAGAGCCTGATCCAGCTGGGCTCTATGGGAAGCCTGGGATCTTTCCAGTCTCTCCTTTGCCTCCTTCTCCTGTTTTTGGAGAGCTTCCTCCATCTTGCTCAATTTGTCCTTCAGCTCCTGAGCTTGAGCCCTCTCCATCTCCAGACAGCTCTCCAACTCTAATTCCACGTTTGTCTTACTTACCTTAAGCATCTCTCTCACCTTACCAAGCTCCATCTTCTGAGTCTCCACTTCCTTTTCAGGACCTCCTTCTCTCCCTTCATCTGCTCCAATTCCACTTTCAGGTCTTGAGTAATGAAGGTCTGAAGGTCCAGATCTTTTTGGGCTTTTCGGAGCCTGTTGCTGGTTTTGACCAGCTGGGATTTCAGATGCTCAGTTTCCCTGGGTGGGGAGGGGACACGTTGAGCCAGCTGAACTTTCAAATCACACACCTCCCTCTGCATCAGCTCTTTCTCATGGCTCCAACTGCTGCCCTCTCTCTGTTGTTGGAGCTGATCCAGGAGATCGGCCAGCAGGTCCTCTCGGATGATCAGGTGAACTCTCCCCTCAGACTCACATTGGGTGAGCGTCGCCTCGCTGTCCTTCAGCTCACACCGTACTTGTTCTTCCAGGTAACTGAGATAGAAATTAATTCGCGGTTCAGTCTCTCCAGAGTTGAATTCCATGTTTTCCAGTGTTCCTTCTCCTGTTGCAATGTGCACCTTTGGATTGTCACAGTCAAACTGTCTCTCACACAAACTGCTGTCTGAGTGAATTTGTGTCAGAACTCAAGTTGGGTTCCAGTAGTTGTACTGTGTCGTTATGGCAACAACAACATGTATTCTTATGTTTTCAATACAGATGGTCATTGAGTCAAGCTGGGATTCTATTGTTGCTATGGGACATCAGTTTGTTTATGTTTGAATATACAATATGAATGTAATGATTTCTGATGTTTCCTGAAATATGGCAAAGAAAAACTTATGAAATATGGAAGGAAAAAGATGGATGTCTTTGCACAAGAGCGGTACACATAGGTATGGTTGGGATTTTCTCTTATGCGCTCAGCAACTACCTATTATTTAAGATGTACGTTTACCATAATAATTATAAAAGACATTGTGTGCACGTCCCACCTTCTGGCAGGTGCAGGACAAATGAAAAGTAAAGTAAAAAAAATGCAACACTGCTTTATGCTTCCATAATTTAATACAAAAGGCAACGTTTCAACCCTGCTGGGTCTTTTTCCAGGACTTAACCAGAGAATTTGAACGACGACAACTTCTCAGTCCCCCATCCCCTTTCACCTGGAGCCCAAACGGCCTCCTAAGCCTCTTCCCCCACAAGGGAGAACAAATGTGTGTGCATGAGCAGTGATTGACACCCTGTTAGACCCCCCGACGCAATATATTACAACTGATAATTTGTATATTTGAAAAGAAAGATTTATTCATTTTGACATACAAATAAATGTTACCAACATTTCAATCACACCGCTTCTGTCACCTCGTCTGCGTTCTGTGTCGGAGGAAGATTTCAATTTTATTTATAGTATCAATTCATAACAAGAGTTATCACAAGACACTTTACAGATAGAGTAGGTTTAGACCACTCTATAATTTACAATAATTTCCTTTTAGGAAGAAACCTGGGACAGACCCAAGCTCTTGGTAGGCGGAGTCTGACGGGGCCGGTTGGGGGTGTGATGAAGAGTGGTAATAACAGTCACAGTAAAAGATAATGGAACAGTGACTAGAAATATTACTTTGTAGTAGTTCATGGCATAGCAGGGCACAGCAGAGTGTAGCAGGATGTAACAGGGCATCACAGCAGGACCACGGCGACAGCTGCAAACGTGATCTTGGAGCGTCCCTGATCCAAGGAAACATGCTGGGGGGAAAGAACATAATGACTCTGGGGTATGACTCCCCAGAGCTAGGTTAGTAACAGGAATTTCTGGGACATGGGTGCACACAAATGGAGAGAGACGGGAGAGAGGAGGTCAGTGTGTCAAAAGAAGTCCCCCTGCAGTCTAGAACGATTACAGCATAACTAAGAGAGACAGGGTAAAGAGAAGAGCCTGGTGGGGCTGGAACTCTCTGGGTCGGGCTGTACTGCCCTGCCTCCCTCTTGTTTTATTATTTAAATTTCATAATTAAAAAATTACATACACCACAAACACTGTCAATATTTCTAGGATTATTTTAAAAATTTAATTAAATAATGTAGTTCACCTTTTACATACCAGTGTAAATTCCACACATACAACACTGCTGTGGGTTAAGGTCAAGGCAAACTTAACTGTCACAAGACATTTCTACATAATAAAAAGAAGTAGTTGGATCTCTAGTGCCACATTGTTAACTATAGTAGTAGCTGCAGGTCCTCCTTCATCCCTTGACAACTCCCAGGTCATTCCTGCCACAGTGTAAGGACTGGATAAAGAAAGGAGGAGACCACCCCAGCTGAACCAATGGATGTAGACATCTTCAACGGCAAGGTTGTTCCCCATGGTCTTGGTCTAGTCTCCAATGATCCACACTGTTGCTGAATGGAAAACGCATTTAATAGTGAGAGAAGTATCATATTTAAGCTATAGAGAAAAGGATAAATGAACAGTAATCTTAATTACACACGCTTATTTGAAAGTGCATTATTACCTCGGCTTAGTTGTACAAAATAAGTCTGATAAAAGTTTAATGTTGTACAATAGATAGCAAAATAAAAGTAACCGTTACTATTGCTTACGTCTGGAGCAAAGAAAGAAAGAATCAATTTGAGCCATTCATAGTTAAATATCTATGCACACTAGCATGGGACTGTATTTCATTAATTATGTAGGTGAATACGCATGAATCAACAACAGTCTATTGTCCTTAAGTGTAACTGTAACTTAGTCAAATGAGCTTATTTCTGCGAACATTAGCTCTTAACAGCATGTCAAGGCTAAATGCAAAAATAGTTCATTCAATCTTCATTTCTAAGATTTAAAGCGTTCACAAAAATTTGAACATAAGTGACTAAAGTGAAAGGGACTAAAGGTCCTCTGGTATATTAAGGACTAAAGTTAACATAAAGGTCCTCTGGTATATTAAGGACTAAAGTTAACATAAAGGTCCTCTGGTATATTAAGGACTAAAGTTAACATAAAGGTCCTCTGGTAAATGAAATGCTGTTGGAATATCTTCCTTAAATTTAGCTATAGCACTGTCAGATAGGATAGGATGTGCCGATCATTTTGTTGCACAGTGAATAAGATATTTCATCCATGGGAAAAAGAAAATAGTTTCTAAGTGGAAATTAAACAGTTATTAGTGTGAAAGATGTGAAATATTATCCACATAAATGATCAAACTTTTATGGAATATCAGTGTATATATAATTATGTATTTTCATATACAACGTCACAGACATGCCAGTAAGTGAAGTGGACGTAATTTTGTAATGTTTTTAGATTTTGGCACTTTTCAGTTAGATTTCGCCACGTTACAAAGCCAGAAAAGACTTTGCGGACGGCCGCACATTCTCACGTCGAGTCAATTTTTATGCATCACAAAGTGTCCGTGAAAATCAGCGGAGGACTACGCAAGCTTTGCAAACGCAGCGTTTATCTACATGAGGCCCCTGGTGTCTTGAATTCGCTTTTCCTTCTTCAGGATTTTTGCTTGTTGTGCAATCTCAGCGTTTCTCTTTGTGAGGTGCTCATTTATATATAGGCTACCCATGATGTCACATTTAGATTGTTTGCAAGCTATACATCAATTGCAGCCTATACTTGCTGTTCACGATGATGGATGGCCTGTTGTTTTGTTTTTGGGGTACAGTGTGACGAACTTCTATAGTTTTGCTTTCTAAAGGAATGTCTTTGTAGTTAAAGAACTTAATGACTTCCTGTTCAAGTGAGTGAAGTTCACCTCTTGATGCATCCTCACCCTGTTTGTTCTCTGCTATAATCCATGCATAGGTGCGGTGGGTCGTCTCAAGTACAGATATCACCAACTCATCCATTCTATTGTACTGTTCCAGATCTTCAACTTTTTTTTCAAGCTCTTCGATTTTCTTATCTTTTATCACAGCCTTCAGTTGTCTCACTTCATCCATCAGTTCCAGTAGGCCCGTCTGTTGTTTTACCACCTTCTTAGTCGTTATTTCTTTAATAGATTGTAAAAGTACTTCTGTAAAAGTAAGTCTTGCAGAGTTTCTTGGTAAACTATTACCAACAGTGAGAAAAATCGAGGTGTGTATGTATTTTTTCTTCCTGGTTATCATAACTGTGTCCACCCATAAGAGAGAATTTCATATTTAATACTGGCATATGGCGGAAATAGCAACAAAGAAAGCTGAAACTGATAACACATCTGACATGCCACTTTGTCCCAGTTTGTCTCTGTCTTCTCATTAGACAGAATAACATGATCAGCTGAATGTACTTAGCAGATCAAGAAGTCACCTACCTAATTTTTTGTGTTTATTTTTTAGCTAAACCTCCAAAACCTCAGGCGTTTTTGAATGAAATGCAAAGAAAACGCAATCTAAAATGTGTTTATCTTCACACAATTTCACATGATTTAAAGGTCCAATACTGGGTAGGAAACTAGCACCACCAGGCAATGGCGGGTAGCCTACTTTTTCAAAGTGGCGGGTGACTTTGCCTTGTATACCAGCCACAGTGGCGGGTGGATTGTAAAACATGCCTTGTAATGGATTGGACAGCTTTTGTCAAAGAGTGCTGTTGCTAAGTAACAATAATGTAATTTCAACATTTGTGTACCCACATTGAATTATATAGCTATAGTACCTAAGTTGTTAACATACTCGCAAAAACAACTGCGACACAGCCAGTCAAGTGATCCCGACTGGTCCTTGCTAACGCTGCCATGCTAACTGCTAATCTTACCAGAAGACCAGGCCAGCGGGCCATGGCTGTTTACATGCAGCGTGTTCAGCGGCCCATGGCCGACAGCAGTGAGTCTTTGTAGGAAGGGGCGGGGGAGACGCCTCTTTTGTACTCAATTTGTACTGCAGTAACTATTTTAAACACTAGCAAGCTGTCAGTATTAGGCTACATATTGCACCTTTAAGTGTTGCCACATTACTTTCTGTTTAGCTGGTATGTTGGCATTCTTTGTTTAGTCATTGTATCTATAGCTGCTAATGTTAACCTAGTCTAAATCCAATGTTTTACCTCAGGGATTGTTCAGGTGCTCCTGGAAATTTTGCCAGACGTCCCTTGTTTTGGTCTCAGGTCCGTTACCTTCCCCTTTCTTTGTGTTAACTGCTCAGATTTCTGTAGGGTAAAGTCAAGACAGCTAGCTGTCTGAGTTTTGTTGTACAACCCAAACAACCTCGAATGTACACGTTTCACCAAAACCAGTTCCTTAGAGGCCATTTTTCAGAGGTAGCCTACTGTACACCCAATTAAAGAAATTTGAAGAAACCAGAGCACGTTTTTCTCCCATGCCAGACTGCTGTGGAGTCTGGCAATGCAAGACTAATGTTACCAACCAAACGATGTGGGAACAAACAGCATCCTGTGCAGCAGAGGATTTTTTGGCTTTCAAAAATTCAACTTCTTAACCTTTATGGGTCAAACTATTCCATATTGTGTTTTATTATAAGGATGTATCTGGAACACATTCTATTTATGTTTTACATTTTCCTAGCCAATGAAGAAACGGAACATTTAATTGAATGCATGTTTATTGTGATACGACTGAAATTTCAGTATGCTTGCATAGGTAATCTAAGTAAGCAGAATGATCCTAGGATCTGCAAAATAAAAAGGAAATATTATATTCAGGCAGCGAGCAACTGGTAAGTCAACACATTGGCTTTTTTATTGTTGCTGTGACATTTGTGGCCATTTGAGTGAACAGCCAAATGGACCTTTAAGATACTTACAGTTACATGTGTAAGCTACTCAGGTACTTGTAGGTGCCGACACAGGGGTCCCCAAACAGAGTTCCTCGCTGCAATGGTACAGCTGTTCTGTCCATTACAGCTTTGGATGCAAAGTGACATGAGTGGAAACTGGCTCTGAATAATATGGAGCATTTGAAATCTGATCTGAATTATAAAAAGGTGATTTCTATTAATTAAATCTCAGCCTGTGCAGCAAAGGAAAATCTCTGATGCACACATGGCTACAGATACAGCTGTCATCATTTTTGCAGATTGCAGTTCCTTCCTGCTGAAGTACAACACACTGAACTGAGCTTCAGCGCTTCACTGGTCTGCATGTCCCTAATCTCACTTTTCCAGACCATTCACACGCCGCAGAGGGTCTGGCTAGCCCACAAATTTACCAGATGGGAGAACGTACTGGTTTATTGCCTATTCTTTAAACTAATCACAATTCGTCACAAAAACTATGCACGGAATCACTGTAAAAATGTTGTGCAAGAGATAACTAAGATGGCAGGGTAAATTCAGACAGCTAGACTATTTGTGCAGAGATATGAGGAGCAGTTACCCATAGTCCTCAAATTGCACACACACACACACACACACACACACACACACACACACACACACACACACACACACACACACACACACACACACACACACACACACACACACACACACACACACACACACACACACACACACACGATAGAGGGAGCGCAAATTGCTGGTGTCCCTAAATAACCTCGGCCCTCGGTGAGGCTTGAGTAGTTGATATTTTTAATTTCATTGGGAGACCGTTGGTAAATGCAGGTGGTCTGGTCATTATGTCCATAGTCAGCACCATTCACCAATATAATCTCTCCTTGATCTGTCAAACAAAAGAATAAAAGCCATAGTACAATTGGCAAAGTGAAAAAGACAATGTAATGAAGATTTAGAGATGTCTGTTGCATTGTTGTAATTGTATTACATTGCTTGACCATAAATGCAAAAAAATATATATATTACCAAACTGGAGTTGCGCAAACGAGCCCTCACAGGCAACAAGGTTAACTGAATAGACACTTGAAGGGATGCAGGTGTAGTTGGTGTCCAGGTGTGTGTAGATACCATAGCAGGGATCAGAGGTATGAAAAACAATGTTTAGTTCACACTCCCTTATGCCATCACACCTGTAAGGAAATGCATTACAAGCATGTTTTAGTACCAATCAAAAGCTCTAGCCTGGATGCCAGCTGAACATAGCCCTGTCCACAACATTTGAGGTCAGGAACTTCATATTCTGACTAGATTAATATGACATCAGGCTACAAAAGCTCACTAAAACACTGTAGCATCTATTATTTAAGTGCAATATAGGGTGAAATGTAGACTGCATGAGGTACCAGTTTTTAATATGCCGTGTCATTGTTCACAGTCTGTGTGTTTGATGGGTTTGATGACCCTTGGAAAATACCATGTCCCTGGAGACATATTCAATGTTAGCCTCTTCATGAACAGTAAATTAAAATGAGATGAAAATCTTCAGTTAGTTTAAATAACCATCTAGTCTTAATGTTTACATGTATGCAAATTATCTTCACCTCTGCTGCATACAGCATTACATAGTGACTAAGGGGAGATCAGCTGCAATTGGTAAGGTGCATGCTCTCATGTTGTAGGCTAGCTCAAATTTATTTGAATGAGGCATGCATTTTGAAAGCTCAGTGAGATGGTTTTCTAAGTAGTAGACTAATTCAGTGTCCCATTAGCTTTGTCCAGCCAGGTGTAGATAGCTGGGATAAGTGCACCTTCACGGCTTTCTTAAATAGACCACGGTATCGATCGCAGATTTACTGATACAGAAATGAAGACATGTGTGGCATATGTTTCACCCGCTGGTGATGGTGACCTCTGAAGTACTGGCTCTTTGAAGACTGAAAATAAAAAAGTGTTCCGATTAGTGTAAAAGGATGAAATTACCACCATAAAAATATTCATAAGTTTGACTCCTTTATCATTTCAGAGAAAATGTACCTTAATGTATTTTTACTTTGATTTAACAAATGTCACTATGCCTGAGGTGGTTAATATGGTCACCAGCAGTTTACTCATTAGGAAAAAATAAAATCATACAGTGAATGTAATGTTTATGCTTTTTGCATAGACTCTTCTTCACCCTGCATTGCATGCAACAGCGCCCTTGGCAGTCAGTTCCTGATGGGTCACAGCTTTCGGTGAAACACCTGCTGAGGCAGAAGACAGGGGTGTGCTACCTAAATTACCATTAGATTAGTCTACAGATAACGTTAGATGAATTTGGGTTAGCCCAGAATTGTTAACCATGGTCAAAACAATCACTCAAAATAAATGAGCGTGTTAAATGGCATCATAATCTTACATTATCCACTAAGAATTACATTAGCTACTTGTTAAGCAGCACTTTTCCTCTACGCTCCCCCACAGGTTGGGAGCAGAATTGTCCATTACTGTTGCCATTATGTCTCATTCCAACAAGTTAATGAACCACTGAAACGATTTTGGAAACATTTTAAAAGGTATAAAAGAATATTTGGTGTTAATTGAGCAACATTGAAATCAAATCAAGCCGCCTTCAGACTGAACAGGAAGTGACAAAAACACTGGTGCGATTCAGATTTAATAAAATGTTATCTGACCCCCATATCAGCTTGTACACATTTTAGTTTTAATGACAGAGTAACTCTCAAAATGCGATCTGTTGCTAATGTTAATTAACAGACTGTAGCTGGTCCGTGATCTGAACAGATTGCGTCTCGGACATCTAAACTTAATCAGCCACACGTGTGCTGTATAGAATAAGCCTTTTAATCAGACAAATAGCAATTAAAATCCCTTCGATTCAAAAAATAAAAAGTTTATATAAGACATCATGTTGAGTCGATTGTGAACCAATCAGCTGTTAAATCAGCTGAGAGGCCGGCGTTTCCCAGCATGCGCCGAGTCCGTCTGGGTCTTTCAGTTGGTGAAAAGCAACTGCGCTGCCTGCGTCTCAGAACTGCAGCCGCCTTGGGATCAAGTCGGACACAAATCTAACCGGCAACGAACGGTGATCGATTCTGCGCAGACTTAGCTCATCTTGAACGAGCCCAATACCATGCGGCAGAGAAGAAAAAAAAAAAAATAAAAATAAGCTTATACAGAAAATTTACTATGACCAATTTTCTACACCTGAATATGATGCATAAATACATTTCTCTCATGAGCTTATACATTTCCTAAGTCATATTAACTTCCACTGCTCGCTTTTAATGCCATGTTTACAATAGTTTGCAAATGACACATTATTTCAGTTAACAGTAGTTTGTAAATGTAGGTTTTTACTCAGTCGAGCCACGCTTTGTGTTCCCCCCCCCTTACACACACGCTGAAGAAAGTGGCCTCTAAAGAACTAAAGATACATTCCATGCTCACTGTAAACATGAAATTTAAGTGATATTAAGTTATTTCCACCCAGCAAGATGTCAAAAACCATCGGTTCTCTCCATTTTCATGAATGACAGGCTACACTGTAGTTATTGGTTCAGTGAACTTAGACTGGTAGGATTGTACAATTACAATATGTTCTTAAATTGTACAATCCTCCCAAATTATAGTCGTCAGGCAATACAAAAAAATAATTTAAGGTCCACTATAGAAACTGCAACATATAGCACTTAGCAACACATTTGCAACTTTAGCCTTTTCTAATTATCTTGACTGTGGTAATATATTCAAACCACTAGGTTTTCAAACAGCAATACAACAGTAACAATATCACAACTTTAAAATAACACTTCACTGAACAATATGCACCGTTTAATGCAGGCTGACAATGTTAAAGTAAAACCACTGAGTGAAGAGAAAATTCTCCAGGATTACTAAAACCTGGCTTTTAGCTGCAAGTCAAAGTTTCTTAACTTAAATTGACCGGAATAATTGTGTTACTATTTAGTTAACAAGTTCATCCGAGTCCATTTGCAGAGGCACTGTTCTCCCACAACGATTGTGAACGCTTAAAGAAATGCCAATAAACTAGCACGTTTTCCTCCCATCCCAGAATGCGGTTTGCTCAACGTTCCAACTTAACCTATATGGGTCGAGCTACTCATATTGATTTAGTATTAGTTATGCAACTGGAACAGGATTCTGCAGTTATGTTTTACATTTCTCTAGCCAATGAATAAACTTACAAATGCATTGTTAAGTTCGTGTTTATTGTAATACGACTGAAACTTCAGTATGCTCACATTAGGTAAACTATGGAAGTGGAGTTGTCTGAGGATCTGCAAAACAAAGAAATTTTGATAATTTAAGCAACGGATAAGTCATTGCATTCTTTAAAAAAAAAAAAAATTAAAAAAACTGAATTAGTTTTGGCTGTTCAAGTAAACAGCCAAATAGGCATTCATGATACTTACTGCCACAGTTACATGTGTAAGCCACCTCCAGGTACTTGTAAGTTCCACTACAGGGGTCTCCAAACACAGAGTTGCTTGCTGCGATGGTACAGTTGTTTTTCCCATTACAGCTATGGATGCAGAGGAGAGAAAAGGTGAATGGAGCTTCCCCAATGCGTCACTGGTCTGCATACCCCATACTTTGGGGACAAAACACCAGATTTATTTTTAGACCTTGAATGATTTGTGCATGTGAAATGCCTCCCTTTGATTCATCCTTTTGGAATTCTTGCAAGGTTCCGTTAGTCAGAAAATGAAATTGACAATCATTTGAAACTCTGTGCCAATAGGAAATAGCTTGAATTTTTTTTCTCTATATAGCAAAGGTTTTGCAGTTGTACCTATCAGCAACTTTGTGTGTGGGGCTTGAGCAGGAGATTTTTTGAATTTGATGAAGAGGCCGTTGGTAGATGCAGGTGGTCTGGTCACTGCGTCCATAGTCTGCCCCATACACAAATATAACCTGTCCTTGATCTGTCAAGGAGAAGAATAGGCAAGGTGGAGAAGACAATGTAGTGACGATTTATAGGTCTGAGGCATTGAAAATGTAATCATATTCCATCACATCAATTGACCATTAATGTAAGAGATAATTACCACACTGGAGTTGCACTGAAGAGCCCTCACAAGCAACAATGTGATCTGTCAAAGTAATGAGGGAATCACATTACTCCAGAAAACCTGCAGCTTCTTTTATTTATGCAAATGTGTGACAATGTGACTCACGTGCTGGGAGGCAGGTGTAGGTGGTGTCCAGGTATTTGTAGATGCGCTTGCAGGGATCAGAGGTGTATAAAATATTGATGTTAAATTCACACTCCCTCTTGCCATCACACCTGTAGGAAACACATTACAGGCATGTTTAAACAAAGCAAAAGCTCACTTCAACCAAAATATTGTCACTACTGTAGAGACTACTTCAGTGAAATATAGTGTGAACCGTAGACCGTGTGACGTACCACTTGTTTGAATATGCAGTATAATGCCATGGTTCATTCACCTGTGTGAATGAGTGTTTGATGCCCCTTAGAAAACACTGTCCCTGGAGACATGTTCTCAATGTTAACCTCTTCATGAAACGTAAACAGAATGAAAGCAGATTAGTTGATGACGCAACGGTCATTTCTTCTCCCCGTTTACAAATGAGATCTTCACTTCATCTCTGCTGCATACAGCAGCATTACGAAGCAACAAGTTGGATTTCTGCTGCAGTTGGTGAGGCGCTTGCGTCGCTGTTATAGGATATCTCAAAGTAATACATTTGAGTGATGCATTCATGTTTGAAAGTTCAGTGACATCACTGACTTAATGAAATGACAGTGTCCCATTTAGAATGAAAAAGTACTCTATGATTGTACATGTAATGTGCACCTTTTCTTGAGGACGTCGACTGTGCCCACTTGAGAGCACTGTGTATTGGTGAGCTGTGCCGGAGGTCTTCCCTCACTGCAGGTCACAGCGTTTGCACGTCCATACAGTGCCGTTTGCACGCTGATCACTCCAGTATCTGTTATACAGCAAGGGAGAAATGAAAAAGAAAAAAGGGATCACTATTCATCTTTTAGTACGCAATATTTTGTTATATTGACTGAGCCTTAAATTTTTACAGCCTCAGCTGATACTGTTTTTTTTTTCTTAATCAGTTCATGATGGAATTAGTTTGTGGCTGTTGAGATTGGGAGGTGGTGGTCTCTGCCACAGTACATTTACTGGTTACTAAAGCCCAAAATTCCTCAATGTTGGTTGAGGCAGTTTATCAAAGGCCTTCAAAACATCAAGTACCACTTAGTGGTCCCAAAGTCAAGAGAGTTCAGTCATACCGCAGCTCAGGCGCTGGACATTCCCATCGCTGCCACAGGTGATTACATTCTTTAGGGAGACTACTAAAACAGAAATTAAATATTAAGTTGTGTTCAAGCCACATATTGTATGCAAAAAAACTGCAAGCATAATCATTATGACATTTACTTAGCTAATTTACCTGCTGTCAGGATTGAACATGTTGCTGCCAGCACTGGAAAAGAAACATCACTGTCATTTTTGTGCCAGCCAACAAAAGCTTCTGGGTTATTTTATCGTTTGTGCTTTATCCTCAACCTCTGCCCCATGCTAGATTGGGGGATGATCTTGTGCTTTTAAATTTTTTTTTATTTTTTTATTTACTGTCAGTTCAGTAAATGTGTCTCACCTGATTTGAATTTGTGAATCAGCTCAACTCATGGAAATGAAATTTCCATGGCAAATCCTTTTTTGGGTGGGGGAGATGTAACCTATTGGTAGGCCCATTATGGCAAATAGACAAGAATGTACTGACATGTGTTAGGGTTAAAACCTGGTCTTAACACAGGAATTTCAAGCCAGAGAGCAGAGTTCTCTTCCCGGGGAAACTAAAGCCTTTCCCCAGAAATCATCCTTAAGTGTGTTTTAATCCAAACCATGAGTTTTTTTTTCCTAATCTTAATTTGTCGTTTTGTTACCCATCTTTTAACTTCCGTTGTAGCAAAATGCAAATATGGTGGACTAAACTGAACCGTAATGTCCGCAGAAACAACCGGCAACGCGGTGCTTAGTACCCGGCTCAAAGTCACCCATTTCCCCCGCTGATACTACGGAGGTCTGTAGCCGGCGTCACGAAGCTCTGTAGCGGCTAAAACAATTAGCAACTGCCGCTCGGCGTCATGGAGCTTGTAACCAGCCGGTGTCACGAGACTAGCCGTCCCCTTATTTCGTAACGCATCATAAACGTTTGGGGTGTGCATACATTTTCATACAGGACCCGTTCACGAGAAGAGTTGCTGACACCCTGACACCCAACCCAGCACCCGCAAAACTCTAATCACATAGCCTATAGGCTAGCATTAGCTTCTTCAGCAAACTTAATTCCTAACTTTACATGAACCCACATAACTAGTGTTGTAGCTGTCAGTTCCAGGCTACTTACACAGTGTGGTGCTGAGTCCGAGGTAGAGCATGGTTTTAGAAGATCTGGTCTGAGACGACAGTGAGACAGATCTGCTGGTTTGATGAGACACACCTGTAGACTGTTAGGCTGGATTAACAATTGCCTTTGCCTTATATAGGCCTACAAATCAATTGGTTTGACAATGTGCCGAGGAAATATGATGAGGCGCACTGAAAAAATGAACTTTGTGGTGTAGTAAAAATATATTAAATAGCTGTCATAATTTCTACATTAAAAAATTGAGATCTATTTCTTAAATAAAGGTTTTATACTCATTTTATTCATGTAATACATTAACTGTGTTGGAAAAGTACGTTTTACCAAAGACACACATAGCACAATTTAAAAGTTATATAGCCTATATAGTCACTGCACACATAGCCTACTGAAGAAATAGCCTAGGCCTACTGAAAAAATACTATAAATTGTAATCCAAAGTCTTTACGTTTGTAATCCGCTATATATGCGCCTTTGGACAAGGCCAAGTTTCCCTGCTGATAGAGAGGATCTCCTCAGCACTGTCGGAACCGATCTGTGCTGCCTGCACGATCCCGTCCTGCGTATGCGTTTATAATAACACTGTTTCGAGGATTTACGACACTGCACGATCTGTTGTACATGCTTTAACCATAGCCAGTTAAAGAAAGTCTTTATCTGTGGCTTCATTGTTCTACTTTTACGTAAATACGTAAACACTCTTTTTTATTCAAGAACGCTAGCCTACTGGCACCTAGTTGTCGGAGGTTAACAAGTGGATCAAATGTAGGCCAGGCCTACTCCAAATTTAAAAGAAGCTATTATGTATGGTGCATAGGCCTATCTGAAATTCTAGCTAACGAGGTTTCACATTTGCTAATAAGCAGTGCAGAAAATGTCAGATATTTAAGCAGAGGTTGGTGGGTAACCTCAACAAAAGAGAGAATGGCGTGTGTGTGTTTTTATTTCTGATCTACCTAACACTAAAAACATCTGGGGGGGCTGTACACAGGTTTCAGATAATAGGAAAAAGAACAGAAAGAAAGTGCAATACACAATTTATTTCTTACAGCAACAAGTGCTCTACAGCGAGTTTACTATATGTTTACTTCTAAAGTGGCCTCACAATTTAACAAAGTACACAGTTTCCATACAATGTGTGTTTAAAGTATAAATACATTTACCGAATTGAAAGGCTGTGAATGGCAGAACAGGCAGCAAAATAACAATACTCTGATCCAATGGAAATCAAATTTGTCAGATTGACAGCACTCTAGCCCAATGGAGAGGGGTCACAAGGAGGCGTGCAATCATACTCCACCTCGGGCCCCTTTCTAGACCCGCCCCTGCTGTGTTCCCAGGTACAGGACCTCTCTAACAACAAGCTGCATGAGATCCCCTCGGACCTGAGTGACTGCCCCAAGCTGAAGGAGATTCACTTCAAAGCTAACAAGTTGAACGACAAACGTCTGGAAAAGATGGTCAACGGCTGCCAGACCAAGTCCATCCTCCACTAGGCTGGAGTCCAGGGAGGAAAGTTTGTTTTGTATGAGACACAAACTGATTTTCAAAATTAAAGACAACTTGAATACCAAAACACTTTGTTGGAAAAGACATCTGTAGAACTTGGGATGCTAGTTTTAAAGTCTGTGGTTTGAACACATGAGGGCAGTGTAAGTATGTTGGTTGGACCACAGCTTTAGTCTGATTTAGACACATTATAAGGCATCACATACTTATTAAGCCCACATTTCTGCAGTTAGTTGTAATCAATAGGCATACGTGATGAAAGGAAAATGTTGAAAAAATAGGATTCAACCCTTGTGTTGTCTTCCCAACAAAGTTGAAAATCCACACTTTTGTTGACACTTTTTATCAATGTTTTGTAACTTTTTCTTACGTTTTTGTCCCTTTAAAAAAAACAATTGACTCTTTTTTTCAATGTTTGCCACTTTTTTGACTTATTAACTTTAGTTTTACAGTTATTTTTGGAATTTATGGTAAAAAAAAAAACTCATTTATAGGAGATTATACCTAATGTTTGAGTTAGAAAAGCAGAAATTAGGAATTATTTAGACAAAAATTAAAGGAATGTATTTTAATGTATAATCATAGACTGGAATATGTCAACTTTTACTCAATACTATTTCAAAACCACTTCAATTTGTTTTCAAATGCTATACAATTGAATAAGACACCCCAAAATTAATGAAAGTAGAGATTTGTACTTGCCAAAGAGCATTGTGTGGGACAATCATGTTATTTGGGTAATTACAATTGGGTAGTTAAAAAGAACATTGACATAGGAAAATGGGTCAATTTGTCCCGAGGACAACATGAGGGTTAAAAGATATTGATTGATTATGATAGACATGACTGACTTATATCATCTAAACCCCAAATGTTATTTGAATCTGTCTAATGCATCACAGGGTGCTTTAGGCAAGGCAAGGTAAGGGAGCTTTATTTGTATAGCACATTTCAGCAACAGGGCAATTCAAAGTGATTTACAAAAAAATGATTCAAATAAAAATAAAGAGCAGTAAAAAACAGCTAAAAATACAAAGGCAGATAACAACTTCAAGTAAAGTAAAGTCTTACATGACTTTCTGCCAGTTTAATATAGACCAGTCGGGAAGATCAATCAACAACTTGAAAAGCTCAATGTCACACACCAAATCTTCTTCACTGTGCGCGACAGCTGACAGCCCCAACAGAGTTGAATCTTGCAATTTTTCCAATTCAATTTTATTTCCATAGTTTTGGCCAGTCAATGAACAAACTGATACATGCATTTAATTGAGTGCATGTTTATTGTGATATGACTGAAACTTCAGTATGCTTACATAAGTAAACTCTATGGAAACAGATTGGTCCCAGGATCTGCAAAAGTACAGGAAATATTAAATTCAGACAATTTAAGTAACTAATTATTATTGTCGCTGTGAGTTTTTTTGTGGCTGTTCCTGTGTAAACGGCTAAATGGGCCTATAAGATACTTACAATCACATGTGTAAGCCACATCCAGATACTTGTAGGTGCCGACACAGGGGTCTCCAAACACAGAGTTGCTCGCTGCGATGGTACAGCTGTTCTTTCCGTTACAGCTGTGGATGCAAAGTGACATGAGTGAGAACAGGCTTTGAATACACTGGAGAACATAAAATCTGATGTGCGTTATGAAGGTGATGATTTTCTTTATATGTTATAAAATCTCAGCCTGTCTATCAGCAAAGAAAATCGCCGTGCAGTCATGGCTGCAGACTTTGTCATAGCGGTCATCATTTTTGAATCATTTTTGAATGCCCCATACTTTGAAAGACACAAACACCAGATGTATTTATTTAGGCCTTGAATGATTTGTGCATGTGAAATGCCTCCCTTCTTTGATCCCTTCTTTTGTCAATTGTACTTCCTAACTGACTGAGCGAACCTGGCAAGAATTCCAAATCATTTGGACTTATGTATCTCTATCATATCAAGACTATCTCTCCACCGTTACATATTCCATATGTATAGGGATAATCCCCCTGTGGTTCAGTGCGTGGATACTTCTTGAAGACACACTGGCTTGCCCGGCCACGCCCTATAAAGCACCTGTGTTGGTGTGGAATTACTGATGGTTTGATCAGAACTGTCTCCGAGCAGCTGGAGAGATAGTCTCTTCACTCAGAGAACCAGAGATCTGTGCCAATAGGAAATAGTCTTAATTTGTATCAGTATATTCAGCAAAGGTTGTGCTGTACCTGTCAGCAACTTTGCGTGTGGGGCTTGAGCAGTAGATATTTTGAACTTGATTGGGAGGCCGTTGGTAAATGCAGGTGGTCTGGTCACGACGTCCATAGTCTGCACCATACACAAATATAACCTGTCCTTGATCTGTCAAGGAGAAGGATGAACAATTAGTACAATTGGCGAGGTGAACAAGACAACAATTTAGTGAAGATTTAGAGAGGTCTGTTGCATTGAAAATGTAATTATGTTTATCAGATCAATGCACCATAAATGCAAAAAATAAAAATAAATATTACCACACTGGAGTTGTGCAAAAGAGCCCTCACAGGCATCAAGGCGAACTGTCAAAGTAACATGAGGGAAATCACATTACTCTAGAAAACCTGCAGCTTCTTTAATTTATGAAAATATGTGACAATGTGACTCACGTGCTGGGAGGCAGGTGTAGGTGGTTTCCAGGTATTTGTAGATGCCATTGCAGGGATCAGAGGTAAAAACGTTGATGTTTAGTTCACACTCCCTCTTGCCATCACACCTGTAGGAAACACATTACAAGCATGTTTTTAGCACAACTTTGAACTTTTAACACACTTGCCTAGGCTAGCTCATCAAAGTACTACATTTGATTAATTTGATGTAAATGATTAATCATTTTTGAAAGCTCAATGACAATAAATCAATGACCTAATTAATAGACAGTGTCCCATTTAGAATACATGTAATAATAAAAAGTATATTATTCTATGATTGTACATGTAATGTGTACCTTTTCTTGAGGACATCTACTGTGCCCGCTAGAGAGCACTGCGTATTGGTGAGCTGTGCTGGAGGTCTTCCCTCACTGCAGGTCACAGCGTTTGCACGTCCATACAGTGCGTTCTCCACACTGATCACTCCAGTATCTGTTACACAACGGGAGAAACAAGACGAGTTATATAATGGCTTCAACAACTTCATAATGTTTGTTTGGCAATAATATATTTTTATTTGTCATATTGACTGAGCCTAAAATTTCAACAGTCTCAGCTGAGAATGTTCGTAGTAGGCTGAAGTATTTGGTGTTTCTCACTGCCACAGTATATTTTCTGGTTACTAAAGCCCAAAAATGTTTTTAATGCCTCAATACTTCAAACCTAAATGTACCACTTACAGTGGATCAAAAAATTTGAGAGAGTTCAGTCATACCGCAGCTCAGGCGCTGGACATTCCCGTCGCTGCCACAGGTGACAGCTTTCTCTGTGGAGACAACTAAAATAACAGATATGAACAAATAAGTTAAAGAGTGTTTAAGCCACATACTGTATGCAGAAAATAAATGCAAGCATAATCGTTATTAGATTCATTCAGATAATTTACCTGCTGTAATGAGCGAACATGTTGCTGCCAGCACTGGAAAAGAAACATCACTGTCAAACTGTGCCAGCCAACATAAGCAAAAGTTACTCTCACTCTAAAAAAAACCTTTTCTTTTTTTATTGGGCTTCATCCTAAACCCCTGTCCCATGCACATTTCTCACAAATAGCTCAAATCGATGGGAAGAATATTTCCACTGCAAATAACCTAACATTTTCAGCCGTGGAATCTAACTACGTACGTTTACTCAAGTACTGTAGGTAGGCCCACTTAAGTACAAATTTGCACTTTCTTTTCTTTTTCCATTCCACTTTTTACTTCTACTGCACTACAAAATACGATGTTATATTATAAATTAAACTATCCAACAATTTATAGGCCTTCAAGTAGTCCTACAGCTGAAATGATGAGCCGATGAAACACTTAGTTGATTGACATAACTGTTTGGATTGTTTCCAGTTTCTAAAATGTGAACATTTTTCTCCATTGAGTCCTGTTACTTTTAATACTTTAAGTACGTTTTTGTGATGATACTCACATCCTTTTACTAAGGGCAACTATTATATAGCATTGTCAGGATAAAACTTGCATTTTATGTTTGTACATTTTATTCTACTCATACTGCCCATGGCTGCTGCACCTGTATTCACCCTCTGTAGGAGCGCCTGTCTCATTAATCACAGTTCCCGAAAAAAACCCAGTCTGTTCTGATTGGCCAACAAGATTATGTTGCATTAGCATTCAGCTACTTAATAGTTAGCAGTATGCTAACAATAGATTGTAATGGAATAAACCAGCAATTTCTACCGTCAATCTGAATGTTTTAGCTCACAGGGATTTTCTCCAGAATACAGTTATCTCATTATTGTAAGTTTTGCACAGTACAGAAAAGCATAATATTGCCATTTTAAGTAACATTTTCACTGCAGGACTTTTACTTTTAACAAAATATTTTTACATTGTGGTATTAGTACATTTACTTGAGTATAGGATCTGATTACTTCTTCCACTACTGACCATTTTGCGCCAAACATAGAAGTTATGTGTGCAAATCAGCCTCTTTGCTTTGGACGTAGCCTATTGGTATGGCAAATAAACAAGGAGGCAGCCTATTGTCTTACCCTACCCAGCACTTATATTATAGCCTATATTGAAGCGTTAGCTTCTTCAGCAAGACAACAGAAATCAAACTTAATTCCTGATTTTACATGAACACCATATAATGAGTTCTATAGTGGTCAGTTGCAGGCTACTTACACAGTGTGGTGCTGAGTTTGAAGTGGAGCATAGTTTTAGAAGATCCGGTCAGAGGTAAACAGTAAGACAGATGCTGGCTGGACCTGTGGGCCTGTATGCTGGATCAAGAACTGCCTTTGCCTTATATACGTAGTTCCTACAATACAGTAGCTTGATCTTGCACAATTGGTTTATCAGTGTGCTGACTCACATTACGGAAATATCATGAGGTGGGACCATGGGTGCGACATGCAAAAATCCCAGAACAAATTATATGACAGCATTGCAAAACTCATTAGAAGGGGATACAAAGTGCATTACTTGTTCAGGTTTTCCATAACAAATACACCAATCCTCTCTCTCTCATTTCTCACATATTCTTGTAGGAGAGCTCATTGTTTTAAGATGTGGACTGAGGAGTTTAATCCCCTTTTTTTAAATAGTCTTAAATTGTTTACCTAGTTGGTTTTTACAGTAACTTGTTTGAGGTTCCTGTAAACTGTTATTTTTTTCTGTGGACTTCCTGGAACACTGTAAAGCACCTATTGTTATTTTTTTTGTCTCTGGACTTCCTGGAAGATCTAGATAACACTTGGAGGCATGGCAGAGGAGCTTTGCTTATGTATATTTCTTTAGATTCTTGTTAAATCATAATTAGCACAAAAGCAAAAAAAATAAAAACCTAATCACAAACTGACAAGACACATGCTGCTGTTTAAATGTATTGCATGTTTATTGTGATCTTATTGTAATTTCCGTAGGCTACATTTAGCCTACTTTGTAGTGATGGAAAGATCTGCAAAAAAACAGATAAATTATATTTAAATGACTGGTTGTGCAAAATATGTTACTGAAAGATGGTTAAATGAACAGCATTTTGCACTTTATCAGCACAGCACAATGTTTCTAAAATCAAGAACCAATCTAACCCCAAACCTGTGCATTAATAGAGCCTACATTATAGGATTTGTTTTTTATTGTTGCTAAGATACACATTGTGTGGCTCTTTGTAGTCATGTTGTGTCTTGTTGTACTTGGTTTGTGTCCTTTTTGTGTAGTTTTGCATCTTTTTTTACATCATAACCCTTATTATAACCATATCTATGTCTAAAATGTTGGAAAAGCTAGGGCAGATAACACTTAAAAGCTTTAAGACAAAACCTTCTAAAAGAAGTCAAACTACAATCATTAGAGCTGAGAAAAGTCTTTCATTCGATTTAGGTGAGGCCCAAAACAGCTTGGGTGTTGCATGATACCTAATCCTTTTAATAGCAGGGAAAACCCGGATAAGCCTATTCTTGTTTCTCATGGAACATTGTATAACTGAACCCTGTTTTGTATCACTTTGTTCAAGCCAGTAGATGCCAAAAAACAATTGTGATTGGATTGCTTCATAACTGCAGTTTCCCATCCCATACTTTATTCCACATCATGTTTTCTTCTGCACTTTTGGACCACAGACTGGCTTCAGTAGTGAAATTATGCAAACTGGCCTTCCAGCTACTTACATCCACATACATAAGCCACCTCCAGGTACTTGAAAGTTCCGTGACAGGGGTCTCCAAATACTGAGTTGCTTGCTTTGATTATACAGCTGTTTTTCCCATTGCAGCTGTGGAGGCAGAGTGACATGTTAGTGAATATAGGCTTGAATGTACACTGGAGCCTATAAAAGTGAAAAGTAAAAGTAAAAATGTGCAGCTATCACTGTACTGCAGTTATAAAGTTAAATATACCATGATTTTGACAGCTTTCAACGTGAAGTACACGTTGACAAAGACAACTATACCTGTCAAAAACTGTGCTTGCGGGACGTGAGCAGTCAGTATTTTGGATCTCAGAAGCAGGCCGTTTGTAGGTGCATGTGTTCTGGTCGTGGCGTCCATAATCAGCACCATAGACAGATATAACCTGGCCTTCATCTGGCAAGAAGAGGAGGAAGAGTTGGAAGCAAATACAAAAAATTTGCTTCGAGAGGCAGGTAATCATGACCAAAGACAAAGTTTAATTTTAAGATGAGTGCTGAAGTGACATGAAAATACAAGAGTGCTCATATTTTTTAATTTAGTATTTATATTTTAATCCACCATACACAAACACAAAGATAACGGGATCTTACCACACTGCAGGTATGCCAAAGAGTGCTCACAGGTCACCCGGTGAACTGTCAAAATAACAGCAATCACAATAAACATTAGAAGAAGAAGAAGAAGAAGAAGAAGAAGAAGAAGAAGAAGAAGACATACTTTATAAACACAAGGGGGAATTTAATTTAGTTTACTCTGTTATTTTTACACACACACACACACACACACACACACACACACACACACACACAAGAAATACGCACACACAAACAGGTCCATGCAATAATGGAGATATTTCAGAGCGAGGGGGCTGCCCATGGACAGGTGCCCTGAGTAGTTGGGAGTCCGGTTGCTCAAGGGCACCCCGGCAGTGCCCAGGAGGCGAACTGGCAACTCTCCAGCTACATTCCAAACTTGGTCTGTACCTTCTGGTTCCAAAGTAATGGCCCCATGGACTGAGCTACCACAAAAGTCACTTAGCTTCTTGTGATCTTTCTCGATTCAAATCACACTACTAAAAACAGAAATGGAGCACACTGATGACTTACAGACTCTGTGGAAACACAATACCTCCTATTTAAGTTATAGCATTCAAAATTTAAAATCTTAAAACATGTAAATGTCTAGTGAAAGGACATTATCATTGGAAACCCTTTTTTCCATCAAACAATCCATACATCTTTTGACATTACTTAAGCACAGAATGTCCCATCAATGCAACAAGCCATATACTGTATATACAGTACCAACATACTGTATATGTCCTATAGTTAAAATAAAGCAAGTGAAAACCAAGCAAAATTAGGCTTTTTTGCTGTTTTGCTTTAATGTAATGCAGACATGTGACTGACTTGCTGGGAGGCAGGTGTACTTGGTCTGTAAATATTTAAAAGTGCCATGGCAGGGATCACGGGTTCCTAAGACATCCAGGTTTACTTCACACACTTTTTTTCCATCACACCTGCATAGAGAACATAAAGAGCATGATTCAAGCAGAATCACATTGAAACCCAGTGCTGTGACTTGGGCCAATGTGAGGGGCAAAGCAACAAGGCAATTCAAAGTGCTTTACATAAAACATTATAGCGCAGTTAGAAACAAAAAAAGATTGTTGAAGAAAAAAACAGATAAAACAGACTGAAATACAAGAATAAAAGTTACAGTGCAGTGTAAGAAATGAACAATAACTTAAAAAGGCAGCATCAAAAAGGAAAGTCTTGAGCATTCATTTAAAAGAACAGAGAGTCAGCAGACCTACATTATGAGACACTAAGAGACTATTTCCTTCCTCATCCTCGAAGGAATTAGTCACTGTAGCACGCATAAGGAAGCTGAAGAATATATTCAATACTAAAGCACAGAGGATCTGGTGTACTTCTCCTGTCTAGCACTGAATATGTAAGTAATTGATGGCACTGCAGATGCTTGCAATATTCATTGTAATACACACGTTCGTACTATTGTTCTTGTTGTCCTGTTGTATGTTTTTGTTTAGATTTTCAATAGTATCTCAGTAGCTAATGTAATGATAAAAAAAGCAGTATATTGTTACTCTATGACTGTACATGCAATACCTTTTCTTGAGGATGTCCACTGTGCCCTCTTGAGAGCACTCTGTATTGGCAAGCTGTTCCTGAGGTTTTTCCTCACCGCAGGTCACACTGTCTGCACGTCCATACAGTGCTTCCTGCACACTGATCACTCCTCCATCTGTGATACAGCAAACAGGGAGAAATTAGAAAATTAGTAAAATTAATATTACTGTTTTTGTCTACTTGCAGGAATCACTTAATCCCTTTTTCAACTATCTTTTTTATTGAGAACAAGGTACAGAAAACTATATAGAAGGACAGTAACACTTAATCACTTTTAATTATGATGCCTAACTACTAATCATCTCATTTTGTTCATCCTGTGACATACATATCAAAATATTTTCTTCATAATCCAGAATGGCTGTATATACGAACATACTGGCATTCCACATACCACAGCTCAGGCGATGGACAGCGTTGACTTCACAGGTGGTAACTGTCTCTGTGGCAACACCTAAAAACATATGGAAGTATTAGTTTAACACAAAGGCATATACGTAAAAATGTATTCAAGCATCCAGAGATATTTACCTGGACTTAGAAGCACATAGGTTGCTGCCAGCACTGAAAAAAAGATACATTAAAAGGGCCGTACATATTTATTTACTTTGTCTTAATGAGTCAGCCTGAACTGATTTATTAAGATTTAACTAAGACGTTTTGTTATTATGGTCATCAGCATACTCACAGAGTGTGTTGCTGAGGCCGAGCATGGTTAAGCAGGAACCAGTGAGAATAATGGTGGATACAGAAACACTCAGTATTTATTCAGTTGGATCCAGGGCTGTCTACGTCTATTGTGCAAAACAAACCTGAAGCTGACTCCAGTGGCTCCTGTTCAGCTGGCTGAAATTTCCAAAATGAGAATACCATGACAATCCCATGAGGGACAGCAGACATCCAGTCTCAGAGCAAGAGGCCAAAGCATAGAGACATGCCAGTAGGGTAACTGAGGGAGACTGGGAGCTGATGAGCGGTGCAGCAGGATATTGGCTATTCCTACTCTTAGCTATGGCAAAGTGAGAAATAAAAACATTTGGAACATGACTGCAACTAAATACATTGAATACTTTATTGTAATGATTGCCATATTCAGGTTATAATTGTGTATGTGGAACTGACAAAACAAAATATGTATCAAGGCCTATTTTGTCTGGCAACTTTTTGTATGCGCATAAGAACACAAGCTTGTCTCCTAAAAACACATATCAAACTAAATGACTTGCTTGGTATGTTTTGGAAGAAATGTGCGTGTATAATGGAAAGCTTTTTTTTCCAGTTCCTTGACACTGAAGAATGATCTGAAGTTTGCATCCTGTGTCCACTTTGTGATGAGGTTTATATTAGGGGAATAATCGTGATTAACTTAAATATAAGACCTATTCATAGCATATGTGTACGGTACCATAGAAATTATTTTTAGACATCTTACCTCGTAATTACGAGATCTTGATCTCGGAATTTTGAGAAAAGAGCTAGCCTGAAAGCTTCACAGGAGAGAGCTGTTTTCTGTTGTAAAAATGCATTCATCTCATAATTGCAAGATCTTTTTCTCAAAATTACAAGATCCCGATCTCGTAATTACAAGATAAGGTGTCTAGATTTGATTTTTTATGGTGAATGTAATACGCTTCCGTACATGTGGCCTAGTTGAGTCTTTTCTGTTTCTGTTTTGAGGGTGTTTGAATTGAGTTGTCACTGTAAATTGGTTGTCTGTGGATTTGTTTATCTATGTTGTGCAGTTCACACAGGACATTTTCAGATGTAGGCTAAATAATAAAAGGCTTAAGGTTCAGGCTTACTGTCACACTGTCATGAGTTACTGGGAATTAAAACAGAGGCATATTATAGATAAATAGGACCCTTCAATATCCAAATCTATTTCTTCATAATTAATGATAAAATATTATGATCTAGTGTACTATATGCTATTATACATGTATATTATTGTGCTTAAAACTACAAGCCATGACCTGATATTTTTCTGTCTATATATATTGCCTTTTTATGGAGTATATCATCATTGATACTTGGTTTTTAGAGATAGATATGTGATTCAGAAGGATCTAAATATCCAAAGCAGGCTGGCAAGCATTATTTAAAAAAAATTTGTCTGTCTTACATTTTAAAGCTGAACTGTAACACAGAATAAAATAAAGCACATTTACGATCTGAGTTAAAATCAACCAATTATAATGAGCATGAACGTAGTAGAAAGAATGTGCAGAGAAACAGAAATGTGTAGGACTTGTTTTGAAAAACGTGAGGCTAGTGGGAGTAGGAAAAGCAACTCCAGGAAAACAAAAAATGTTTTTTTTCATGATGACTCAAGACAACTGGCAAAAATACTATCCAAAATGGGAAGAAAATGTTCCAGTCAACAATGTTCTGTTGGCGCCTACACGTCAGGCAGCAAGATGTGAAAAACTGGGATTCAATGGTTTGTCAAATAAGGATCTAAGTAGGGCCCGACAGGTTGTCTAGAGATTCATGGCCTAAAAAAAAACAATATGGATTTTTTTCCTAGCCACGACAGCAATGTGTTTTCAGCTTGTGTGTGTGTGTGTGTGTGTGTGTGTCACCATTGCACAATGGGGTCCTAGAGACACCTATTGTAGCAGGAAATGCCACAGAGGCAGTTTGCCAGGTTGCCAGGAGTACTTTGCCAGGTGTTAATATGTCATCAGAAGATGATCTCTAATTCTAGTTAAGAAACAAACAAAACCACTGCAGCCAAAGGCCCTATCTGAGACAATGTTTTGGCGATAATACAGGGTGGGTATGGGAGAAAAGTTAGGAAAAATAGCTTCCTTCCAAACAGTGTAAGATGTCAAACAATACAACAAGCAACAACAAGGAAGAAGAGAATACACAATAATAATAACCCAAAGACGAACACAGAATCACAATTAATTTGTACGGCCTTTAGTAATCAGAAGGATGCCACTTCAGTCAGAGGCATAACATGGAGGGGTCCCTTCCCCTACTTTCAACCCTCCAGGATCACAGTTTGGCATAAATACACACAAACACAATTTGACAAGTTGAAAACAATACCAGCATCGCTGTCTTGGCTGGTAAACATATGTTTAAAAATACATATTAAATGGGACCATTTATATATTTTTTATAGACCCCTGGTGGCAGTTGGTAGAAATAACAGACTTAGAGAAAGTGCCTGTGAGATCTCGAGTCTTCTGTGAGTCCCATTTACTGGTGTTTGGAGTTTAGAGTTTAGTCAGATGACTCACTCAATCACTGGCCAATTTTGTGCATTTAAGGGATTGTAAAGACGTTATTAGATATTTTTTTGTTAAGTTTAGTTTTGTTATTACTGTCGTATGATCAATTATCATTTTCAGCAAATAACTCCACACAAATTTCATTTTCAAAAATCTTTATATTAAAGAGACTTGAAATAAGAAATAATAATAAAAAACAGTTTATATCAATTTTCCTTATATCTCCTGTGTAGATAAGACAGAAAGATGAGATAAAAAACCTGACCTAAACCACATTTTCACAGTACAGAATAGTTTTTTCCCCAAGATGACACCTATAGCCAAAAGTTGCCAACAATTACAAACACAGCACCACCTGATAAACAATAAAAATATACAGTAAGACATGATTGTATCTGTAAAAGTACAATTTAGCAAATTCATACACTTTGCAACTCTGCTGAGGCATAATCTCAAGAAATTACAGTCATGAAATAGACACAATTAGAACAATAGAACATTCTCTTAAAGCGAAACTGAGAAGTGTAAAGCTGAACTTTGTCGCTATGCATGCGTTTGAAAGTAGAGAAGTTTGCGGAGGAAATTAAAGGAACCAGGCATTTGCTTGTAGAGCCCTTTTGCAGAGTTTTGGGAAACTTCATTATTAACCTGGAAATAAGCACAATCAATAATCATATGTGTTTACCTTTCATTTGAAAAGCTTTAAATTGTGAAGATTTAATAGAGCCCTAGCCAATTCTGCCAGTATATCAAGAGAAGCTCACCATCATCAATATTGTGACCAAGTCATCGGTTGCAGCGTTTTCTTCAAGAATACGGTCTAGTGTCTCAACGTACCAGGAGCCTGAATGGGTGTCTCTCCAAGAAACATAACCTGTGTTGGTCACATTGGGCATTAGGAAGATATACATAGCACATAGTCAAGTTCATCTCAAAATAAACACAGATGCGTGAATGCAACATACACGCACGCACACAAGCACGCACGCACACACACACATCGACACACACAAAAACACACACACACCAGGAAAAGTAGAGTAGGACACCAGAATGTCACTCGGGGTGGGAAGAGTGGCTCTGGCGTCTGGTTCATCGGATGTGCTCAGAGAGTCGCTGCTGGATGACATTGGAATGGCATCCGTCTGATCATCTACTCCACCGATGGATGGTTCAACCTCGTCAGGGGACACTTCAAAGCCTGTGTCTTTTTCACCTCAAGGATAAAGACAAATGTTTCCCTATTAAGCCACTTTAATTCATAGATTATGGAGTTTACACATGCTTCTTTTCTTTGAGTCATTCAACAGTACACTCTATGTTAGCTACCTCCTCCACAGGCCTGGATGAAGAAAAGTTTGGGCTTGCCCTGTAAAGATGGACAATACTGGCCATTGAGGTAGTTTGTGATCTGCTGAACTGGGACATGCTGTCCATCCACACCATACACGGCACCAGGGAACCGGTTGTGACTCACCTATAAACATAAATAATGTTTATAGTAGTTTATAGTAGTTTATAGTATTATAACAACGGAGACCCCGGACTGTAGAGCAACTTGAGTCGTACATCAAGACAGAACGGGAAAGAATTCTACCTACAAAGCTTCAATATCATCATGCAACAACAGAAACTTTGAAACACTGACTAGATCTGAACTTGAGCAGATCGGAGAGAAACGTGACAAACAGGACATGACTTACCTCAGTCCCATGGGAAAGAATGATAACCACACAGCAGTCATATTGTGAATGGTCTTTCTTAGATAAAGCTGACAATCCATGTTTGATTTGCTGAAATGCAGAAATGGCTGTTAGCTTTACGACCAGGAGTGCAACGTTTTACATGTGGTGTGAGGTGTTGCAGAAGAAATGACTCTTACTCTTTGTTTCAGGTTTGTCTTCACTTCCACAATAAAGTTGAGTGCCTTGAATCTTCTCTTCAGCTTGTCACAGTCTTTGTTGGACCCGTTGCGATTGCTTAGGTCGCTCTTAGGTTCAAACTCTACGTTGTTTATGATGAGGCAATGTCCACAAGGACTGGCATCCATTTTATAGCTCTGTGACACACACACACACACACACATACACACACACACACACACACAGGAAGCAGAGAAAGAGGCATGATGTAAATATATAATCTGAGCTTGCTTCTACAACGTCTTTTGTCTTTCTGTTGGTTGTAAGGTGGATGATCAATAAATGGTGCTTACCTGAATACTATCCCGTCGAGTTCTGCCTTTTGACCTTGGTCTTATGTACTCCCTTTCAGGTGCTGTGACATAAGCATCAATATGTGTTAAGCATCAAGAAACTTCCCATACTGTTACCAACATGTAAATTAATTACATATCTTACATGGACTGGGAGTAGTACTGGGTCTCTGTATTGGGTAGACAGGAACATCATCTTTTCTTTGCTTATCAATATCCATAGGAGGGGCTATAAACAAAGAGCACATATATGAGCCACCAAAGTGTTATGCTATTTAAACCAGAGTTGCAAATTATTGTAATTTGTAAATAAATGCCCCCAAAGACATTTATACTAGTTAATTATCAAATCACACACTTACAAATTGGGAGAGGCTGGACCACAGGGCGGACAACCTGAGTGGGTGTTACAGGCTGTATCTGAACTGTTGGCGCTCCATTCTGAAGAAGCTCTGCCAAGCGGTGCAGACCTGTCTCCTGAAGGCACTCCAGAAATAATGGAAAGGCCCGACTACCACGGGTCTCCAAGTCCCGGACTAACTGTCTGGCCTGGTCACGTCTGGTCCCAGAGCTCTGAGAGACACAGTTACCAGCATAATGTTACCTGGAATGCAATATGCACTAATGCAATAATTAACCTAAAAATTTGATGCAGTAATATAACGTTACACAGCTGTCTTACCTTTATCTCATCGATCATGTCTTGGGTAAAAACTCCCTTTTCAAGAAGTCCATCGTAGAGGTACGATGGGTCCAAATCTCTCACAAGATTGAACCTATTGCGCTGAAGAATCTTCTTGTGGCTTTCCTCCATTCTCCATTTACTAATAACGACCTACGTGAGGGCAGTGAGACAGAGAAGTATCATAAAAGCTTACAGAAACAATCGGTATCCTAAAAGGTGCACAATAATCTCGTTTGTGAAAGGGAAATACCTTGTTCCTGTACTAGAAGTGTTTCATTTCTCTTGCATAAGACGTTTCCTTGTTTACATCACCGTTGTATGTGATTGGTCCACTGAGAGAATACGAAAGAGAAAAAACGGGGTGCGTTTGATTATATTTCCCACGCGCCGCTGCCACACGGCTTGTTTACCACGATACATTCATACTCAAAATGGCGTCACGACTAGTGATAAACCAAACATACACAAACGAAGCATAGGATGTCACTAAATACTCAATGTCCCAAAATGAATTTCGATACTGGGCGCCTCCTCCACTCCTGGCTGCAGGTTGTGAGCTCTCCTGTGGGATGCTACTGAACACACCCTGTGCTATTTTATGCAGTCTATGGTGTTAACAAGGAGCTGAAGAACATTAAAACCTTCACCAAATATGTGGCGTAGTACCGGCTGACTGCATCTGCTTGAGGTGAATGGAGCTGTTGCGTTGAGATAGCTAGCTAGCCTATTTATCAACGCAGCTAACCCTAATGGGAAAAAACCTTTTATCCTCGAAGAATAACGTTTATGTCACAGCCCAGTGAAATGTCAGCAGGAGTATTATTTTAATGCCAGTTGCTGTATTAGGTAGTTAGCTGACATGTATTAAATAGCTTGCTTAGCTTATGTAGTTAGCATGCTATAATGCCATTTTCATTTAGCTAACGTTACCTGGTTGTCTTCTTCATATTTCATCATTCACGTTACTAACGTTATGCTAACGTCAGTATGGAGGAAAGGCTGTTTCAGATTTGCAAGTCAGCTAAAAGCTGTGTCATGATTTCAGATCCTCAGAATAAATCCACCTTATAATTGTGATGGTGATACTTCTTTTGATGTGTTAAAGGTTGCTGTGATGGGAGGGTCAAAGATGTCTGTGCCACTGGCTGTAGTGTTGGTGCTCTCAGTGTTGCTGACAGGGGCAACCCATGCTGGGCCTGAGATGGATCCATACAAAATCTTAGGAGTAACCAGGAGTGCAAGCCAGGCTGAGATAAAGAAGGTCTATAAGCGTCTTGCAAAAGAATGGTAAATATTTTCAAAGAACACTGACCTGCTTTAATGAACCTCATTCTTAACTAATACACATCATCTTCTCAAGGCATCCTGACAAAAACAAAAATCCAGGTGCCGAGGACATGTTCATCAAGATTACCAAATCTTATGAGGTTAGTCATTTTTATCAATACTTATTTTTATCAATACATTGTGCAGCTGGTGCATATCATGTGGTATACAAAGATTAATTGATTAATCGATTAGTTGTCAACTATTTAATGAATCGCCCTACTATTTTCAAAATGATTAATCGGTTTTGGTAGTTTTTTATGAAAACAAGTACAAAATTATCAAATTTCTTCACTCCTAAGAAAGCAAACTAATTGAGTTAATCAACGTTTTTCACAATTTTCCGACATACAATAATGAAAATAATCTTTGCAGCCCTAGTATGTGTATTTAAGCTGTGATAAAAAGCCTGTTACACATGCATAATATGTCTGCCGTATTGATATTTGTTCTATTCGATATCTAGATCCTTTCTAGTGAAGACAAACGTGCCAATTATGATCGTTACGGGCAGACTGATGACACCCAGCCATACGGCAACGGTCGCTACGGTCAGCGCCAGGACACCTTTAACTTCGACGAGTCCTTCTACAACTTTCCCTTCAACAGCAAGACCCAAAGGGACTTTGCTGACAGCAAGTACACTTTGCACTTTAAGCAGTATGTCAATGACGTGGTGCCTGACAGCTCCAAGAGACCATACCTGATAAAGATCACCTCTGACTGGTGCTTCAGCTGCATCCACATCGAGCCCGTATGGAAAGAGGTGGTGGAGGAGATGGAGACTCTAGGTTTGGCATTAACCTATAAATAATCTTAATTATATCCAGCAATTGCTGTCTGTGAAATTGCATACGGCGAGTTGAAAAGGTTGATGTGTGTGAACATCCTGTCTTTGCAGGTGTCGGGATAGGTGTGGTGGATGTTGGCAATGAGAGACGATTAGCAAATCACCTTGGTGCTCATCGCACCCCATCAATACTCGGAGTCCTAAATGGCAAAGTGACGTTTTTCAATTACGCTGTAGCAAAGGAGCACCTGAGACAGTTTGTAGAAGACCTTCTTCCTCAGAGACTTGTGGAATGGGTAAGTGATTAAATCTGTCTATGGAGTATATTACAGGATGGACAACTAAAATATTGCTTTATATGTAAAATGCCGGTGAACAGATTGCTAATAGATGTACCATAGATATATTCAAAATGAATTAATCAATCATTGTGCATTTTCTATACTTTAAGGTCACCGACAAGAATGACCTGCACTTCTTGAACAGCTGGCATGAGCTCAACAAGCCACACGTGCTTCTGTTTGACCAAGTGCCTGTAGTTCCTCTGCTTTACAAAGTAGGCTCTTGTCTTGCAGGGTTTTTTATGTGAAATGTATCTCAGGTGCCACTGACAGTAATTACATCACTGACACAAACATGCCAATCCTTTATCTCTGCATCTCCATAGCTGACAGCTTTTGCTTATAAGGACTACTTGCAGTTTGGCTATGTGGACCAGGGCCTTTCAGAGACAGCTAATCTGCAGAAACAGTTCAATATTAACACTTACGCTCCAACTATGTTGATCTTCAAAGAGAGCATTGACAAGCCTGCTGACATTATACAGGTAAATCACAGCTGCAGGGAGCTATTACTCACTGTTATCTGATACAATGAACTTCGCCACTGAAATGTCACCTCACACTTTTTTTTTTCTTCTATACTGTTACATTTGTTCTAGGCTAAAGGAATGAAAAAGCAAATTATTGATGAGTTCATGTCAAACAACAAATTCCTCCTTGTGCCACGGCTGGTCAATCAGAAGCTCTTTGATGAGCTCTGTCCTGTCAAACAGTTCCATAGACGCAGAAAGTAAGAGAACCAAACATATTTCTTTTTTTTACATCTGTAAGTAAGTCAGAGGCAATTAAAATATGAAACCAAACTGAATTCATGTTTTGTTGGAAATTCCACATTTGATGTATTTTAAGGCATGTAGTTTGCATTTACCGTTTTGTCTTTCCTCCCCTCAGATACTGTGTCCTGCTGATGACAGATGACGATGAGTCCTTTGCTCTTGGGAACCAGGCGTTCCTTTCATTTGCCTCTACCAATACCAAGGAAGTTGTGAGATTTGCTTATGTGTACCAACGGCTGCAGCAACCTCTTTGTGACACTCTCATGCAGAACAAGGACAGTGCACCGCCACCAGCACAGGTACACTTACATACATGTCAAACACTACAACTGTCAGTTCCACCATGAAGCTACAGCACAAATTGGGATTTGAAAATTGGTATCGCCTTAGGATATGGAATGTATGACACTACCTCAGCATATTTATTTTAATAATCAGTGGAGTAATGTATTGGTGCAAGAACTTGAGAATGTTTTTCCTCATAAGTAGTGTGTTATTCAAGATTCATAGTAGCGGACTGAGTGCTTTTTTTTTACTCAGGTGGTGATCCTGGAGAGGCGTAACGCTGCAGGGAAGGCCTTGTTCAAGCCAGTGACCACTTGGAATGGCAGTGAGGAAGACAAGCAGTGTCTTCTGGAGGAGCTGGAGCGACTTCAGAAAGACCCGTCCATCCTCGTCCATGACGCCATGCTGCCCGAACTTAACAATGAGTTTGCCTCTGTAAGTTGTCAAATAGTGGGTTTGAACAATGCTCATCCGTGTTAAACATCAACCACCAGACCTGTTACTAAATGTAATAATCTCACCCTATAGATGTTTGTAATCCGATGGATCCATGCATCTTACGATTACCTCTCTGAAGTCATCGATGATATTCTGCATAACAACTGGTAGGCAGAAGTCTTTAGCTTCATTTCAGATTCACTTAAGCCATTTCATGTGTATAAGATTACACTACAATATTAGGTTAGTATAAATACTTAAAATACAGTGTGTCTAGTTGCACTAAGACATCTGCGATGATTTGCAGGCGTGAGATGATGCCTCTTCTGTCCCTCATCTTCTCTGCCTTGTTCATCTTGTTTGGAACTGTGGTCATCCAGGCCTTCAGGTTGGTTGGTTGCTTAACCCATACATCTATAGCACCATCAGACAATCCTGAGATTAGTGTAAAGCAGAGGATAAAGAAAGCTAAGGTCAAGCCAAAGAACCCAAAGTAATACTGCCATTCATTTTTACTCTTCTGCGTCTGCGTATCCCCTTTAGGGAAAACTTTTTTTCCGTGTGTTTTCAGTGACTCAAGTGAAGACAAGCCAACTAAACCAAAGGCAAAAGATGGAACAAAAGCAGAGAATGGGTCACCCGGGAACAGTAGTGCTTCAAGGCAAGAATACCTTTTTTTAATTTCCATAATAATGCTTCATCAAGTGCAGGATTCATCATCACGTTGTGAAACTTTATTTTTTCTGTTGATTTTAGTCGGCCTCCCAAGAAGAATTTTGTGGAGGTGACGGAGCTGACAGATATCACTTACATGAGCAACCTGGTGAAGCTGAGGCCGGGACACATTAACATAGTGCTGGTGCTCACTGACGCCTCCAAGAACATCCTCCTTAGCAAGTTTGCCAAAGAGGTGTACTCCTTCACTGGGTAAGCTAAACATTCACTTTTCCTTGTGTGGAGCAAATTCCATTCCAAAGTCCATTATGTTTTGTTTTTAAAACATTCTCGTTTCGTATTAAGCAAACCTGTTTATAGATACTTCATCACATTCATTCTTTCAACACTCTCCTAGGAGCCAGACGCTGCATTTCTCCTTCCTGAATATTGACAAGCACGGTGAGTGGATGAACACACTGCTGGAATATGCCCAGGATGCCATGCAGATCGGTGCGGACCAAGTTGACGCGGGAAACCATGAGATGGACTACACCGGCTACGTGCTAGCTCTTAACGGCCACAAAAAGTACCTTTGTCTGTTTAAGCCTGTCTACACCGGAGAAGACCTTGACAGTAAGTCATCTGAGGATGAAGGTGGCACTTCAGTGGGGAGGTCGAGGTCCAGTTCACGTGACGACCACCCGCCGCGCAGATCCAACCGTTCCCGCAGCTTATCCACCCTGCAGATCCACCACAAACTGGACCGTCTAGGGTTGTGGATGGAAAGGCTTATGGAAGGCACTTTGCCTCGCTACTACATCCCTACGTGGCCAGGACTTGACAAAATCACACCCAGTAAATAGATTGAGGCGTGTTCTGTTAAAGTTAGGCTAGACCTACCTTTTTTTTTAACTTGAGATAATAATTACAGAATACAGATGCACAGAAGTTGGGTCAATATAACAAACTTGGCTTTAGGGCAACTACTGTGGGACAGGTCCATTAGTGCACCCCTCTTACACTCATCGCATGCTGTTGTCAAATATTGGTAGTCATATTTTATTCAGGCTAATGCTGCTGCTGCTGCTACAGCCTTGTTAACAGAAAGAAAAATCACTGTGGCCACATGGTCTTCAGTAATAAATACTGTGAATGGAGATGCATGTCTTTTAACACTAAAATGTCTTGCGTTGTTATGCATCTCAGTCCATTGTCTTTCAGTGATGGATGACCTCCTGAATGCTGACTTGCTTGTGCAGTGTCGCACACTGCTGTAATGACAAAGCCTTGGTCTATTTAATAACAGTTAGCCAGTAGCTTTATGTAGCAATATCATTTTCTGAATGTTTCCCAAATGGCCCCGATTGACTGATACATTATCATTTTGTCACCTTGAATTATGTAGACATGAAAGTTAAGTCAAACTTCCTGTGTGCTCGCTTGGTTTGTCAATTTGTTTTGTTAACACTGAGTGTACAAACGTCATGGATATAATTTTGTGGGTACATTGTGGTGTAAATATTGTACATAATCATGTTATCTATAGGACCTGTATTTTAAAGAGTATGTATCTTGAAAGATGGTGTATGTTTTACATGGATGTATCAAAATGCTGTAGTTATGTTTTTATTTTCTAGTTTTCATAAAGATTTTCTTTTACAAGTTATTGTAAAAGATGATGTCTGCTAATGTCAGATGTTTCAGTTGGTCTACAGTTGTGCATCTATCCTCTTGGTGGTTGTAATAAAATGCTTTATGTTTATTAATTACATTGTTTGTATTAATTATGTTTATGCCTTTCTTACAAGCTTATGTTTTTTATCATTTGACAAGACATAACGCCAAGCCATGCACCTTAGGATGTTAGTGGGTGGACATTACATCCAGCAAGGTTTAGATCATGGCAGCCCTGGATAATCCCAGTTCCCCAAATCTAACTAAAATAACAAAACTGATTATTTAGATAAGACTGTTAAGACAAATGAGTGACCCAAATTTACCTCCCTTAATCACAAAGCCCTGTCATCTCCAAATAACCATGTCCTTATATCTAATAATACATTTCCAAAAATGTAATTTTATCATAATTGAGACTAGTATAGGGCGTGTTTCTCATGGTGTTTCATGTTCTACCTCATACGTATTGGAAATTTTAGATCCTGGCTAGTCCTCTAATTCCCATTGAATGCAACTGAATGAAAATCATCTTCCATAGAAAGTCATATGCTTATTTTCTACATCAAGGAACACAGTGGCTACTTTTTCTTTAACTTCCTATATCATCCTCTATACATAACAGTGGAACCAAAGTAATCCTTCCTTTCCTGAATCCACCATGTCACCCTACATTATCCAGTTTCTCTGAATAACGCTATACATAGTGTTTCATTTACCAATCGTTCAATTTTTCTTAACACAAGTATTAACCATTAGTTTAGCTTTTTCTTTATTTATTACTGCCATTTCCTTTCCATTTGTTTGCAGAGGATAACCACTCTTTCTCTCTCTCTCTCTCTCTCTCTCTGTCTGTCCCCTTTCGTCTTTCTAATTATCCCAATTGTCACAAATTTGAAGACCCAACCTCTGCTGCTGCATTAATCATCCCTGCTATAAAGGTCATCTTACTGGATTTTGATGTGTATATTTGCCATGGCTTTTTCTTATCTGCTAGTCTGAACAACTCATGTGTTGGTCATTTCTGCAGTGACAGGCAAAAGTTATATTCACTACAAAACCTTCCAATAAACATGTCGTCTTTTGCGCATAATTGGTTTAATTTTAATTGAAATTCCCATCTATTGCACACAGAGTTCCAGCCTCTCCCCTCTGGGTTCAGGCTTACAATCCCTAGACACAGTTTTGTCCCTGCAGCCATTACACAGGAGTAAGTCATAGCGATACTTTGCATAGGTGTTTGTTAATTGTTGCTTTTATATATGTAATTATTTATTATATTTAACCTTTCTGTATGTTTTTACAACCTAAACAAACATTTACAGATACATTTAATTTTACTTTCTTTGTACTATTAGTATTCAGTTCACATCTATATTTAAGTATAATTTGGACCAGTAAGAACTTTTCTATTTTAGTAGTGTGTGTATGAGGACTCTACAGCAAACGAAATCTACCTCTGGTAACAAATAAAGTAACCTAAATTTGATGTTAATTGATAGTTTTGTATTACAGTTTTTTTAGTGAACATGTTGTATAAAATTTTTGTATCACCTACAATGATGTGTTCTAATTCTGCCACAAGAGGGCACTGTATTATCAGGAGCAGGTTTATTAATTTTCAAGCAAATGTGGAAGTTTCCCTTAGTTCCTGGTCTATGCATTGGTTATGTCCACATTTGCAGATTTGATTCCTGTTCCTTTTTATGCTGGCCCAGCCCAGGGGTACTCAAACACAAGTCGTAGAGGTACATTAGAAAACGTGTCTGCAGTGTCACGTCCAGAAAAGTTTGAAGGTTGTCACCTCACTTCTGGGGAGAAGTGAGGTGACAGGTGAGGTGCAATGTGTCACTGGCAAGTATTCCCAGTCAGGTTTTCCTCCAAACTCCATTAATCAAAATGTTTATATTAACAATGGATCAAATGGCAATGTGTATTATGACATTATAATAAAAACTATTTAAGATTAAAAACAAATAAAAAAAGGTTTTTGGGCCATTTTTTAATTTTTTATTTAGAGTTTATATTCTCCTCAAAATATGCTAGAATTGAACATCAGTCAAAGAACTGTTGTGTGTTTGCATTTTGCCCACGCTGTTTTTTCCGGAGGGTGCTCTGCCGTCATTCTGCACTATAATACTACAGCTTAAAGCTAACCAGCAATCCTGCACTAAAAGCACAATGCTCTTTTATTGCCATGACATACGTGTGTGTTTCAATAACTCGTGAGGGCATACTGACTTTTTGCCTGGGCCTTTGTAGCTTCACTCATTTCCTGAGAAACGGCAAAAGAAAATGGGAAATAATGTGCATTTCCATCCACTACTGTAATTGTAATATTAGGAGTTGAGAGTATTGTAATAAACAGTTGGTGGCACAAATTCTACAGTTGGGTGCCATTAGACCACTACAGAAAAAGAAGGCGCAATGAGATGATGTAACTAAAAAATGAGCCAGTCAAATCTCAAAAAGTGGAAAACAATGTTAAAAATGTGATTTAAATATGGCGTGTGTATGTTTCATGTATTAATTTGAGAAACATTACCGTCAACTTATTATCCTACACATATCTGACGTTTTTGTCTGCTGCTATTTTTAGTCTGTTTCTGGTGTACTTTGTTAATTTTGCTCATCAGGGGATGGAAATGTACCTACTATAAACTGCAAGTCTTGACAGGCATAGCAACAGTAACTAAGGGTGGGGGGGGGGCTTTGTGTAAAGTTATGCTTTGTACTGGTCTCGGTCTGTCTCCCTCTGTCTCGCATTCTTTCACTCACTGACCCATCTGTATTGAACCTATGTTGTAAATACGGAATTTAAGGGCTCCTATGTCTATTTACTTATCTGATACAGTTGAGAAATAAGGAGCAGGGACATGCAATAAAGTGAGGAGAGGTCAAATAGGAGTAGAAGTCTTGCTGTTTAGAGGACTTCATATTTGATGGGTTTTCCTTGTCGCTGTAGAAATTCTGTTGTTATGAGGTGTGGTGTTTTTATTTGAGGTAATAGTGGCTTGACAATGTTTAGTGTTTTGCAAAAGGAAAGCCACTCCCTGTGTTCCTCTCCTTGTGTTCAGTTTTAATTACTGGAGCCTCATAGACTGTATCCTGTGTTTGTGTGTGTGTGTGTGTGTGTGTGTGTGTGTGTGTGTGTGTGTGTGTGTGTGTGTGTGTGTGTGTGTATTTTCGGCTTTATGACGTAAACTGATAGGACTAAACCATAATTCACTCACACGCATCTGATTGTTGTTTATTTCTGTTACCTACTGTAGTACATACCATTACATCCCACTAGCCCCCATAGCCGCTAATTATAGCGATAGGTTGCAGGCTATGGATCTGTTTGTATATCTCCATCTATTTAAAACTATAGTCTGTGACTATTTTATATTAATGAAGGTCCGTTACATTCAAGCTATTGCCAAGCCATTCTCTGTATTTCTCAGTATATGGCTAAATTTACAAAATGATGTAGCCTGACGACATTTGCGTGCAGCAGCTATATAAAATATATATATATATATATATATATATATATATATATATATATATATATATATATATATATATATATATATATATATATATGGCTCTTTAGCTGCACAAACACTACTTGTTAGGGTCAATTTATTGTTGCTTTTGGTCTCTTTATGGGATTTGTTGACAGTAAGTATGACAGATATTAGATTCAGGAAATATTTATTGAAACTCAAACCTTTCTGAAATGAAACAAACAATGGTCATGTTTACTCCTGTGACGGATGCTTTTTACTTTTGTTCTTTTGCCTTGCTCCCCTTATCTTACACACCACCAACCCATGCCCAGAGATATATGGACACATATAAAAGAATACAGCTGGGTCTGAAGTGGCTGCTTTAACATAAGACCTTCTCAAGCTTCCTCTTTTGCTGACCTATTTTAGCTAGACAGCATACACGCACGCACGCACGCACGCACGCACGCACTCACGTATGTACGCACACACACAGACAGATCTATATCAGCTTTGTCCTTAGTGCCTGAGATAGCATGACATATGTCCTGTACTTCCAGACTTTAGTTAAACCCATTAATTAGTTCTCTTTTGGATCTCCATCTTAAAACAGGGTTAGGTTTTGAGGCAGAAGTATATAAAACATAAATATAAGTAAAAGTTAGAGTTAGAGGTATGTTTGCATAATGTTCTTAAGTATGCCCTCCTCCTGTTATCCCACATCCTGAGTTGGTTCAATTACCAGAGAATCCAAGAATGAAAATGCCTACTGAAGAAAATCCATGTAATTAAGTCGAGGAACAAGTAAATCTATACACTCTGAAATATTTATGTGCCCTGACTGAGTAGTTTTTCCAGTTTGATGAGTAGACACTAGAAATGCCGTTTAAAATTGGAAATTGTTAAACAAAATCTTTAATCAGCTAACAAACTGTGTAAGTACTAAAACAAATATTTGACTAGCTGAATTGATCAAATTGATTTTAAATCTACACACCAAATGATTTGCAGTTAACAGTTTATTCATAAAAACAATTTTCATGGTCTTGAAAAGCACAAAACGCCCACATACAGGCAGTCAGTGAGCTTGTAACCAAACCGAAACAAGCAGAAAGCACTGTGCATTTTCACTTCAGGGTTGTCTTGAAACCCAATAACATAACAAGTACTAACGTATGTATATGTCATGGTCTAAAAATGAAAGAAGTATAACATTACAAATCTAAAGAATCATCAATATGGATAAAAAAAAAAAAAATCAACCTTACAATGTAACAATTTCCAAAGACTTAACGTCGTAAAAACAGACCAGTCACCAAAATACTCAAACTACTCAGCTCTACCAATCCCTCTCTGATGTCTTAGTTCAGTTTAAACAGGAAGTGGTTCTTTTGTTTTTAAATGTTGCTATGGTGAGGTCCCTTCCTGTCTGTCTATAAGGCCTGCCATCCTTCTCTAGCTTATTCGTACTCTCATAGTGAGTGGGTTGGGAACCATAGGGTCGTGGTTCAAGTCCCCGTTCGGACCAAAGTATGGCGGTGGACTGGTAGCTGGAGAGGTGCCAGTTCACCTCCTGGGCACTGCCAAGGTGCTCTTGAGCAAGGCACCGAACCCCCAACTGCTCGGAGCGCCTTTCCAGGGGCAGCCCCCTCACTCTGACATCTCTCCATTAGTGCATGTATAACAGAGTGTAAATTGTAATTTCCCCTTGTGGGATTAATAAAGTATAGATTATTATATAACCCCCTGGGAGACTGCAATGTAAGGCACTGTGTCAAAAAACACTGCCTTCTCATTCATTACAATGAGACCAATGCATTGGTGCAGCAGAGATTAAAAAAACTAATTACAGAGCTGTTCAACAACAACAGTTGATCCAGGCTTCTGTTTTTTTTGCATTGCAGTCCAACAATCATCAGATGTGTGTACATATCTGTGCACACAATTTAGCATGAAAGGTGTAGCATCATGTTATTTTTAAAAGGTTTTTAATCTTGCAGGCGACCGGACAGAGGAGCACATTCTTTATTTGGCTGTGGATAACCTCTCCATCTACCCCCAAAATGACATACAGGACCCTTCTATTTAATGTTCTTGTTCTTCTTGTTCTTGTTCTTCTTCAGGGTTTTACGGCAGTTGGCATCCTACGTGTTGTATTACTGCCTCCTACTGGTAATGACTCGTTATCTTTTATTTATTTCATTTCATTATACTATAATTTTCTAAGTAATTTGGTGCTTTTCAAAAATTTTAATATATGTTTCCGTCCATTCACGGAAACCCCCCTTTCAAGGACCTCTTTGAACCTGATTTCCACTGGCCCTTACTTATGTAATCCTGCGAACATGACCCCTCTTTCTTGATTGTATTTCCTGCACGACATCAGGACATGCTCCACTGTCTCCTTTTCCTCACACAGATTGCAGTGTCCAGTTAGGTGTTTTCCCATTTGAAAAAGTGTACTGTTCAATCTACTGTGAACAATTCTCTCTCACTCTTTTCGGTTAGCCCCCTCTTACTCACTCCTCCTACTTTATTTTGGATTGCATGCAAGTGTCTCACTTTATTTCCACCATCCCAATAGGGTTGCCATTGTTTGGAATTTTCCCTCCACACAATACTTTCCCCCTCTGATTTTGACAATTTAATATTCAACAGTATCCACTCTCTTAATTCGTGGAAGAGAGAGAGAGAATGTATGTGCAGGTACCCACATGAACACCACAGTTTTACCCTGATCAGCGAGCCTTGAATTAGTAAACAAACTTATATTTCACTTCCACTTGATGATTCCTGGTGCTTTTATTCCCATCTGTGGAACCCCATTTACTTTTTTCTTTTTAAGCATTAATGGCCAGGTCAAAATGAAGGTCATATAACAAGGCAAATGTCTATACAAGTATGGTATGGTTTGACAAACTTTACAAATGCTGAGCAGCAGTAGTCAGGGAAAAGCAAAGTGTAGCAGGGGAGGACTGGCACACAGGGAACAAAAATGAGATTTAGACCTGGATCTGAATTCCAAATATATGTGATCCATTACAGTGCTGTACAAAATGTGTACAAGTGCAACTCTTTCAATCCGTGTTGTACTCTACTCAAGAAGGAGGCGTGATGATAAACCCTATTTATGGGTTACACAACAGGTGCACATAGTCAATCAACCAGGGCTTGATTAAACACACATGAAGCCAATTACCAGCAGGTCAAGTTGGTGCAGATACACTAGAACATTTGGAATACGAGTCCTTTCCTGCTGTACTATGGTTTGACTAATGTCCAGTGTAGTTCAGTTAAATGTGGCTAAAACCCTTATGTAAGCAGAGACATTCAGTCATTAATCCATCTGCAAAACCAATCTTTGGCTGTCATGCTGGCCTTTTGCCAATGTTGCAAGTGTATTCTGCACCATTTCATGACACATTTTAAACAGTGGGCTTGCAGACGTGGATTGTAGCAGCAGTCACATTGTGTGTATTTAGTGATAATTTTCTGACACTGGGCAACATGTCGATCTAGGACGACAACAACCAACATTTCACTGTGATTATCTCATGATTATCAACTTTTGTTTTGGACAGCCTGCATTGTATTGAGGTCTTTAGGGGGGAGATTGGAAGGTGGATGATGTGGGTTATTAGGTGTTTGATACCAAAGACTGTTGCTAGTAGTAGTAGTTTTAGTTGCCTAGAATTGGACAAATATTAACCATAGAGGTGCAGATCAGAACATCCTAATGTGAATTCCTGCATTGAATGACCTTTTTATTTTAATTTGTATTTAGGTATACTTTTTTAAACTATTATTCCTCTCCATATCGTCTTCACTTAATTATCACTCCTCTTTCCTCTCTTTAGTCATGCTTGGCGTTTAATTACTTTTTTTTCTCCAAACTGTGTAACAAGTCCTTGACTATAGCAACTAATCTGTTATCAACAGATAAGTCAAGTAACAAAGTACAAAAACATTGTTACCTTACTTTAGTAGACATTTTGGGTATCTATACCACCAAAACTCGCCGTCTAATTTGAAAAAGGCATAATGATATGGTTTTTCCCTTACATTACTTTTACTTTTATACTTTAAGTAGTTTTGAAACCAGTACTTTTAGACTTTTACTTGAGTAAAAAGCTTGAGTTGATACGTACTTCAACTTCTACAGAAGTCATTTTAAACCCTAGTATCTACTTCTACCTGAGTAATAAATTTGAATACTTTTGACACCTCTGGTTATCAAAGACGGGACAGACACTGGCCATTTTATCCAACTTCAATATGAACAAAATGACAATAAAACAAACCATGCTAATATCCAACAAACATTTATTTGTGAATTCTATGACAAACAGGAGGCAGTATAATTTCTTGTTTTACAAGCTACATCGGTTGGAAAAACAAACTCCCCAACTTTTTTAAAAATCGACTTGGATCAAATTTTCTCATTTTACTCATTTAACGTTTGCTGCTTTTTTCCCATCAGCTTCATAATGCAAAATATGTACAGACAAAATGCTCAAGAATGGTCTATAAAGTGAGGGAGCTACATACTTCCACAGCGACCTGGTTCAGATCAGCTGTTGATATTCAGCTTTTCTCAAAGAAACAAAAGCACAGAGAGAGTACAAACCTTTCATTTCTTTTCAAGTTGCAATACAAGTGGACACATTTCCTTACCATGTACTCCTTTTATTTATCTTTCATTGCATTCTCATTTTATAAGCGTTATCTAAAAAAAAAAAAGAGAGTAATAGTATATAAAGCAAATATACAGGCAGTCTTATGGTAATAGTTTAGCTAACATTATGAACAGCTAAGAATTAATTTACATATGCCCAGAGTGTAATAATCATATGAATGGTATGGAAACATTACAAAAGGTTGGGAAGATTCATGTTGCTTTTCTTACAGGTTTACAGACACACAGGACATTATGAGATTCATGGTTTGCACCATGCAACCTGTACGAAACTCATCAGTTATTGGCTGGTGATGCGGTGTGACCATTACAAATGTCTGTCATTGACGGCAGATGTCTAGTACTTATAACCTGAGGGGGAGGAGCAAATGGAACACCTGACAGGCAGGTGGAAAGGCTGAAGAGGCAGAGACAAACCTGACAGATGACATCAGAGTCTGATAAGATTTGAGTCTTACTACTGCGCTGTTTTAGATCTATATAGTAAATGCAAGAAAATATATCCACGTTGCAGTAAATAACAGTAGGAGCTGTGAGGTGTATTTCCAGCTATGATGTGTGAGTTAAAAAAAAAGTAAAACTATATAATTGTTTGTGTTCAAATCAGCTAGAAACATGTAACATGTGTCCTCTAATGTTACATGAACCCAGCATCAAACAACAGTGGCAGATTCATCCACAACCTGAACAATTACTGGAATCATCTATTGTGTCTAAAATTCCTGCCTATGCTCGACTTTATATATCGCAATATCAGCCAAAAACAAAAGACAGGAGCTTGGCTAAACATTTAACCAAAACATAACCTTGGTTCAAATTTTCAACCATTTGGAGGTCTGGTCACACAAAAGTTAAACAAATTTCTAGGGTTGTGTAATCCTTACACTAAGATCCCTTATTGGTTTGCAAAATGCATTGTCAGTCACAATGTATGTAGTAGATCAACCTTTGAAGAAACACAAATCAGTCTGCATGTACTGCAAAACAACAAATTAAGACATTTAAGCTGTAATTGTGCAGCTTGTACTTGGTTGGAGCCAAATATTTGCAAAAAGGTAAGTAGCGGTTTAATTAAAACAAGATATAATTTTAGAGCATAGACTGTAAAAATAATGGATGTAGCAGCAGTGACCTCAACCATTACTTTGTAGACTGCCGTTTTAAAACCTTGAGTTTGTTAATATAATACATCCATGGATGGAAAGAAGATAGAATGCAGGTTTAAGGCACTTCTGTATTTGCTTCACTTTTCAGACCTGGAAGCTCCACCCATTATTTTTAAAGTCTATGTTGTAGAGCACAAGCACAATGTGACCTTCTTAGTGACCACGAGACTAAATCACAAAAGGGACTGAAGCCCTGGTATACTGACATTAAATGTGTTCAGCTAAAGATACATCAGTCTTGTGTTTTGTGTTATTCAATGACACATCTCAGATAGTAATGGTGTAAAAAGTGTAAGAGGTAGAGCAGAATCTGGTAAGAATTTAGTTTCACCCATATTATAGAGTTGGGCAATATCTGGAACTTTCAAAAAGATCTACATTAAAATCACTGCCTACATATTTGTACTGAAATTATAAATGATCAAATGAGACAATTGTTTTTTGTAAATTGTGCCAACATTTCTCTAATAATTTTACCACTATTTTGCAAAAAATAGATTTGTTTCCAATTTGTGCTTTCATTTTGCCAATTTAAACAATCCTATTAAATGTTTATACCCAGCGCTGGGAGAGACTGTGGGACAACGTAGTCATTACTGGACTCTTGTTACACTGTGTATTGTGTATCAATTTCTCAAGCTCTTTTTTATGATATACTGTACAGACATTTTTGGCAAAGATTCGGCAGCCATAATGAAGAGCCCCAGCTTATGGTCCACATTGAATAGAAAAATGTATTTAGTTGTCTTATATCTAGCTAGTCAGCTATCACTGTCTTGACATGCAGTATGTACTGCAATTTGTGCAAGAAGCTAGCATTTTGTCAAAAGTGGGAAATTACCAATCTTGATTATTTTAACCTCTTGGTTGAAAGAAACATGGATGCCTGTAGTATTTGTTTGGTTAACTCTACAGGTTTTTACTAACTTTTTTATGTCGGTCGGTATGCTGAAATTCATAGTGCTTTTAAAAAATTGGCTCATTCTTGGAATGGCTTGAAATTGCAATGAATCAAACCAGAGGCAGCTGCGTAGAAACAAACTACAAACCTTTGAGAGGAACCTTTCTGGACACTACAAACTGTGCATTTTCAGTGGAGTATGTACTTAACGTGTTTTATTTTTCAATGGAAACTAGTTTTGACGTGCAGGTCACTGTAGCTGCTTTGCTACGAACCTGTTAGCTAGTCGCTGAGCAAGCTGTTTTCGGCATTTCCCCGTTCCGCTGTTGTTAAAAACATAATGTTCATTAGTTTTAAGTTAATTCTCTTTAGTCACTATACCAGATGTGGTTTTACTTGTGGAATGGATGTGTACTCAACCTTATTAGCTGTGCTTTTTTGGGACACTTGTGAGCATTTTGATCAGGTTATATGACTTAAGGGGTTGTTTGCTTTTGAAGCAGTGACTGGTTTCAGACAGTTGGTTTTCTACCAGCAGTGAGGGCTGGAATGGAGACAGACAGCATCATTTAGACTGTGGGTTTTCCTCACTGTGTTATTTAAATGCATGCGCTGTTACTGTAATGCCCTATTTTAAACTGCTGAGTCATTAAATGTTGTGCCGAGATGGAGAAACGCTTGACTGCAGCTCAAACACAGACAGTAGGAGAGACATATTCAAATAGATGGTGAGCCCACAGCAGACTTTACATTAAATAGCACCATGACAACTAAATAGAAACAATAGAAACAACAGGGTAATAGATCAGCAAAACATTCATATAAAATAAACAAAACAAAAATAATTTACTTTCCAGAAATACAATAACCCTTGGTGTAAAAAAGTTAATATAGTGTATATACTATATCCTACTATACCTGTAAACCATCTTATCCTTACATTGTGGTACAGTACTTCAGTGTAGCTTTAGTACAGCCTGATCACAATTATGTGCATAAAAACAATCTTAAACATTTAAAAAAGGCCTGCTGGGTTTGTCTGTGTGTGTTTTATATGGAGACCAGTTTTGGTGTGAGCTGACTAACAAGTAATCTGACAGGCACTTTGAATATATGTTCAATAGAAAGAGAACAACATGGCAAACAAAGGTATAGGAGAAAGAAATGGAATACAGTTCCCTCAAATATGATTGTTTTCAGTTTACAATATTTTCATGTCTTCAATTCACCAATAAAACAATTTGTGTCAGTCACCATGTAACATATTTTGCAGTATTTAACTTCTTTCCCAGATATTTCCCCTAAGCCTGCAGACATCCTAGTAGACATTTCATATCATTGGATCTGAATGTACGTAGGAAAGGACATACATTTAAAATGATCAAATTAAATAAAACATTGTATGAATGTATTTTAAAAAGTAAAAACTGTCAGTGCTTTATAACTACTCTGGCTGCAGATGGACAGTCACAGCTCTTAACTTGTTGTTTACCAAGATTCATTTATAATGCTACATTTTCAAAATGCGTACAGATATTGTACAGTAGCTACGCCGTTGGTGTAGTACTACAACATGAGAACAGTTGTGCGTGAGATAAGAGCGGAGAGAGAGATAAGTATTTTAAAACAATCTCCTACACTAGACCTCGGAATGATGCACTGGTACAGGGACACCAGAACGCTGAGATTTGAATGATTAAACGCACATACAAACACAAATACATCTGGGAAAGACTCTCGAATAAAAAGAAAGCATTGACTGAATACTCCTTGGACACTGGTTAGTTAATGAACGTTTCTTGAGGATGTTGGATGAACACTGAGTTTGGAGACATGTGATTTCTAATCCCAAAAGCACAGAGAGTAGGGATGCATGATAAAGCTGATGGACATCAGGTCAATATCAGGATATATTTATTAAAACATTTCTTAATTGTGTAAATCACTTTCTGAAAGGCATGTGTGACAGGAAAATTCTGTGTAAACCACCTTTTTTTCTGTAATCTTTCTACAGAAAAAGTACACACTTTTTACGTTTTGGTTTGGGCTTCTGTAGCATGACGCCATACTATTTGTTGTGACACTGAAAAGCTGGTCAAATAAGTTAAAATAGCAATATATCAGTGCATCCTTAAACAATGCCAAGTGGAGTCTGCAGATGGGCTTTTAGGTTAACCTTGCAGTGAATCAGAAAATGTGATCAATTAAAATTTTTCAGGGCAGTGTGCTTTTAGGACTGTGCACCACTGTGTCTTTATAAGATCATTAACAATCATCAATGGGTTAACGATGAATCCTCTTCAGTGAAGAAATAGCTCAAAAATATGAAACGAACAGGCACTTTCTGCCTGCTGTAACAGGTTGAAACCTAAACGTTTTAAATAGTATTTTTTTTTTTTTTGCATCTACAAGGTTTAAGTCATGGCATTAATGCCATAAAACATGTTACCAAAGTCCTTTTGGGAACACAGTGGACAGTTCCATCTAGACAAGCCTGGGGAGCTTTCTTTTTGTTGTTAAGGTTCGCAACTAAACAACAATGGTAGGAGGTTCACTCAAATCAGCTTTCTGGTCTCATTTATAGAGGTGTCCAAGTTCAAACCTCTATCAATGGAGTTAGTCTGGTCATGCTGGCGTGTGTAGTCCAATAGTCCTCGACATCTTTCTTTTTCCTGCTGTAATAGGAGAAACATTGAATGCTCATTTGCAGCTGAAGCAGAAGTGTCATCAAGAGATGCCATTTTCAGATCCATGTTGAAAACACTCGCTGGAATGTTATTGTGTATTTGCCAGCACAGAACGTGTGTATATAACACAGTTTAATCACTCTTCTGAGATAGATAGTTGCAAAGTTGCTACCACAATGTGGAAGATCTTTCAAGCTGTGATGGATGTCTCCTCTCAACTTTTATACCGTAGCTCCCAAAGGTACACATGCACTTTCGACATACAGTATATTCATACTGAGATTAAATCTTTTCTTCCTCCATGCTTATCTGTAAATCCAACATGGCTGCTGGTCCAACAGCTTGGTGGCAAGACGCGTCATCAAGGGGGATTTTCAATGTCCAAAACTGACCATTTGTAGTACCTGTTATTCCTTAAATTGGGGGGGAAGGGTTTAGTAGATCCAGTCCTGACATCATAGTTTTACTTGTTAGAGGCTCTTCAGTTCGTAGACTTATTTTTGTTTAGTTAAGTGTGTCAGATTATGTGTGTGTTTTATGTCCTGCTGGTAGTTTTGGGATGGTTGGATCTCTTGTTAGGTTGAAGATTCAGTCCTCCCATTCCTTGGCATCAAGATGGTACAGTCCAAGACAAGTGTGATATTGCCAGGATTCTGTGTGTGTGTGTGCATGTTTTTATGAATGTGTGCACGTGGCAGTGGGTTTGTGAGAAAGTCTGTGCAGTGTGCTAGCGGTGTGTGTTATGTTTGGCAGTGCACCTGTGTGGCAGGTTGTAGGTGTGTATGTACATTTGCTGATGCGAGAGGTGTGAGAAAGTGTGTATTCATGGCAGTTGTGTACAGTGAAGGATCTGGATTGGTTGTGTGTGTTGCATGTCTTTACTTGTGGCAGTAGAAGTGTCGTCACTCGTTGCAGGTGTCGCCCTTCTCCTCAGTTACCGCCAGAGACTCTTGATGGCGGTGATGGCAATGCCGAGCTGCTGCTCTTGATGGTCGGGGTTGGCAAGAAGACTGGGCAGCACAGTCACAGGGTGCATCCTGGGAAATGGAAAGCAAACATGAAGGTATGAATGTTTTTTTTTTTTTAAACGTTATATGGTATATGTTTTTAAAATTTTCAATGAGTTCTAAAAAGACCATACAAATGTAAAATTTAGCTTCTCAACAACAGATTTTGTTTTTGTGGACATATTCAAATGCGGTACATATTTTTTCCCACCGTCACAGGCAGCCATTAGTTTTTACTAATTTTAATTTTTTTTAGCAGACATTTAAACTTTCTTAAGATTGTTGACCCTATTTTGGATAAATTATGGCCGTGATGTTGAACCCAGTCTGTTCCACTATGGGTCAGGTGGTGTTGGCAGTTAGCTAATAAATGCATGCTTTTAGCTTTCCGATCTAGTTGCTGCCCATTGTTCTCATTGATGGGAATTAAGATTATGTTAAATGAAGTCCTCTATACTCCATCTCTCACAGGAGTTTTTTTTTTTAATTGTTTTTATTTTATATTGCCCTAATCTATCTACGGTATTCACAATCTCATCAATATTTAGACTCTTTTTGGTACAAGAACATGCAAGAATTAATCTTTTCTGTGGCCAGGATAGCTCATTTGGGATCCTGCCATTACTGTCTTAATTTACCCACAGCTAATACCCTAGAGACAAACCCCCCTTATTTAGTAATGTTATTTTAATTATTTTAATTTATTATTTTAATTTATAATTTTATTCTATATATTTTTTATAATTTCTTTGCTATTCTTGCTGGTGTGATAGTAACATCATGATTATAGTTTATTTTCTATCCAATAACTGTAGCTATGTGCTGTATGTTTGTTATATGTTGTTTACTAACAAAAACAAAAATAAAGTTACATAAAAAAATATATATAAAAAAATAAACATTTATTTCCAATGGCCGCACCTCCATCCCAGGTCCTGCAGCTCCTGCGTTGCTCATCATTTCTTTCCCTCCTCCCATGATATTGACCATCTCCTCCCCGGTTGTTTGTCTCATAAACCTCTTATTGACAATCTTGGTCACATTGTCGTTGCTTCCAGCCAGCACTCCGAGTCCTCCAGCTCCGGCTGACACACACTCTGGCTTGGGCTCATCCATGCTGACAAAATTCCCTATGACACCCAGGCTGCCATTGGAGTCTTTTTGCACTCTCTCCACAGGCAGAGTGACTCCTCCTTGGCCACGGCTGCTGCACACATTCCTAAAAAACTCCTGGACCAGACCTCCGTACCGCTGAGAGCCGGGGTCAGATCCACAAGCTGCCACAACGGAGGGTTTCCCTGCAGCAGGAGGCTGCGGTGCTGGACTGGCTCCTAATCACAAACAGGGATCCAAGACATGTATTATGATTATTTCTATAAATTGTACCTTACAGGACTAATTGAATCCTGGAAGCATGCTTGAACTGTGAAGTCAATGAAGACTTTGGATATCAAAGCAAGATTGTGAATTTTCCCTTATGGTAGAAGTTTGTGTTCCCCCTCTGCCTTCTAGTAATAATTTAATTCACCTATTCTGAACAAAACCATAATCACATTCAACACAACAGTTTACTTGTGTTACTATACTCCCCTGCACATTACACCTGGTATTATGTAGTTGTTGTTTCCTGATTTCTAAGAGTAAATAATCATTCAATGAATCATTAATTAAAAACATCACAAATTTCTACTTTAACATCTCACTACAAATTAAAAGAAATGAAAAACCACGGATGTTACTAATAACAGTCTCCATGTGAGCCAGCATGAACAATATCAGGAACTTGAAATCGAAAAAAATCCGCCATCAGTTTATTTTTTAACGTGTGCTTTTCCTACTTTGACATGTCTTCCATGAGGTTTTATTTTAATACGGTAGCTTACCTCCGTCAGCCCTCCAGAGCAACTCTGTGCTTCCAGAGTGTTCCACCACGCTGAAGAGGCTGGAGAGGCCGTCGGTGAGGCCGTTGAGCACGGGGCTGTCCCTGGTGGTGGTGGAGCGAGCCCAGGCCGAGCCTCCTCCTCCACTGAAGGATCTTTGCTGGAGACTCCACAGGCTCCGGTCCCTGGAGGATGAACTCCCATCCAGTCTTGAAGTGGAGCCTAAAAACAAAACAGTTGGATATCTCGTACTCCCAAACAACAGTGTTTACCAGGACTGCTCAACATTAGGAAAATATGCGCTAATGTTGTTGAATGTGATTAACGATTACTTGCGATAAATAAACAGATATTAAAGTGTACTCAGTTCTGCATTTCATCTACTTTCAGTATTCTGCTAAAATACAACAAATTGCTTTTTGAATTTCAAACAAATGAAAGTAAATTGTGTCCAATATGATTTTATTGAACAAATTGAACATTGAAATGAATGACAGTTACTGGGCCACACAATTAATTGCAATTTTATCAAAATTGCAATTTGGACTAGTGTAATATCCATACTGCAGGGAGGCGCAATATTTGTTAAAGGCTAAATGTGTGTCAAACCATTCTTAATGAAATATTGTGGTGCTGCAGATACGTCCCAGCCTACAAATCCTATCCAACAGACTACAGAAAACATCTTTGTTTTGTACAGATCCTCGCAAAAATCACACTATAATAATTTTCATTATTTAATATTAGTCAATGAAAATGAGAATAATGATAAAACATAATAATTCCCTCCAATATCGTGAATCATACTGAAATCGCAATATCATTGCAATCAAAATAATTACAATTTTCCTCATATCGTACAGCCTTAGTTACTGTACATTTTAATGTGCAGTTTTCTACTCATATTTTTCTAACAAAAGGAATCTCAGAGTGCCTTTTGCAATATGTTTAGGTGAAATTTAAAAAAATGTATGTTGTTTCCCAAGATTTAATAGGCACATCAATGGAGCCGTGTTATCAATCATAGAAAACCATCAGAAAGTGGCTTAAAAACAGTCTTGTGATTAACAGCACTCTGACTCCAAGGATGTTAAAGCTTTAGCACATAACTTTTTGACATTAACGAACATCTGTTACATTCGAGCCAATGGCAAATGAGTTGCTACAAAGCTAATCAAGACTATCAGCTTTAAAACAAATGTTCAGAGAACAAAAATCGAATTACCAGAAGACACTCTGCGTTGTAGTTTCGGTGATCCATACTTGGGTGAACAGCAAGGCCTCTCGATGCGGCTGTGAACTTTGTCCAGGGATGTTGATATCTGCCGGGTTCGGGCCGACGCTAGCGAGGACGTGGTGTTTGAGGGGCGAGAAGACCAGACTTTGGAGTGTAACCCCGTCCCCCTGCTGCTGTGAAGGTTGTCGGTTTGAAGCCCGATGCTGACGTACTGTGCAGCAGTCTGTGTGGACCTGGTGGACATTCCTATTGCCTGGGTGGAGAAATAGAAGTGATGGAGAATGTTTAGTGTGTTGGGAAGGAGAAGATGCAATAAAGATAATGGTAACGGCTACTGAAGAGAGATCATTTGGAAGATGAAGATCCCTTAAATCTACACAAGGCAACTGCATGTGTTAGTATACTGCAGACTTCTCCATCTTAAACTGTGAATGTTTTATTATTATTTAGTAATATCTGTCAGTGTAGTCACATTATTTTAACCTGTTTCCAGTTCAAATCAGATTGTTTACAAAATATTTTACAGCACTAAGAATTACTGAAAATATGAAAATAGGCCTTTCAGAATAATAAAAAAAAAGAATAATAACTAGAGGTATTAAAATGTGGTTATTATGAATCTGACTGTATGTATAGTTTATACATTAAATCATCCCACTACTATATAATCTAAAAAGATTTTAAAAGTCTATTCTCACGAACAGAAAAAAACAAACATTTTGGCAATAGGCCTTGGACACATACATGTTACAGTTGCCTGAAGTCCCAAGGCCAACGTAAAAAAGTTTTATTTTCAATATTTCAATATGTTTTATGCACCGTCTTTGGTGCATAAAAATTAGCATAAAGGCCAATAGTTGGACTATAAAATCGTACTTCTCATTGTTGAAAAGAAACTACCTGACTCCCAGGTTCCTTGATGGATTTCCTCTCCAGAGAGGAAGAGCGTATGGCCTGGCGGACACAGTTGGTCATTTCCTTCATGTCATCACTTAAGTTGGCTGAAATCTCCCCGATCTCCAGGCCGCGGAAAGCTGACGGGGACGTCATCCCATCAACCGATCCGCCAACGCCGTTTTTGGCGAGACTGGGGATTGAACCGGCGATACAGCCACTTCTGCTCTCCAGCAGCTCCCTGTGCTGCTTGGACAGTGAGCTCAGCCACTGCTCATATGAGGACGAAAAGGAGGATGGAGGTTGCTGCTGCTGAACGTCAAGGGTTTCCACTGCAGCCACGTCCACGTCCAAGCCACTCAGTCCTGGGGAAGAGCTCCCGTTATAGGCCTGCGGTGGCTCTTTGGCCTCCTGGCTCCTTCTTCTGTGCTCCATGCGTCGTACGGCAGGAGGGCTATAGTAGATCCGGATGCCGGTGCGGTCTGGAGCAGTGTAGCTTCTTTGGACAGACTCCAGATCCAGTTCTGATCCTACTAAGCTGCTGCAGGAGCAACTGGGGCCATCCCAGGTTTTACAGGTGTCCCCAACCTCTGGGGTCTGAGATGAGAGAGTGGGGACATGAGGAAACCAGTTTAAAATAATTATCAGTATACCTATTTACTATGTTACTATGTAAGGACATCAAATATATCTGCCAACATTAATTAAAATGTATTAAATGTCTCAATTCCAGAGATCAGAATAGGATTTAGAATTAAACTTATAGTATATAGAAATACATTCAGTCTTGTTTTCTTAGTCTAAAAAATAATAGCAAAGAAATCACAATAAACTGCAGTAAATGTATAAAATCTGAACATTACCTCATTGGTCAGGTAAGTCCAATTCTTCCTGGTAAGGTCACCCAGCTCTGCATCTGCAAACCGGATGCTTGCCTCCTGATTAGCTGTCCCGTTGACTTCTGCGCCGTTCAGCTCTGATGTGGATTTGGTTCTTTTCATTGAAAGAGGAAGAAGGAGTTGATGAGAAGTGAGAAGAAAAGTCATGCTCTGCTTTTTAAGAAGACAAATTTACACTTGTTTTAGCCATTTTGCAAATAAAAAGCATTAATGAAACAGTTATTAACTATAACAAAATTTATAAAAGTAAAATAAAATTTTCGGATGTCTTCCACATTACGTTAAGGATTAATACTTAAACTAAGTACTGAAAAAAGTTCTGTTTTTAAAAATGTTTACCTTGGTGATCCTGTTCCATTAGTGATGACTGTGTCTGCAGAGGACTCGCCACCAAATGACTTTGACTTAGGACAAAAAAACAAAACAAAAAAGATTGTCACAGAAGTACTTTCAGCTTATTAGCATTTAAAAGACCTGCATCATCCACGCAAATTCAGCATCTTGTACTACAGCATCTACTTTAAACACATTCCTTTCATTGCCATCAACTAGAGCGGATTTAGCAGGAGAAAGTGAAGACTGACTAGTATAATCTATCTGTTGCAGACAGCATGTGCACGCACACACACACACACACACACACACACACACACACAGAGATGGTGATGCTGAGTCAGTGGGTTTCACACTTGAGAGGTGATCTCACACTCTGAAGCCATTTCTCCTCAGAGGAAGAGAGGAAGGAGAGAGTGAGAAAGTGGAAGAGCGGAAAAGGACATAAGCAGATCATGTCTTTAGTTTCAGTTCAGATACACTGGTGGACTTTTCAAACTTCAACTCACTAAACTGCAGACCAGGAAACTAAATATACACTAGTTCAGTGATTCCCAAACAGGGGTACTTGTACCCAAGAGGGTACTTCTGTAGTTGCCAAAAAGGATGTGGAATGGTCGTGAAGTAGCTCAACTAATTAAAAAATGTGGAAATAATACAACCACATTGAGTGAGGTCTAACACCTGAACACCATGTGTTGGAATGCAAATTGATGTTGCTACCATCAGGGCATAGATACAATCTTCCACAATGCACAACGAATAGGTTCAAAAGGTCATTTATTCCTGCTGCCATTAACATTGTGAATGAATTTCTTAAAATGTAACTATTATTTTTTATTTAGTTTGTTTTTGGGTGTGCTTGCTGTCTATATGGCCTACTGCTGCCTGTAAACCGAATTGCCTCTAGGGGATGTATTAGAACATAGACGTAGCAGCAGGGACGTCACCCATTGGTTTGTTGACTACTGTTTTAAAGCCTTGAGTTTGCCAAAAAAAATCCTAGGATGGCTAATGCATGGGAAAGGCATGACTTTATGTACTGTATGCTTTCTTTTAATTCTAGTTTCACTATAAAACAACCCCAACATCCACTTTCAACTGGAAACAATTTTAAAATAATTCACATAAATAAAACTGATTTATAAGTAAACATCAGATTTGTAACAGTTAATAGCTCTATCTCAGGTCCAACTGACACAAAAATCCAACTAATTTTACACTTACTGGCCTGATGGGGGCATTATGATCAAATGTGAGAAGTCTTTGAAAGGCCCAACAGTATTAATACAAGAGAAGTAGGCAGTAGATAAGATTTGTGGGTGACAGAGCATGACCCAGACACACTCAGAGAGGAGAATTGAAGTACAGTAAAACAAGCTTTGGTCTCCTGCCAAGTTTCTAATGCAGGCCACGGCCACTTAATAGAAGGAGTGAGATGGGATCAAACTCAACAGACAGGAGGAAGGAAAAGGAGGGCAGATGAAAAAGAAGGGGAAAGAAAAGAGGGTGAGAAAGGGAGGACAAAGATGCCCTCAGACTGAAAAAAATCTCAAAGGAAGAAGCCACAGCAGACAGAGGAGAACTAATGGAGGAGCGCTGACCTACTAACCGTGTATCTGGCTCTTTCTCTCTGTGTGTATTTGTGGAAAAACTAAACTCCTAACTAATGACTACTTTAAAACACTGATGCAATCCCTCCCAGACATGTTGCAGCAGCTTGGCAGTGACTTTGCTGGTGTATAATCAGCAGACTGACCATGGTTTCCTGGTGACCTAACCTTATCATGAAACTGCATCTCGGCCACAATAAGACAATAACACCAGACACCAACTCACATTATGGCATTAACAGCTGTGTGTTACTGTCAGCATCAGCATTTTTGGTCTATTTTGACATGTTTAGTAGGGCTGCAACTAACAAGCATTTCCATTTTTGGTTGATCTGTAGACTATTTTCTCAAATAGTTGGTTAGTTTCAATACAATTCAGAGAAATCTGTGAATTCATCAGATGAAATTGGATGTACCGGGCGAACCAAGGAACACACATCTGATCCAATGACTTGATATACTTTAGTCCTTATCTCAGACATACAGCCTATACATACATACATTCCATCATCCCAAGCTCCTGCTCCTTATCCTTCTTCATCTTTGACATTTCTCTCTCTCTCTCTCTCTCTCTCTCTCTCTCTCTCTCTCTCTCTCTCTCTCACACACACACACACACACACACACACACACACACACACACACACACACACACACACACACTTCCCCTGTTGTGCAGTGGCCTCTGCCAGTCTCTGCTCCCACTGAGCTCTCTCCTGGGTGAACCTCTCCAGCAGCTCCAGCTTCTCTCTGCCCCAGTTCCTCTCTCCGATCTGAAGCTGATTGGTTCACAGGCAGGTCACAGCGGGAAGACAAGAAGAAGAGGCAAATGTCAGAGGAGGAGGAAATAGATGGATGTGGCACACCACCATAATATGGTCTTAAACAAGCACACAAATTGAATTACAGGCTTTTGTCTAAGTTTTTATAACTTGAAATCTTAAGCCCTTGTGTTTTTACAGCCTTTCAAGCCAACTTTGTCCATTCACAGACACATTTACCTGTTTAGTAAGGTCCATCACAGCTGCGTAGGAGTCAGCCAGGAGGTGCTGGTGTTCTTCACGCTCCCTCTTCAGCGCCACCTTCAGGTCTGGAGGATCCAGTGCATCAGTGGCAGACAGAGCTGCTGCTGTTGCTTTGCCTGCTTTGGTCTCAAACTAAAAGAAGAAAGGCATAGAGATCATGGTTATTATCAAAATGACACCCACGTTTCTTAACATCCTAAGTATGGGTGGTCTTTATGTTGAGATCTTTTTTTGGGCGTATATTTTCGGCAATATCATTGGGTCCTCCTTAGTAAAGAGAGTGGACAGCTTTAGGTACCTTGGTGTCCACATCACAGAGGGTCTGACCTGGGTGCTACATACTGACTCGGTTGTGAGAAAGGCATGGCAGAGTTTGTTTTACCTTAGACACCTAAGGAAATTCCGAGTATCCCCTCAAATACTTTCTACACCTGCATCATTGAGCATGATGTTCATGTTGCTGAAAGGGTATGGTATGGTATGAACATAGTGTGGAAAGAAATGCTCTGCTCCTATCTTTCCACTTTGAAGATCTCTCTCCACCTTCTCACCCTTTCACACTCTCTCTACTGCTTTCTCACCCTCTATTTTGAGCTCTCTCACCCCTCTTTTCCCCGTGCTCCATAAATCTGGCGTGCTGTCACAGAACCTGTAGGTGGGATCGTTTGATTTTTTTATGAGCAGCTCTGCTTTCCCTATTCCTCTTTCTGAGCCTCATAGTTCACACAGCCGACACTACCGGCCCAATCAATCTGACACACACACACACACACACACACACACACACACACACACACACACACACACACACACACACACACACACACACACACACACACACCCATCAATTTTCTCTCAGTCTGGCTCTTTGGCACTGGCATCCATATATGGTGCTAATGGGGCTGTCTGGCAGCCAATCACAGCGTAACTCACACACACTTATCCCATCTCCCGTCTCCTATGGCAACAGAGCATTGCTCATTAGTGATGAGCGCAGCCTAACTAGCCCCACATCTTAACGAGGTTTACTGCTGAGGCGTTTAGAGGTAGGTGATTTGACTGGATGACTGGCATTTATTGGTGACTCGCTACTCACCATTTAGTAAGTTCAATTAATTCAATTTATTCAACTAAAACCATGAATATAAAAACGTAGATTTATTAATTAGATTTTAACACAATAATCTCAAGAGCAGAATTCAGGGCCTGATTAGTTTACAAGAAAAATTAGTTTTAGTTTATAAAAAACAACAACAATCAGGCATTGATTTATCGTCAAGTATCTATACAGAAGCAATTGTCATAGAAATAGAAAGAGACAGAATGTATTGGTAAAAAACAGAGAGCCAAGAGCTACTAGCAACGTTGTGGCAATAACCATAAATTAAATCCACAGGGGGCTTTAAGTGATGAGAGGGAGGGTTCATTTTACTCATCATTAGATCTATTGGTGTTATTGTACCAATTAGAGAGTGTATGGAAATTACTACTCCAGCTACGTGTTTCAGCTATTGTCATCTTCCTGTAGCATACTAAATTAGGAATACGGCCTGAAGTGTGATTAGCTGTGTATCTGCTTAAATAGTACTAACCTATACACACAACTATATAAATTACATGTTCATAGAATTAGTCTGAGTTATTAAGTTATTAATAGCAGGAGAATATTCAAGATAAAAAAACTAAAATCCCAGAGAATCAGTTATTTAAAAAACAAACTATGAGCGTGAATATTATACAGTAGATAGTAGATACAGGGACTGTACTGTAGTATGCTGTTGTTGCACATGATCTGGTAACAAAAAGTAATTGTGTATGCAAACAATAACACTGGTTAGTGTAACAGCGGCCCACAGGGTATTATGAGCTATTTTGGGCAGCATATCATTTGCCTGCAGCATATGTTTGCTACAACAAAGTTGACGTTATAAGTTAATGTTATCAGTACGTCATACCAGCCATCAGCTGTTAATTTTAGTGCAAGCAGAAACCACAACACTCCTGAGAGACAAAATGTGTGCCAGGTTTATAAATAAAAACATTGCCTAGATATTATATAATGCATAAAGATGTTAAATATAGCAAAGCTGACTGCGTGGCATGCTGTGTATTTAAAACTAAAGCTCTGAAATCTAAACTCAACTTTGCTTTTTTTCTGGCAGTGCCTGTTAATATTTTCTAATATGGGTAAACAAACATTAAACTATTCAGAACAGAATTTAGCCCACAGAGGGTTTTATTATTTTGCTACTCAGAGATTTACATTCTTAATTTGCATTTCTTGGGTGTGGATTTCACACAGGGTTGATGGATCTTTTATATATATTGTGTGTTTACTACAAGTACATTCCAGAGGTCTGACATACAGTATAATACCAGGATTTAATCTCTAATTAGTCATTACAATTATTGGAACACCAATCAGAAACAGAGCTGCATGTGAAAAAGGGAAATGATGAACCAGATTTACAGTTTAAGGTTTAGAGTTTAAGGTGGAAAAAAGTCTGTTTGTTAAAAATAAGTTTTAAACTCCAATTAATAAGTTACTCCTAATAAAGTGTTACTGTGTCATGGCTTAAAGTTTTCAAGCTAAGGATGCAATGTTGGGTTGCTAAAACTATGATTAGATTTTTCTCTCTTATCTTAAAGGAACAGAAACAAGCTTAGTTGTTTTCTTGCTGAGCATAAAGACTGGAAGCATGAGATAAACTACAACGTGCTGGTAGGCACAGCCAGGCTAGCTGTTTCCCCCTGTTTCCCTTGTTTTCCCCCTGCATTTAGCTTGCAAGAGGTATTTATCTTCTCATCCAACCCCTGAAAATAAACCAAATTAAACCAAGCGGGTTAAGCCTAACTTTAACAAGAGCTTGAATGCAGAGGTGGCAAATCAAAGAACACCTACAGTATATGTGTACTTATGACTTTTTTTACGCATGAGTACTCGTTGCACATTGAGTTTCACATTGAGTTGTACATTAACATTTATATTGTCCGAAAAGACAAATTTTTTTCTCTCTGCTCGCCCCTTTATCTTCATCAGTAGAGTGGCTTCAACACGTGATAAGTGAGCAATCAGACTTTCCAGCTGTTAACGAGTGGTGTTTGTAACATCCTAACGTCGTACAGTCAGGATGGATGACCGATTAAGGGGAAAAAAAGGAGGCAGTGTTGTCCTGCACGCTTTCAGCGCATTGGATATTGTTTTTATTTCACTGACAGCGTTTGTTTTTCAGGCTGAACGGCGAAGATAATTTTCTGTCAAGATGTTTGACAGGTAGGACAGTGTTTGAAATTGAGGTGACTTGCTCAACAAAGTAACAGCTGGAGGATGCGCTGCACGCTGCCAGGACGCCTTGGCACTGATGCGGTTCGGTGGGCTGGTCACACACACACACACACACACACACACACACACACACACACACACACACACACACACACACACACACAGGCACACAGGCAAATTGATGGCACACAGGCAAATTGATGGCATACTTTACAGTGTGCACTGTTGGCAGAGAAGAGATTGGTTCCAGCCTTGGCATCAATGCCAGAGTAATACACCCATAACCGCCCCCACACACACACACACACACGTTAAACGGGGCAAAAAAGACAACAGAGGCAGTAAAGTGCTGCACAGATGTGTGTTTCTGTTTCAGTTTAACAAAAGTTGTATTAAAGTTCAACACAGTCAAACTTAATCAAATATATTACTCATGTCTGTGGACAGCCAGCATGCTCGCACAGCTCAACGTGACAAATTGGTTTCACGCAAAATGAATCATTGCCGAATTATTGAATTCTATGATTAAGCCACACAGGTTTGTCCGTAAATGTAATCTCATAAAAAAATGCCGCTAGGTCACATTTAGGAAAAATGGAGCATCTCATCTCTTTGAAAATGCCACTCGCGTCTCTTATTGGCTGCTAACAGGAGCTGCCAAACCAATCGGAAGACAAATGATCTTGCATCACAGCGTGAGGGCAGAATTCCTCTAATCATGACGATGATTAATAACTCAGTCAGTGTCCGAGTGTCTCTGTGTGTGTCTTTGTGTTTAGGAACTGGTGTGGACATAAACACATCCTTCATTGTGAGGGCATGACTAGTTCAAAAAGGGCATTTCATTTTTAGAATTTGGATTAGATAAGAATTAGAATTAGCACTAGGCTAAAGTGCTCAGGTTAGATCCTGGTTAAAGATTAAAGGCATAATATCTATCCATATAATTTAGAATAGTGAAAATTGTCACTTTCCATTAAACAATTTCCCTTTAACACTCCTTATAATTTCTTTGTAATTATTTTGTGTTTCTCTCCTGTTTTTCATCTGTGGTTGCTCATCATTCTATTTACTATAAGATTAGTCCTTTTCTAAATGTATTTTGACTGTATGTATGCATATAGATTAACTGTTTAATGCCTAATTGTTTCTGGTGAACCTGATATTTGTCCCCCTTTGTGACTGGTTGTTGCAGTCTGTGGCTATAATATTAAATTGCTGTCCAATGTATCATTTGTTTAATGTTTATTAAAAAAATATATGCCACCCTCTTGTGCATCTGTCTTACAAGTGCAAGTAGATTTTCTATATATGATGAAGTGTAAGTTACTTTTCTTCTACTTTAGTCAGTGACATTTTCCAGACTGCCTTTCAAAAAAAACACAATAAACTTTCTTGATGCTGCATTGCTTTTAAACTTCGTTTTGGCTGCTGCAAATGTCTTAACCTTACTTCCAGAATTACAAAGAAATAAAAGTGTAAACTGTACTTTATTTAGTTGGGTGGATTTTTGATTTTGAGGTTAGAATTAGGATTTAATTCAGGATGTGGTTGCTACGGATGACGTAATTTCCTTACGAGGTTTAACAGTTTTTTTTTTTTACATGAAACAGAATGTTGAAAGAACGCAGTTGTTGAAAGGGAATTTCACAGATTATTTGAAAAACGCATGTATAATTTCGAATTAGTTTGACCACAGCACTTACTTGGAAAACATGTTTTTGCAAACTGACACCTCCAACCTGATTTAATAATGCTGTTTAGGGTTAGCTTAAGGTCCTGCCTCAAAATCAAAAAAAGGGAATTTTGACAGATGGCTTAAGATGATAGATAGGAGAATAATCTCAGTCAGGAAACACATGAAAAGGCTATTTAAATTGCCAAACTTTAACAGGTCTCTCTGTCCCCCTCTCTTTCTTTCTTTCTTTCTTTCTTTCTTTCTTTCTTTCATCTTCTCTTCTCTCTCTCCATCTCAATTACCAGGAGGAAGAACAGGAGGAAGCACACAGGCTGTGCTCTATCTCAGAAGTTAATTAACTTACGAGTACTGACTCTGTTGCTGTTATGAGACAGAAAGAAGCTAACTTTCCATCCACTTGTCAATCAAATTCTCTGAAGTTTGGTAAAAAATAACTCATGCAAATAAAGTTGGTGTTTCCATCCAACGGCTTTACAGCAAATAACAACCTGTGTGTAATGACGTCACATGTTGTTTTGTGATCAAATTGATTTGAGACATGTTAAGCTGTTTCCATTCATTTTCACACTGAATCGCACAACATTCAAGCAAACGTTTAGAAAGTTTTGCTAGACAAAATGGATCGCACCATTTACCAACAAATGATCAATATTGCACAATTTTGTAATGGTGCTTATGTGCCGCTGCAGGACAACTCTCTTTTTTGAGACATGTATCGCTGTTTGAGTGCCTTCCATTTACTCCGGAAGACGTCCCATGGTAACCTTTGTTGGCCATTTCCTTTGCGAGTTTCTGATAAATTATAGCATTTCTTAGATTTTTGCTATCTAAAATAGCCATTATATTTTGCTCTTAAATTAAATTTAAAAAGTCTCTTGTCTCCTCGTTCGTCCACTTACATCTGTCTTTGTTGACACCCGCCATGTGTGCAAACAGAGCAGAAATACTGTGCAGAAATTAACTAAAACTTCTTCTTCTTCGTTTTTTGGCGGGTTGCAACCATAAAATGACCTAAAACTTAATCGCAATTCATTATTTATTCGGCAAATAACATTTCCATCAACGTTTATCGCATAAGCCGTATATCGAGCTAGATAAAATCTGATGAGACTGAACGTATTTCCTTTGAGTCAATATTCATGAAATTAAATCGAATTTTACTGTTTCTATAAGGCATTTTTCATTCAATATCACTTAATTTGGAGAAAAATGTGTGGATGGAAACATAGCTACAGAGAGGAAGACAGTTCGAGAAGTTGAACAATGACAAACCCCACACATTATTCTCTTTTCATCTGACTGTTGCCCACCCGGTCTACTATAGCTTTTCAGTGACATGCAAGCAAGGAGCACAGGCTTGCAAGCAATTGTCACCTGGATTCTGAAGAAACTTGTTTATTTTGTCAGGCTTGATAGAAGCTTTTCGTCAATTGACTTTTCTGTAGTGGAGGATGTGCTCCTGCACTGATTTTTAGATTAAGGCCATTTTACCTAATCTTTCCACTGCACTGATTTTACTTCCCGTCCTCGTTTAGCTCTACTCAACTTTCCCAGCCTTTTAAGTTTCTGAGTCTTACACTCAAAACTGCAGTGCAACCAAAGCAAACTAGTTCATCTTATTGCCTTAATGGTTGTAGAATATAAATTGAAAAGAGACTGATGCATTTTGTACTATGTTGCATCAGTCTCCATCTTATTATACCAATTAAAGTGTGTGTCTCCAAATGGACTGCACTACAGCTCACAATGAATGGAGCAAATTTTGGCAAAGTTTAGTTTTTTGAGTAACATAAAACTCATGTTGATTGTTTCAAGTAATGTATAAATTACCTTTTAAAGTGTCACATAGGACGTTTTATTCTATAATATTAAATAAGCTACAATCACAGTCTGAAATAAAAAAAAAGTTCTTATTCATTAAAAGTTTAATACTTGTGACAGTGTGGCTGTAGTTTGATCAGAGTTGATTGAACCCGGCCTGGCAACATGGATCCTAAAACCTGATTGGTGCACAGGAATATGTGAGATCCTCTTTATTCCAGAGTCATATCCACTTCAAACCAACGAGAGGAGCAAAAACTCCACAAACAGAAACTTTCATGTGAAATAATCAAAACCTTTCCAACACTGGCAGAAATATTTGTGTTCACGTAGAAGCCCATTACTCATACTTAAAACAACCTTTTCCTGTCACAATTTACAGAAATACTTCTCACCTGTACGATAAGGCTCTTTAGTTCGGTCCTCTCCACCTCCCATGATGCTTTGGCCTTTGCAAACTGCTGGGTGAGTTCTTGGGAGCCTTGTCTCTCCTGTCGCAACTCTCCACTCAGATCCTGCAGCGCCACCTTCAAGTCTGCCAAGGTGCTGCTCACGGCGCTAGACTACAGGGAAAGACACGCATGTAAGTGTGTGCGCGTGTGTGTGTGTGTGTGTGTGTGTGTGTCAATCTACCTACCTTGATAGTTGGGCTGAGTGGTTGTTCTTGTGCAGCAGCTCTGTTGTCAGCCTGGAGAGTGGGGCTTGTCAGATTTTCGTCCTCCAACAGCAGGTAGAGGTCCTTCAGGCTGTTCATCTTAAAAAAAAAAAATCACAGAGCTGGATCACCTGTCAATTATTTATTTCAGCCTCTTATAACATACTCAGCTGCAATTTCCTAGGACAAATTTAAGTTCCATCCAGCTACAATATTCAAAATTCAGTGCAATACAAAATATTCTGTCAGTTTTCCTTCTGCCAAACTTATTTGATTTCCACATAGCAGCAGATTCAACCTCCAAAGATTTTTTTTTAACTGCTTTTGCTGGTTGAAAACCTGAGATAACATCATTCCAACATTTTTGAGGACAAATGGGAAATAACCTTTGAGGCTTTGATGACAATATAGTACTGATTTAGGATACACAGCCTAGCTCAAAAATGAGTAAATCAATAAATAAATAGCTAAGGATACATGTGAACAGTGTCGACAGTCAACTATTGACTCAGCATTTTCCTTTCTGCCCCTCATACCTCCAAGATGTCTTTCCACTCTGTGTCCTTCCTGCAGCCCAGCCTCCACTGTTTGAGGAAGCAGCGTAGTTTGAGGCTGAGCAGTAACAGGGCCCGTTTGAGGTGCTGAGACTCCTGGACCAACAGTGTCCTCTCCTGGCTCCATAGCTTCTGCTGAAGCCGAGCCTGGAGGCCCAAACTCTGCAGCTGGAAGTCCCGACGGAGCAGAGCCTTCTGATGCTCCTCCTGGAGCTGAGAGGGAAACACAGTTTGAGACGGGATAATCAGGGAGGACTTAATGTCAAGATGTTTGGTTACTCAATTGAGCAATTTCAAGAGAAAACAACATGCAATAACGTTGATTCTCCCAAAGCCCTATCAAATACTGTATATCGCTGGGTAATTTTAGCTTGACTGCAAAATACACGGGTTATTCTTTACATTTCTACACAAAGTGGTGTTTCAGTGTGTCTGTGTGAGTTTGAGGGTGTTTAGTTTATTAGTTTGTGTGTCTTGACAGTGTTCAGTGCTGCAAACTAACCTGTGTGAGTTTGAGAGTGGTTTCTCTCTGAGCCTGCCTCCCAATCTCCAGCTCCGCCTGAGTTCCGAGAGCCGACTCTTTTACTTTGGACAGTCGAACCTGGAGGTCACCGGACTGGATGGGGAAAATATTATGGGGAAATATAAGGAAGGAGGTAGAAAAAGAAAGAAGGAAAAGAGCAGTGGATAGAGAAACATCAGTAGGTAGGAAGCAGGCACAGATTAAAGAAAAGAATGAGAAGCAGTGATGGGAGGAGCCGCAGTGAGGGAAAAGAGAATTTGACGGAAATGAAAAAAGGAGGAACAGCAGTGTGGGAAGCACATAACATGGCAGTTTTGTGCTAAAACACCCTTTAAATCACACCTCGGCTGCAGCACGCTATTGTAGCCAGCGTCCCCCCCCACACACACACACACACGCTCTTTCCCATGCCTCATTTGGCTGCTGAGTGAGTGCAATCCATCGACCCACCACTGTACCATTAATGTCCTCTTTCACCCTCCACTGGGCTCAGCCTCTGCCCTCCATCACCCTCGACATCCCCAGGCCGCTCACAGCCTCCAATGTCAGCCAGAAAAACTACTCTGACTTCCAATATGACTCACTGCTATGAAAAAGTGGCAGCTGTTTCATACAAAATGTGCAATTAAATTAAATTAAACATTAAAAACTGTAGCAACACAAGAGCCAAGGTGTGAAGAATGAGAGCATTCAAATACTCTAATAACACCACATTAATAATACAATTTATGTATTCAACATCCATTTATGGGTGTGGAAATGAGGCTTGTGTGCGTGTGAATGTGTGTGTGCGCAGCCCCACAATGACTCAGATTTATAAAACAGAACCAGGTGTATGTGTAGCTTTATAAATTGGATGAAAATAGTGCGTATGCATATTTCTGGCTTTTTTTTCAACAAAAGACACTCTACCTTATTGACAAGAGGCAAGGAGAAAACGGCAAAATCAGCTGGAGCAGTGCATTTGGGGCATCTAGGCCACTATGGTCACAGGACACACAGTATCATTCTTTGAGGGGCATAAGGCCGCTGTGAAAATCCTACCCTGGACTGGAGGCAAGAGGAACAAACTTTGCCATTGAACGTAGCAAAGAATGAGTAGCAGTATTATGCTGTGTATGTAAACACTGGGTGTACAGTATGTGCTGCTGTGTCACTGTTCTGCTCTGTTGATCACTGCTACAAACACAATTGTTTCTCTATAATATCTGAATATCTTGGTTTCTTTCTCTTTCATTCTATTTTAGTTTCTCTCTCTCATTCTCCCCATCAGACTTGGATAAAGATGCAGACACACACATGCACACACATCCCTGGTTACCGAGGGGACACTCGAGCAAAAGGTCAACCAAACAATGGTCTTTTCTTCCCATCAATCCCACAGCTGACGGTGAAGTCACTGTTTATGTTTGTTTACAACACTGTGTTGCTAGCATGAGCTCGCCACCACTGTACCACATCAGTAACTTCAAGCTACAGTGTGTGTGTACGTGTGTGTATGTTAGAGGCCCTTTTGTCATGGAGATGGGTCAGTTGCCATTAAGACCATCTATGCAGGCAGGAGATAGGATTTACAATCAGCCATATACAACCCATTAACACATTGCCAACGGCTATACTTGAGGCACATGAAGACAACTGAGAAAACTCCAACTGCTGAAGAAGACTGACAGATGCGGTTTTAAACTAACAGAAAAAGCTAGTTTGTGAGAGTGACAAGAGCGAGGACCAAAACAGTGAAGTTGCCGCCTGAGAAACCAAAACAATGATATGAAAGACACTAAAAAACAATCTGAGAGCTGGGGGGAACTGCAGAGTTGGCTGATAATTGCCTAGTGACCCCTTAGACATTCAAGTTATCATTTGATCCATTATCAAAATAAAAGTAATATCAATACATCAGTTCACATTTACTGTCGGCTTCCTTAGTTACTTTATAATCTGTATATTCTCAGACAGGCTGTTAAATGAGCAGACTAGACTTTTGGTTTGTTGCCCTACATGCAAAAAGCCTTAGTGTTTGGCTGTCTGTGTGTGTGTACAAGACAAAGTAAAACACACAGTAAGACTTTAACTTCAGGCACAAGTGTGTATGTCTGTGTCTATCATGATGTGAATGGTTTTGATTTGAGACTCACCAGTGCATCATCTGCCTCGTTCTCTCCCTGTTCCCGCTGGTTGTCTTCCTGCTTTTTCGTCTCATTGCTGTCTGACTGGCTGTTCTCCTCAGTTTGTCCTTTTACCTCCGGCTCTGATTGGTCCCTATAATCAGGCTGCTGCATGCATGCATGGGCAGGTTAATGAATAAAAAAACAAACACACAAACAAACAAAAAAATCATAGACAGGTAGGGACAGGGGAGGAGGAGACGTTGTTCCACAAAAACAAAAAGGAGGGGAGCGATAGAAATGAAAGATAAATAAGACAAACACAAGAGTACGAATAAAAAACAATTCAACCAAAATGGCGTCCATCCATATGACAGTGAGGAAAATAAAAAAAATAAAGAACAAAACAGAAACAGTTGAGTATGGATCTCACAAGACAAAGAAAAGGATGTAGAGGAAAAAGAGCTTGGCCAGAGAGGAGAATGAGAGAGTGGAGAAAAAAATAAAAAGTAGGATCGAGGGCAGAATCAACGGCTGAGAGAAAAAGGAAACGGAGGAAGACATAGAAGAGTGGGAGGAAAAGTAAAGTTGGGGAGAAACAGCAATGGGAGATAGAGGAGGGAAGGAAGAAGGAAAGAGGAAGAAATAAGACGAGAAGGAGTAATGCGGTTAGGATGAAAAGTCAGAGCGAGGGGCCGACGGTGCAACCAGTTGAAGGAGGAGAGGGAGGAAGAGAGGAGAAAGGAGAGGAGAGGAGTGCAGATGGGGAAGCAAAGGGGAAAAAAAGGAAGAGTGGAAGGAGGAAAGGAAAGGGAGTTGAGGTGAGCAAGGAGAAGTCAGAGGAAAGCAGGGAGGCAGTTAAGGAGATGACAAAGAGGAGGAGGAGACAGAAGGTTTAAAAGGAGGGTTAGGGGGAGATGGAAGTGCAGAAACCGACAGTTATGGTGCCCGTGCAGAGAAAAAAGAGGGAAGGAGGAGGGGACGAAGGGAAGGGGAGAGGGAGGAAGGAAAAGGGAGGACAGATCGGAGGGGTGTTGGGACTCAGAATTGGCCTCTAATGGAGTCTAAACATGTTTAAAACTTTGTATGATTTCATCACAGCCTCCTCCAGACAGGCACACTAAATTAGATTATATTAAAATAGAAAACACATAATTTTACAAGAAACAAGTTTCTCTTGCTGTAAATGAAGTTAAATATCAATCTTAAGTCAATTTAGTCTACTATTGACTCAAAAGTCTTGTTTTTGTTTTATGAACAAGTAGGTAACATTTTCTTTCAAACAAGTTCCTGACAGTTGAAGGCGAGGTAGAACTGTGCCAGCAGCTGTCTGACAGTCAAGGGGAATTTCAGTCTGTACTGATTCTATTGTGCTTTTATAACTGATCTCATACTGAATTTGGACTATTATATAGTTGAAAATACAGTATATGTTTGGATTAAAACATCAATCACTGACAATCAACTGTCACCCAAGAATTTCCCAGTGGAGAATTTCAGAAAATGTGATTTATGAAGTCTGATTGAAAATCTATTTAGACCGGGCTCGCTGTCTCTTTGGCTGTTTTAAGAAATATGTATGTGTGTGTGTGTGTGTGTGGGTGTGTGATAACAATTATCTTAACAGGGACGATACAATACCTGCTAGCCTCGATTATGATGTCATATTCAGTTACACCAGAAATGTGACTAAATCTATGGACATAAATGTAACTGTAAATGAAATAAGTATTAGCAATATTGCTCAACTTCACTACATAGTATGTACCCTTAAATATATATATATATATATATATATATATATATATATATATATATATATATATATATATATATATATATATGTGCTTTTAATAACCCTACTATGTCAATGCATACAAACAGGCTCCATTTGAGGCCTAAAGCAGCATCTTAATACCAGGTTAGGTTAGGAAGCAATTTAACAGCATGCAGAGGAAATGGGTGTAAGGAGAGGTTTACACTGGGAGCTCAAATCTGAATTCATCTAATACATCCCTACAGTTTTTGTTTTTACAATTTGACATCTGTGTTACGCGTAAAGGTCTATTTGTCTATTCACAACAGTGTTGAAAGCATGTCAACTTAATTGAGAATAAATAGAACTGGGCAGACAAAATAATTATAAACACATCTGAATGAAGCTTTATTAACATCTAGTCACAGAGTTGCAGATTTGAGCTTGTTGTGTAAATCCATTCTCCAATATGAGGAAAAACTAAAGCAGCACGTTCAGATGGGATTGGGAGTGTTATTCAGCCAAATTCATGGTTAAGCACTGGACCAAACACAAAACTGAAGAATAGAAAAACCAACCAGTGACAAGCAAACATAAAAAAAACCAACAAAAGGAAAAGCTTTTGTGAAAAAAAATAGACTGAAAAAAATGAAAGAGACAGAGTGACAAGAAGTGAGAAGTTTGAGTGTGTTCCTTGTCCTTTACCTTTTTCACGGCAGTTTTCAGTCCATCCTGTTTGTCTCCAGAGCAGGGAAGGGAGGAGCAGGGTGAGGCCAGAGGAGATGCTCCTTCCACCTGTGGGTCCCTCCCACCTGCTGGGGGTTTACTCTGGCTGTCTACCCGTGCCACAAAGGCCTGTAGCTGGGTGTGTAGGGCTTGGAGCCTGCTGGTCAGAGCACCAACCAGAGGTCGGTCTGCCAGATCAGACAGCTCGGAAATCTGGAGAGCAAAAAATATGCCTTTGGTATGGGAGACCTGGGTTTGACTCCCATTGTTCAATTCCCATTGTTTGATTCCCACTTCTCTACCAACGTGTCCCTGAGCAAGACACTTAACCCCTAGTTGTTCCAGAGTTGTGCAACCTCTGCCATATATACAGTAGCAATTGTAAGTTGCTGTTGATAAAAGCGTCAGCTAAATGACATGTAATGTGGGGGCTTGCTTTTTTCTTTTTCAACTTATATATTTTCTCTCATCATGTCCACATATTTCATGTATACATTATTATGTTTTATAAAGTACATACACATCCAGTACTTAGGGTTCTAGTAGATGAAAAAATTATTAAAATAGCCACACAGTGAATTTTCAGGTTTCATGAACGTCCTCAAATGTGACAGTATCGTGGAAGAACAACCCTAACCCTAACACACACCAGAGGACATGTACCTGACTGTGAGGCTGAGGTTTCTCCAACTCGCACGGCTCTGCTGCCTCGTTGCTGCAGACCTTGTGATAGATGGATGGGGAGGAAGATAGGCAGTTAGACTCGGGGGAGGTCAGGAGCTGTATCGCCGTGGAAACCAAGCGAGCCTGGTCCCTCATAGCCAGCAAGGCATCATGGTCCTTCTGCCCCGGGTACCCAGGGAGTGAGGTTGTTATGTCAGCATTGTCCTGGATCTTCTTTTTCCGTTCCTTGATCTCCAGGGTGTCGGTCTCACCCCCTAGTGGCTCTTTGCGGTGCGGCGGGCTGACGGAAAAACAGAGAGAGCATGTTTTGGACTTCTCATGTTTGCTTAAAGGTTCGGATATTCTTGAACTAAAAGTGCTATGAAAAATTGGATTTTTACCAAAAGCTCCAGCAAGTTAATGGATGTGTGGACAAAATCACTTTTATAATGTTGGATGGGTTGCCATGCAATTGTGTACGGACATTAATGTTGCCATGGTGTCTTTATTGAAGTGCAATGAGTTACCAAGAAAGTTGCAAAAAGTACATTTGTAATGCAAATGCATTTCTATTAGAGAACCACACTGTGGAACTTGTAGAAAAAAATGTAAGGAAACTGAAAACTTAAGACTACCTTGGGAGGCACTCGGCTGAGTCTCCAGCCTCTGCGTCAGTCTCCAGAGCCAGTCTTAGTGATGAGGAAGAGGAGGAGGAAGGAGCATGGTAGGAGGCCAGATCACAGCGCTGCAGGTTGGACAGAAGCACTCTGTTCTCGTACTGCAGCTTCTTCACCTTCCCGCTCAGTTCTCCAATCTGAAGCCTTGCCAGTCTGATCTCCTCCTCCTGGGCCGGGGCGTCTGTGCTGATAAGCACCGCCCCTTCCTGTATAGAATGCACCGGGCTGTCGCTGAGCAGCCCGTCTGTCAGCGACGCCAAGGAATTGGACGACAGCGTGGACGTTGGCGGCGGGAGATCAGATTTGTAGCGGTTTATCTCATTCATCAGGAGTTTGTTCTGTTCCTCCATCTCGATTAGAGACCTCCTCAGCAGGTCGGCCTCCTCCTCAACAAACTGGAGATGTCTCTGGAGCTCCATGACGTTTTCAGAGGAGGCCCCTCCCCCGAGTACCATGGCTCCTCCTCCGAGGCCCAGACCGCCAACACCGGTGAGCTCTTGTGGACCATCTAGGCCAAAAGAAACAATGAGAGGTCAAGCACTTGAGAAGGCAACAAAGGAAGAAATTAAAGTGTATGAAATAATAATCAGGAAAATATAACTATCCAAAATATGTCTGCAAAGATAGGAAGCGCATATGATCTTAAAAGTGTTTTACACCACAGGATTTCCACTTAGCTATTGCTGCCTGTTGATTTAAGATTATTTCTACCGAGCTCATGCCGCTGTTCACGTTTAAGTTTATTGTCATGTGCATTTAAAAGTACAAAGTACAGAGAGAATGCAATGAAATGTGCTTTGCCCTGGCCCTCTCTTCTCATAAAAAAACTATAAATATATATATAATTTAAATAAAATAATAAAATGTAATAAAATGACCTGAATAAAGAAGCACAATCTAATATATTGGAACAACATAAAAACTACCGCAGCCATAACAGGAATAAAAAAAAATAAAACAACATAAAAACTCTGAGAAATTAATTATAGAAATGTAAAACAGGTTGAGATATAAGTTTAAAAAGTACCTTGTGGTCCCTTTATGTCTTCCATCTCAGCTCGGAGCCCCCTGTTCTCCACCTCCAGCTCCACGATGCGTCGACTCAGCAGGTTGGCCTCCTCCTCCACCAGCTTCAGGTGTACTCGGGTCTCCGCCTCGCGGGTGTGGGGGGAGTCAGCAACCTGAGGGGGATTCAAAAAGCAAAAAGACATAACTAGAAGAAAATTACTTCCTTCCTCACTTCCCACTTGTTCATTTACAAACTTTATAAATAAACAATAAACGGCTGTACTTTATGACTCTTAGCATGAATTATATAAGTGCTGATAGGTATTCTACCCTTTTCCTCTAAAGTTTTACACCATGGTTGGAAAGGACATAGTAATATCATTATCAATAATAATAACAATTATTTTCTGCATTACCAGTCCTGGATTATATAATCCTCATCAAAAACACAATAGCACAGAAAATTCAATATAGTAACTAACTGAATATAAAGTCGGAAAAATCATTGGCTGTTAAACTGTTCACTGAAATGGCTCAAAAGTGAGTTGGATTTAATGAGCTTTGTGGAGTGTTTTAGCTGTTTATAAAATAATATACATATGATAATACAGATGCACCACTGTAGAGTTTTCCCAGGCGTTTTTTGGCATTTAGGTTTGATATGGGCCAATTTGCAGTCTCAGGCAAACATTAAGAGATAGAGTGCTAAATGGTAAGAAAAGATGGAACTTAGGGTTTTATATTTTCATCAAGGTGTTATCAGAAAACGCTTCTGTGGGCTGTATCACAGCTCTAAATATGAAATCAAAATCCTTCTTAGTCCTCCTCCATTGTGCTGTAGTTCTTAATTCTCCATACAGTGATCATGGCCTTGTTCACTAACCACTACTTTGTTTGCACTAATTTGCTCAATAATCACTATCTGACCATGATAAAGATCCAGAAGGAGAGGGAGAAACGAGTGCAGATGGGGAAGCAAAGCAAGGACAAAATGAGAAAAAGGAAGAGTGGGAGGAGGAAAGGGAGTTGAGGTGAGCAAGGAGAAGTCAGAGGAAAGCAGGGAGGCAGTTAAGGAGATGACGAAGAGGAGGAGGAGACAGAAGGTTTAAAAGGAGCGTAAGGGGAGATGGTGAAGTGCAGAAACAGACGTCTGTATTGATTCATTGTGCTTTTATAACTGATCTCATACTGAATTTGGACTATTACTGTATATAGTAGTTGAAAATACAGTATATGTTTGGATAAAAACATAAATCATAATCAACTGTCACCCAAAGATTTCCCAGTGGAGAATTTCAGACAGAAAATGTGATTCATGAAGTCTGATTGAAAATCTATTAAGACTGGGCTCGCTGTCTCATTTGCTGTTTTAATAAATATGTATGTGTGTGTGCATGTGTGTGTGTGTGTGACAACAATTATCTTAACAGGGACCATATGATACAATACCTGCTAGCCTCAATTATGATGCCAGATTCAGTTCTAGTGTCTAAAGCAAATATCGTTCCTCACCTCCTCCCCGGTGAGCGAGATATTGACGTCTCCGTACAGCGACCTGTACTTGGTCAGCTCCTCCTTCATGGCATCGCTGTCCTTCACCAGCTTGGTCAGCTTCTTGCACATCAGGGCTGACTCCTCTTTAGCAAAGTGGAGCTGACACTTCAGGTCTGAACTGTCCTCCTGCGGTGACGTGTGGGAAAGAGAAGAGAGCTGACACTGATTCAAGAACCGCTTTATCACAGAGAGGCTGACATGCACATACATCTGTTAACATGCAAAATAAAGTTGCCCTTTAAAGCCTATAACTACTGATTCAGTAATCAATTAATAGTTCATTATGTGATAGCCATTGAAATATTTTATTGAAATATTTAAACTGATGATTGAAATGTTTCTTTTTTTTTTAGAAACTAAAAAAGCCACACATGTAGGTTCTAGGTTTTGCCAATTGTATCACTTGTGTAATAAATCATCTTGGGTTTTGGTCAGACTTTGTAAAAATAATCAAATGATTTATCAATAATGACAATCGTCATTTGGTGCTGCCTGAACTGTTTGAGTAAAAAGAAGATATTGAGAAGGGAACCTGAGGTAAATAGAGACAGGAATGGAGCTGATGATGTGAATAATGCAAACTCTCACTAAGGCAACCAGTAATTTATATATCATATAAAGCAATTCAGTATTGTCAAATGAAAGAAAATTAATGATTAAAAATTATTCCACTTGCGTAATTTGTCATAATTCTGTATAAAAGAAAAGATTTTAAAAAGAGACAAAGACACAAAGAACAGGGAAGACAAGAAACACATACGTCTATACACGCATACACACACACTTAAATCTGTGCACACTAGACATGGACTTTACAGTGAAGTATGTGATAATTTTGTTATTAAATTCATAAAAGGCAATCTGTAAAGTTGAGTATTTTTTTTAAACCACAGTGAGGTTTGGGCATCAATGCTGAGTGTCATTTAAACACAAACAACAATCCATTCCAGTCCTGCAACTCAAGTGGGATGAATTGGTTTTTCATTCTATTGAAAATCGCCTTGAACATAAGAAATGATGACAAAGCTCTTTTTGACTAGCTTGCGGCTTTCAGCTACCAAATGGTGAGGTCAGAGTCATGCTGTGTTTGTTCCCTGAGAGGATTTTACAAAAAACACCGACAAAGAAAACAGAGAAACTCTAGAAAACACTCATTAGTGGTTTGCCTCATACGTCATACAGCATATGAAAAGAATATTTACTAACTAACTTGGACAGAAAATACAGAACTGTAAAACTAAGAATAGCTGACAAATGACAAATGAAGCAGTATCATAGCTACTGTGGTACCTTAAACACGCAAAAATAAATATTTGGATTTATAGCATGAGTAAGAGTTTGCACAGCAGCCACTGTGGCCTCAACTAGCATTATTGGGATTATGGTAGTACAGTAGCACAAGTAAGGAAGTATCATAAAGTTAGTGGAGTGACTTAGTAATGTTGGTAACAGAGCACAATATATATCTAAAGTTTGCTAATATTAGCAACCATTAGCTTCAGGTCCAACCAGACCAAGTAGCAGAAAAAAACCCTGACAGTATCAAATTGAGCAAGAGTTTCTTTTATTGCTTATGAATTAAAGCCTGTGTAAAATAAAGAATGTTTTATTTATCTTTTCCAAAGTAAAATTGTCTCTTTTTAAATACTACATCAAATGACTCAGCTGTCAATGGGGTAACTCAGTACTGAAATAATAGAATTACCACCAACTCTGTGACTCTTTGGAATACTTTAGTGTCTTTTAACATATTTTTTGTTTTTGTTTTACGGCACATTTACTAAATGGTTCGGTCTCACTGCTCAAAAACAAGTTCTTCACTTGTTTTCATCTAAAAAGATCTGATAACCCAATTCTACACTATGCTGGATTAGCATAGTGGAGCATTTAGTAGCTAAAGACCCAGGAGTTGGTGAAGATTAAAACATAGCTAAAAGAATGTAGATATTGGACTCATATGGGACATGTGTATAGAAAACCCCTATTAGATGGCCAGAAATGCAACTCCAGATGCTAATGTGGCTCTGTGTCTGCTGGATGTGTAAATAGGCAAGTGTTTTGTCCTACGTTAGCCAACCTACTTTAGAAGGGCAGTGTTTGTCAGCTTGGTATATTTCTGCACATCAGTGTATAATGCTCTCAATATAACTAAAAACTGATGTATGTTTCTTTATTTTAAACCCAGTTGTTACTACAGCTGACCTGAGATGAACTTGTGCCCCTTGTTCCTCAGAAGCAGCTCTGTGGCTCTGTGTTACGGCCTGTGGAGCATTCCCAACCACATTGAGAGAGGCAAGAGCTGGTGAATTTACAGCCATTTATGGTATGTGGCTTGGAGAGGAAGCCTGGGCTTGTGTTAACAGACAGGGAGAGATATGGTGGTGAGAGAATTAACTTCAGCGCCAACCCCCTTCTGTGGTGATATGTAAGTGCTGTGGGTTTTTAATATGTATCTCTATGTACTCTGTCGTTTTGTAAAACCTGAGCTGATACAAACTCATTACCCTTTTTTTTTTTTTTTTTACAAAGGGGGAAACAGTTCTTTATTTAGCTGTGGAGGGAGTCTTTGGAAAAGTAGAGTTGGTTCTGTTTTTAGGAGCAAATAAAAGCAGAATGAAGAGGACATAGAGATTTAAAGTGTGGTGTTGGCCTGATCTGTAATCCAAGAATAAGCAAAAACTTGGAATGTCAGAATTACATTAAAGTAACAACACCTGCAAGACAAGATGGTGGACAGAAAATAGAGAGAGAACATGAACTGCTGATTAAACTGTTCAAACTGCACACAGCTTGTTTGGACAGATAGAGTGTGATACCCAGAGGAAATAGGTCACAGACAACAGAGACACATAGACAGCACATGAACTGTGAGGCAGGGCACACTTAAAGGATCAAACAAGATAGATTTCCAACATGGCAGATATGGTTGGTGGCCCGGGCATGAAATTTACACCCACCCGCCAAATGCAGGTGAATTTTGCAATTGATGAAGTCCAATAAGTACTTTATCAAACTGTATGAATGTGTGTCCCAGGCCCCGATAGGAAAGGATGCCTGTTTTTCACCTTTGTGAGGAAAAAAAAGTGGCCGGTAAAAAGCCACTGTGGCAGGTGGTCAAAAAAGTTAACTTCAGGCCTTGTCGGTGGCCCCAGACAACTTTAACATGTCTAGTCTGAACGTAATTGATGTTTGAAGCAGAACATTAGAAAAATAAATGTCTGTTTTAGGGAGGCTTCACAGTAAAAGTGATAATTAACTGCTGATGAACTTGAATTGGAGTGTCACTCTCCAGAAGCATTATGCTGCAGGAAATACTTCAGGATTTTAGATGGAGTTCCTCTGTGTATAAAATTAATTGTCTTTCCCTTTATCACAACTCTACAGTATATGTACTCATGAGTGGCAATGTTGATGGAAAAAATAAAAAAGAAATCAAAATGCTAAATTCTGACTTACTTATAATTTGGAACCAGTGCTGCTCTGTTTGACCCACTCAATGTCAAGACATGCAATTTCTGCTGACACCATGAAAAGCTATGATATTTATGATCTAGATGACATATTTTTACTATATTTTTACTTTTATCTGTGTCCCTGGATTTGAAGGAAGAAAGGAAGGAAACTTTATTTATATCTGTGAATAAAATGGTTTTAAGAAATCTAAACAAGCTTCGCGCAGCAGTATCTACAACCGTCCCTGTGTGTGTGTGTGTGTGTGTGTGTGTGTGTGTGTGTGTGTGTGTGTGTGTGTGTGTGTGTGTGTGTGTGCGCGTGCGTCCGTGCATGTGTGTTAGAGAAATGTCACTCACTCTCTCTTAGTTTAAGTGTCTTAATGGTTTAGTTGCTGAAACTGCAGTTTGTCTTATTGATTTGTTGGACCATCTACAGGAAAACATAGGAGTGTGTGTGCTCTCGTTTAACTACATTCGTGGGGTCCAAAAACCGGGAATACAGTAAACTTGTGGGGTCCAAACTGCTTTGTGGGGCCAAAATGCTGGACCCCACAACATTAAAGGGCTGTTTGAGGGTTAAGACTTGGTTTTACGATTAGGGTTAGAATTAGGTTAGAGTGAGGGCAAGGGTTAGGTTAGGCATTTAGTTGTGATGGTTAAGGTTAGGGTAAGGGGCTAGAGAATGCATTCAATGCGTCAATGACGGGTCCCCACAAAGATAGTGAGACACACTGTGTGTGTGTGTGTGTGTGTGTGTGTGTGTGTGTGTGTATTACCTGTGGACAGAGCTTCTTGTCAGGTTTGTTGTTGGGTCTTGCTACTCTTTTCTTCTGGGAGTTCTGGAACAGAGACACATACAGAGTGTCATTAGTAATAAGTGACATTACGATGAAGAATGAATGTATTCAGTTTGAAACAACACAGGGAGTAAGAGATGACCTGCAGTGGAATACAACGGTGGGATTTAAACTTGTGGAATTACAACATACACACATGGTTCCAACTCTTTTCAACTAATTATTATCTAGGCCGTGTTTTTAAACTTTCCATACGTGCAGTCCAGACTAGAATATATTATGAAACCCCAAAAGTGTAAAAACAAGGCAGGCGCTCATGTTTTTGTTTCCATCCACAGACTCAAGAGTTTTTCAAGAGCATTCACCATCACAAGTTGTTCAGTGTGTTATAAAACACAACATACCACAATATGATTTCACCTTTATTTCATCTGAACAGAGCCATAATCCGTTGCACAGACAATAATACATTTGGGTGACTTTTCACATCTACAAAGTATAACCATGAACTGTTCTAGCATAATTAAGGCAATTTTGTTCATTATTTCAGGACATTGAAGGCAACAGTAAGGAACTCCTGGTTTTCCATGATACATGGGAATCTCGACAGTTCATTTTTTTAATTAAAGATGCCCTTTAATTGTACCTACCTGACATTTTGGGAAAATGCGCTTATTTGCCCTCTTGTCAAGAGTTAGATAAGAAGATTAATTCTCATTCATGATTCTCTCTCTCATGCCTATTTGTTAAACATGAAGCTACAGCCAGGAAACAGTTATCTTACCATAGAATACAGTGCAGATTCACAGCAAGGGGACTGACTGTGTCCAAACTATTATTAGCATGTTATATCTTGTTTGTGTATTCTGTGAAAAAAGTGTTATGGACTTGAACCATTTCTTGGCTGGGCACAGTGACGTATACCATCTGAGACTCCAGGCTATGCCAATCATATTTTGGCCGCTTCATATTCAATGGATTGATATACACTTAACACTCTATACACAATCTTCTTATCCGGCTCTCAGTAAGAGAGAAAATTAATTTAGCCTATCTCTAAATATTTGAAACTATTCTATGAATATATAAATATCTCATATAACACAGTTCCTCTCATGCTGAGCCCAAATGTTATTGCTATGGTGATGTTGATCATCCACATAGTGATTTAGATTGTCAAAGCGACACTGATGATAGTAAGTGATAAGAGTGTGTGCTGAATTACAGAGAGATACATATATATAAGACTTAATGACATGTAACAAAAACTGGGTTGCATTGCTAATAACTACTACATACACACACACACACACACGCACACGCACACACACCATCCGCTGTTCATCTGAGTGACTGCCCAGTGCATTAGATTGTCATTAATCATCAGGCTTCCTTCACTTTAGAGCCAAGTTTAACTACACACACACACACACACACACACACACACACACACACACACACACACACACACACACACACACACACACACACACACACACACACACACACACACACAGTAAGGACAGACGCTGCAGTGCAAGCAGCTAAGCTTATCTGGCTCAGGCCGTTTCCATGGAAACAAGCATCTCTTTCTGCAAGGAAACACTGACAACAAAAGAAAGAAATGGACGGAAGAAAAAGGTAAGAGACCACAGAAAAATTATAAATAATACTGGTGTCATGTTTTCATTTAGATTGCTCCAAAATGTAAATTATTTTTTATGTAATGTTTAAAATGAGTTGTTATAATACTGTAACCTCCGAGCACTAAGGGATCTTCTCAATGATTCCTTTCATGTCCAGGTGAAGTTGCAGTGCAGCATCAGCATAAAGGGGATTTGCTTATTTATCTGATGTTTATTTCCACAAATCTGTCAGTCGTCCGTCCGTCCCGTCCTCCCTCCCTCCCTCCCTCCCTCCCTCCCTCCCCTCTTTCTATCCCTTCATCACCCTTTGGGCTAATTCCCGACCTTTCAATTTTTCATCTCCCGCTGTCCTTTCCTCCCTCTGATCCCGCTCTTCTCTCCACACTCTCTCCCTAAATAACTTCCTCACACCCTCTCTGCTTCCTAACCCATTTAAAGATCAGTTTATCAGGATGCAAACAGTCTAGGAATAGGTCTAAACTCACGGAATAATAAATAAATAAGCCTACTCGATAATGGAACCATTGATTCTGACTGGAGGCTGAACAGATGTGGGGACTATTGGATCAGGCTCTCAGTTGAGCAGTGTTCGGTCGCAGAGGGGTGCATCGATTAAAAGAGATGGAAATAAATGCATGCTAGACTTTAAAAGGGAGCTCATGACACTGAATATCCCACCGTGTTTCATCTGCATGAGCAATTCCTGCTTTGTCAGCAGGAAGAAAAGTTGGCTGAGTTTGCAACACTAAATCCTTTTGTTTTATAAAAATAGACTTGTGTTAAAGTGCAATAATTACATTCACTTTTTATTAGCCAATGAAGATAGTGACTTTGGGAGGGTAAGTGATATACGAAATACTCTTACATACTAATTAGGGCGGAGCTTGCATTGTGACATTTTCAAATGTACAATGGGGCTTTTATACCTGTGTTTCTGCTTCTATAATACCGATACATTTACAATGCATTTCACTATTTCCTCTGAATGGGACAGACACATTAACAGAACTGCCACTTTAAATGGCCTTTTCCACAGCAGACAGTTGGACTTCAGCTATCAGTCAGTCGGCTATCTGAGCCTCCACTGACTTGCCCTGACAGTGACAGTGCAGTACTGCAAAACACCAAATAGCAGCATCAATTGGCAATTACATACCTGACCAGCCTGATACAAGTTGCGTCAGAAGGCTTTCGGCTGCATGGATTGTCAGTCAAACAGCTAAACTGGAAAACCACTGCACTAAGCTGTGAACAAGGATAATTTGTTTGTCTTAATGTTGAGCCAAAATTTACATACACACCTTAAACTCACTTTTACAAATGTATGATCAAAAATGTTCATTATTCATTATGTAAAAGCACACACACCGAGACCAGAGTCTGGTTCTCATGTTTCCGAGCCTGCAGGTCTACAGTTACACTGCAGATAAGATAACAGGTTGACTTCCATGTTATCTGATAACATTTTTAACAGCCACTGGCTGTGTCCTCTGCTTTGCCTGGTGCATCAAAGTTTTTTTTTCAGGTAACATTTCATCATATTTCACATTGTTGATTCTATAAAAGGGAAAAGCGGATGAGAGGGGAGGTGGATATTGAGAGAGAGTTGGGAAATACTGAGGGATGACAAAGGCAGAGAGAGGCAGATGGATTTTCAAAATAATAAATGCACGCCAAGCCCTTCTTTGCGCCTGCCTGATGAATAGAGGGAAATTGATCAGGACAGAGAGGGAAACAGGAAGCGATAGTCAATGACACAGGGAAAGAATAGCGAGACAGATAACGACAGCAATGGTAGAGCGAGAAAAAGGGGGGAAAGTGAAAGAGAGAGATGTTGTCATTTCCCAGTCATGGATGAGGAGGCACAGCAGTGTGAACTCTCCTCCTTCAAATCCAATCTGATCTGCAGTTCAACCAGCCGTGACACTTGTGAATACAGAACACATATTCAGGAGACCTGATGAAAGAGTTAGGAACATCTGGAAGAGAGGAGAGTAGAAAATGTATACACTGTGGCTGGAGACGGACAAGAGAAAGTAAGAAACTCGATGAAACAAAAACTAATGTTGAAACTCTTGATATAGAAAATATATTAGCTCTGCAAGATTGTGAAATCACAGACAGGGAGCAAATAAGGGCTAAAAACACTGAAAACACAAGAAAAAAATATTCTTAAAAAATGACAAGATGCAAAAAATATCATGTCAGCTAGATGGCTAGAAATAGACAGAGGAATGAAAGCAGTCTCCTGACACCACAACAGGCAGCAATACTGCTCGATTTAGACGTTACTGTCTTGGCGACAGAGCAGAGCAAAGCACTGTACATTTATACAGTGCACTGATGTGGTTTCTGAATGGAAATTATTTTCACAGCTACTCAGGTTACGGCCCGTCACGCAGGTTAACTGACAGTACACGAGATAGCACTCTGAGAAATCAGATTTGCCCTCGGTGTGCAGACTCACCTGAAGCAAACAGGCATGAAATCCTGAGAGCTGCACAGCAGAGAGGAGAAGTGTTTCTGTCCGTTTAAAGGCATGCCTTATTTGCCCAAGACATGTTTTTCCTTTTTTCATTGTCTTGTGGATCACTCAGTGAAGCTTTCTCTAGAAAGGTGCTACATAAATAAACTTTACTTACTTACTTCCTATGCATGATTTAGAGTTTTAAGATAACTTTTCTTTACCAGGTAAATAAACAGTTTGTATAAGACTTTTCATTAGATTTTTTATTAATGTGACGCTGAAATTCAACAACTGTTTTCTTCTGAGGGCAGAAATTAGATCAGACTGACGAGGGGGCAAGTTTCATACACACACACACATCATACACACACAGGAAAAAAGGGGTCGACACAATGCAACACACAATGGGTTACATAACCAGTGTGTGTGTGTGTGTGTGTGTGTGTGTGTGTGTGTGTGTGTGTGTGTGTGTGTGTGTGTGTGTGTGTGGATGGAAGCAGAGAGAAAGCAGTGTAGAGTGACAAAATGACACACTGCTAAAATCCTGCTATTTACAGAGTAAAAACAACCCAATAATGTTCATATAACAATACAAATGGATGCTGGTAATGTTGCAAGAAGATTGTAATATAATCTTTTTTCTTAGTCACACTTAATAATAGCTTTTAGTGAATTCCAAGGATGCATTTGTCGCATTAAGCAGCTCTCTTGTCTCTTGTCTGCTGTAGCTCAGAGCACAACGGAGCAGAGCAGATAAGATGAAAACAACACCAGCGTTTCCCAAATCCCCCCAGTCTGCTCAGCTCATTATTACACACTCACGCTGTTTCCACACTTGCAGTGTCTCGTACACTTTAACACATATTTTGTGAAAACACTATAATACCCTCCTAGCGCCGAACTAAGAAATAAACAGCTCATCTACCCTCGCGCTTCGAGCAGAAAGCATCTTTGTCTGCTGCGATGTCAATAAGCCTGAATTGAGGATAAGAAATTAAATAAATCTGACTTTTCCAGTTGTTCATTAAGTACTCTACCACATCACCTTAACCATTCTGCAAACTATGCTGCTGCTCATTTGATATTTCATTTCAATTGAATAATTTGAAAGTCTATTGCCAAACTTTGTTTGAATTGGCTTATATATTACAGGTCTGCAATATTTTTTGTTACATTATCATTATGAGGTATGCAGCAAAGACAATATTGTAACTCTGAATATAAAAAAAAGCAAGTTACTGGAGTCTGACAATTAATTTTCATACAAAACATACAGACCTGAATTAAAAAACAATGAAAAAGAAAAAAAAAACATTACAAAAAATCATAAAACTGTATGCATTTCAAATTGATTCACAAAAAAGTAAAGTAAACTCTTCTCTCTCTTCCAAGATTCTTTTGAGTCAGTTGATGGAAAAACATCTGAGAGTGAGAAAACAACAAACTCAGGTATCAGAGAGTTGCTTACCCTAACAAATATTTATCTGTGAAATGCTAAACAGTAGCACAGGTAGAGAAGAGTCATAAAGTCAACTAGGGCTGCACTGATTGCATCTGATTTCTTTTTTTTTTTTGGGGGCGAATACCGAATCAATTGTTTAACATTCTTCCAAATCCAAAACCGAATATCAAATCCTATTCCCGTCCATTAACACAGTAAACATATTAATGAAGTAAACGCGTCTGGTAACACAAGTTTTCAGCTGTGACTGTCCTTCCTTTGCCGTACCTTAAGTTGCTGCATTTTGGCTGCTGTCTGAGTTCCTTCATGCACAACTCATAGTCTTACGGAAGTTTCATACACACATGTTTTAACAGCGGCAACGTTGTGTATTGTGTGTTGCAAATTGAGTTGCCTTTTTTTGATTGAAAGTACTACCAAACAACACTTTGTCTGGTCATGAGTTCCATTTTTACTTTCTCACAGCCTTCAGCATTGAACAGTCCACCTACATAAACACCTAAACCGTAATCAATGGCTGCATCATTACGTTGACCAGTGTAGTTCCCGTAGTGCAAGCGTAGGGATCGGTTCAATGGAAACAAAATTCTAAGTTTCGGCAGAAACCAACCCCCATCAAGAAGCCGAATCCTGGATTTGGTGCATCCCTGAAGTCAACAGACTGACGAAGTATTATTAGCTACAGATTATTATATTAATTAAAGTTAGCTTATGTTAGCAACAATAAGCTAGTGGTCATACCAGAGCGTACTGAATTTAGCAAATGTCTGTTTTATTGCTTATGTTTATTTCACTTTTTATTTTCAAGAGGAGAATTGTGTTATTTCCTCTTTCAATAAAATCACATGATGTACATGAACAGTGGTACTCGACTAGGAAATTATTTAGGTGTCAAATTAGCTTTAACGGCACAGTACAGGACCAGACTGAACTAGGCGATTGTTCATTTTGCGGCAGTGTCTCCCCCGTTAGGTGATTTTCACACTCTCACATAGAAAAAAACAGAAAAGCATAAAAATGAGGGAGGAAACAAAGAAGCATTTTTTTGAGGATCATACATGTTTGCTGCCGTGTTTGTTTCTAGCAGTTTTGATTCAGATGCTGCAAAGTCACTCTATAGTATCAGATTGATCATTACTTTGGATACCAACAAAATGGCAAATAAATTTCAAATTTTAAAGTAAGATAACACTGCCATGTTTTACACCCACTGTCAATAATAAAGTAGGGTTTAAATTACGAAGAACTTGCAACCTACTTTGACAATTTAATGAACCCGAAAACAAATAATTATGTAATTGTTAAATAAAATTAAAGACAATAAAGTCAATACATTCTCTAATTTTTTGATGTACAAAAAACAATGCCAACCATTGGCTGCATGGAAGACAAACGTATGATATCACTTCACCTGAGATAGCTTTTCCTGTCAAAATCTGGGGTTAATCAATCTTCTGCAGGCTTAATGGAAATTCTACGCTGTCTGATATAAATGATCCGACCCAGCTGTGGATCAGCCGCCACTTTCCAATAAATCATCTGAAGCTAAACCAATGCGCTTCAAGCTGACACACATTACACTCCTGCATCTAGTATAAGTTGCATACCTTAATTTTTTTATTTTTTTTGTATTTCATTTGTAGGCTATGGAATTTAAATCTGATTATTTAAAAGCTCAACTCTGCTTAATGTTTAAAGTTTCACAAACATCTGAGGCTGACATGTCTTTAAATCTTTCCACCATGTCTGATGTTGTATTTTTAGTTGTGCAAATGAATGCTGACATGATGTAAGACAACAGTGATTCAACTCACATCCGTTTGTGTGTATCTGAGTAGCCAAATCCAAAAGAGTAAATGGTGAATTAGCATTGCATTAGCATAGCATTAGCACAGCAACAAAGTGCCTGGGACTGAGAGGAGACCAATATGACACTAAATCTGCAGACACCAAAGCCAAGGGCGCGCACGCACGCATGCACGCACGCACGCACACACACACACACACACACACACACACACACACACACACACACACACACACACACACACACACACACACACACACACACACACACACACAGACTTAATCTCTTTTCACACTCTAACTCCATTTCTTCCTCTCTTTTCTCCACCAATAAAAGGCTGTATTTGAGACTGACTACACCAGTCTCTTACTCCTCTGCTTCTGTTTACTTTGGCTCTTCACACACAAACACACTCAGAAATATGCAAACAAAGGATCAAGGCAGGATAAAAAAAGATGGGAGGAGGAGAATAGGAAAAAAGAAAGTAGGGAAAGGAGGGGCAGTTCTTTGTTACCAAAAACGTTGCTCTCTTCCAGCCACTTACATTATAGAAAAGCATGAGTGCGTGTCTGCCTTGTGTGTGTGTCTCCAGACACTCTGCTTATTAAGGCAGTGTGTTAGTAGGTGACCTTGCACAAATGTACCCCTCTAAAGTACAACCTGAACTCTTTATATTGATCTGGATTATTAATGTGTTTATGGTGTGTGTTGTGTTCCTTCGCGAGATTAGCTGTGCAAGTAAGAAATGTGTATGTGTGTGTGTGTGTGTGTGTGTGTGTGTGTGTGTGTGTGTGTGTGTGTGTGTGTGTGTGTGTGTGTTTTATGTGTGTGCCTGGAGGTGTTGGAAGCTGAACAGAGCTGCTTGTGCAAGATTGGAGTGAGAGGAGGATGTGCATGTTTGTGTGTGTGTGTGTGTGTGTGTGTGTGTGTGTGTGTGTGTGTGTGTGTGTGTGTGTGTGTGTGTGTGTGTGTGTGTGTGTGTGTGTGTCCTCAGGGTCCTATTGCCCCTATACGTTCATTAAGAGCTAATTGTCTAATTTTACATACAAACCAGCTAATTTCTTTTTGCTTTGCAGGATTTAGTATTTTCATTACGTCAGCAAATGTATCAATTATTTTGTTCAGTTAACTGGTTTATTGTACACCAACCACCCAGCTTTTGATCAGAAAATACCTGATTCCGGCCAAAACTCACACTGCTCTATGAAAAGGCTCTGATGTAGGAGGCAGAGCTTTAGGATACTCGACAAAGACAGAGACGTCAGTGTAACGAAGCAATTTAAAGACAGTGTGTATACATGAGGAGAGGGGGATGGGAAAAGGGAAAATAGGTAAATGGACTGAGAGACAAAGGAGGAGCTCAACGTCTGGAGAATTTAATATTTGATTGTGTGACCTACTCTTACTCTGCGGAGCCGCACCAGCAAGCAAAGGATGCAGCATCCATTTACATCCCCCCGCCTCCCAACAAAAAGCCTCAACAACCACAGACCATGATATGTTGCCGTGGCGACGGCTTTTGCAGCCTGTCGCCACGGCACCCTGTTGGCAACCCATTAATGAGAAGACTGAGAGAAGACGAGGAGGAAGGAAGGGAGGGATAAATGAATAAGGGGGAGCGAGAGGATGGAGGGAAGAATGAATGATAACAGGGTCAGAGGTGGAGAGGGTGAGAGAAAGAGGGAAAAAAGGTGGATAGAGAAGAGTGAAGAGGACAGGAAGGAAGAAAGGTAGTTGGATGGAGTGAGAAACAAATCAAAAACAAAGAAAGTAGGAATTTCAAAACACTAAAAATGCTCTTGACACAAGGCATTTGCTCTCAATTTGTCCTGCTAAGCCCTGCCATGCTCTGCTGTGCCCTGCTACGTCCTGTAACGCCCTGCAGTGCCCTGCTATGCCATGAATTACTACAACTACTATTTCTAGTCATTGTTCCATTATCTTCATTGTGACTACTATTGCCACTGTTCTTCACATCCCCAACGGCATCGTCAGAGACTGCTTACCAAGAGCCTAGGTCTGTCCAAAGGTTTCTCCCTTAAAGGAAGTTTTTCTCACCACTGAGGTTTCTTCCTAAAAGGAGTTTTTTCTTGCCACTGCTTTGTTCACATGCTTGCTCTTGGGGTAATTACTGGAATTGTTGGGTCTTTGTAATTAATAGAGCGTGGTCTAGACCTACTCTATCTGTAAAGTGTCTTGAGATAACTCTTGTTATGATTTGATACTATGAGTAAAATTGAATTGAATTTAGAAAGCTCTTTGTTACTGAGACCAGATAATTAAATCATTTGCATGCAACCTGTATGTAGAATCAGGTAAACTCAATTTACATAAATATTATCAAAAGCAAACACCAACACATCTTTGTATATTTGAATATCATGTCCTTTTATAAAAACTGACTGTAAACAGTGGCTCTGAGATGAGAGACAATTGGAAAATAATGAAACTGTTGCAACAAAACAGTCCTCATGAAACGTACAGGTTTAATAATGATATAATGTTTGACATATTTCGCTAAACTGTAGCTCTGCAGCAGCAATAGTAGCATAAGGCAAATAACACAACACGCTGAGAATATTATTGCAGGCTGTAAAATAGTTTTTTCTCTCGTTCATTTTTCTTTCCTTGCTTTCTTTGTGCAGGAAAAAAAACAACATCCCTCATCCCAGTGCACATTTGTAAACATGTTGTAATTCTATTGTAAAGCAATGTGTCTATTACAAAAATGATGTATGGTTTAATATGTCTGTATATTTTGTACATGGAAAAAGCTTCTCTTCCAAATGGGGCTCCATATTATTATATTTGTAAATATAAGCACAGGAAGATGATTCATGGGTTAAGTCTCTTCTCTCTGGAAAATAATGACTACAAGGTATTTCTAAAGTCCCTTAGGGTGTTGCTTAGTGGATGGTTGTTAGGGGAGTTAGGATTAGCTGCTTGGGGTAATTAGGGTGGTTGGTGTGGTGTAAAGAAGTGGTTGTAAATGTGTTCTGTGTCACTGCTAGAGTGGGGTTTCCATGGCATTGTTAGGTTGTGAGACTATAGTGAGTAATAGAGGGTTGCCATGGTTATTCTGGGTTGCTGTTGTGGAGTACTACTAAAGGAAAGAGCATCACGCATACATGCATGTGAGGAAAGATGAGTAATGGTTCCATGATTCTGATAATGTTTTAGAATGTAAGAGATAAAAGGGGGGAATTAGTATGTGTGTTGACAACATGGAGCAAAATGATAGCAAAAGGTCTGTCATTTGAATCACCCTATCAGCTATCTAATGTTCAGTTAGGCCAATGGCACTTTGAGAGGCCTCAACAGATAAGGGTGACATCCCAGAATCCCTCTCATCCCTCACTATTTTCACTATCCACATAACCCATTAAATTTTACTTCATCTTATAGTGAGTCAACAACATCAAACCCAGTGATTTCCAACCCCACCATCAATCTTAACAAAAGGCTAATAGCACAGACAACCCTTCTGGCTTCCAACAACTGAAAACTGTGACCTCTTATCTGCTGCTTGCAAAGAATTAAAGCAGCACACAGTGACTCTGGTGTCTGCCTTACATCCAGATTATTTATTCCCCCACGCTTTAAAAAAAAAAAATCTATCAACATGTCACAGTGAACAATAGTAAACACAAGATCTTTATTTAAGGTGAACTTACATAAGTAGTATAACTTTGTAGCAATGTGTTCTGAGTTCCTGTAAAGGTTGTGATTGTGATCAGTTGTAATTAATGAAGAAGTAATTAAAAGATCTATCTGCTTCACCTAGCTTCAAGGCAAACAGATTCAGATTATTACTGTGTTTAAAGTTGCTGTAACTATTATTTTGTTTTGCTCCTCAACATAATGTTTACTTGTCGTCTTGCATGGTTAAACAAGGGTTAAACATCATCTTCCTCTCCCTACCTCCCTCTTTTCACACTTGCAGGCACCTGAGCTGGCACCAACGGTTACCACAGCATCACAGAGAGAAACCATATGTGAACGAGAACACAGACACATGCACAACACAAGCTTCTTCACCAACACAGAGAGTCTCCATCTGGTGTGTGTGACAGAGGTTGTCCGAGCAAACCACAACACAGCACCCTGTTATATCCTATAAATAGGGAGCATCATGCAGCAACACCTCCCTGCTCTCTCAATCTTACTGTACAGTTTATATTTTAGTGGGTTTTAATGAGGTATACGGGTGAGAATAACAAACAAATAAACCTTCCAAGGCTCTTTTCTTCAATAGCATCAATAGGATTATTAAAGTTAGTATTTTTTTGCATTTGCATATACAGGGTGGAGATGACACAAAAGGATATCTATTACTGGTAAAGCAAGGTTGGTCTGCCAAAGCCTGCAATGGAAAAAAAGTTCTCTTTCTTTCTCACTTATTATGTATGCAAATTAAACATCTTAACCTTTCCACTCAAAACACACACACACACACACACACACACACACACACACACACACGCTCATACACACACATGTCCATTTGACCCCCACAACCATATGGCTTTTTGATGAACGTGGTTCACATATTTAATTAGTCCTGATGTCTTGTCATATGTAGTTACACACACACACACACACACACACACACACTGTATGTGTAAGAGGAAGAGTAAATTGGAGTGTGTATGACAGGTCGACTGGGTTGTCCAGTAATTTGCAGCGTGACCTGCATCAATTATGTCCAAATGTGTGTGTGTGTGTGTGTGTGTGTGTGTGTGTTAAAATATTGAAATACTGAAAGTATGTGTATATATGTGTGAGAGTATAGCATTTATTAAAAATATTAAAAAATAAAAATTATTAATAATTCAATGAGGGCTCCTTAACGTAATTTATTTCCACTGCCATAGTAGAAGCCAGTTGAAGGAAACCATTGTCTTTTATGAAGGCAGGCTAAGTTCTATTAAGCTCTTTGTGCGTTGAATAATAAGAGCCTGTTTGAGCTCACTGACAGCAGAACAAAGCACGGCTCTGACCGACACATTGGCTCACTGACGCTTACTCCTTAGGTATTGAAATTGGGTATTGAATGATTTGATGATCATTTTTTCAATACTCAATACTTTAGAGGCAATTCAGTCAGTGCCTTAAAAGTATTGAATTTGGCTACCCAGCCCTACATGTTCGTACAATAAATATAAAGTTAGATCCAGAAGGTGATTATCTTTGCCTAAAGACTGAAAACAGGGAAAAACAGCTAACCTGGAAGTCAATGGCTCCATCTAACTATTAGAGCAATATTGACATTAAATTAAAATGAATTCTAAGACCTTTTTTAAATATAAAATGAAAATGATGATCCCTCTGCACTTTCCATTCTAACCCATAATATTGAAATTGCTGGTAAATGATGATGGTGATGCATTGCTTTACAGCACATAATATGATTAGATTAGATAAAGAAACAGGATTCAATGAGAAAGAAAAAAAAGTTCTTGCCTCTTTTGTCTTTAGGAGAATCCTTAAATGGAGACTTCACCTAAACAGATTTTGTGTTATACTCAAGAGTATATTTCTCTCCTAAGTCCTGAGTCTTATCTTTCTTATGGAAATAATGCAGTGGCCAAGTTGTGATGTTATTAAAGTTGATTGTCTCCATTTAAACTAAAAAAAATCAACATTGTTTGACTTATTTCATGCTTTTTGTGGGGTGTCAAAGAAGATTAACAGAGTGTCTTTTATAATAATGCTGTAAAGATTCAGTATCTTTGGTATACATTTTTAAGCAAGCACCTTGTTACTGTAGCATTTATGGAAAATGATGGCCTTTATTTTAAGAAACATTGTTACAAACAACCCCAGTGGTGTGAGAAAGAGGTGACCAACCACCTTCTGTAATATTAATTACAGCACTAAAAGGTTTTTGAGTGATTTTCTGATGTTAACATGCTCATAATATGCTCATTGTCAGGTTCATAATTGTATTTTGAGGTTATTTCAGAATGGGTTTACATGGTTTCATTTTCAAAAAAACACCGTATTTTTGTTGTACTGCACATTGCTGCAGCTCCTCTTTTCACCCTGTGTGTCCAGGTCTCTGTTTTAGCTACAGAGTGAGACATCACCCTTTTATCCCATCTTTGTTGGGAGTTGCACATGCGCAGTACCTAGGTAAGGACTACTAGCCAGTCAGAAGCAGAGTATGAGGGCTTGGAGATGGTAAGTGCCTTTGGGGTGGACTTTGAGCTTTTTCATTTTGTAAACCTATAACGTGCACAAAAAAGATATATAACACAATAAAGGAAAAAAAAAAAGCCCAAAAGCATAATATGAGCACTTGAAAAAGTGCTGTCACATGTCAAGGTCTAAACGTTAGGTGCCCAAAATCTTTCATAAGAAGAGCCAAATATGTATCCAAACAAAAGTAAATGTTGATTTTATAAAAAAACATTATATTTTATAAAAAATTAACATTAAAAATCAGTAATAGCATTTTGAAAATAACACAGTCTTTAATCTGCAATTATCTAGCATATTATACAATGTTTACAGTTATTTATCACTTGCAATAGTGAGCCCTGTCCTTGTTTTTCAAAAGTCTTTCAATATTAGCTCCAGCTGACTTACTAAATGTTCTTTTATCAGTGTGCCACTGCCTCAATCACTCCATCTTGAATGGCTGACTGTGATGTTAACACGGCTAACAGCATGTGAGGGGGAGCTGGAGAGAAAAGAAATACCGTATTCTTTGTAATTTTTAGATAAAAGACTTATTTGTATTTTGTACTTGATTTGTAGATAAAACTTACATGCGTAATTTAATGAGGAAGTTTACAGCACTGTGCTTTACATTGCTGTAAAACTCAGATTATGTACTGTTTAGCTGCACAAAACAAAGTTTCGTAGTCATTTCAGTTAGGATTTTACAGCACTTTCAAAATAAGAGGAGAATAAGCATGAGCATATCAAATGCCACGGGGGGCCAAAACAAAAGGAACATGGAACAAACTTGGCCGGAGGGCCCCGAATTGGGCAGCCTAGGTTAACACCTACAGTAACACCTTTCTGCAATATGTTTTTAAAGTGACAAATGTATGTACCTTATGTGTGACAACATATATTATTGTCACCCTGAAAATGTAGAGCATGTACAAGCATTGACCCATCATGTATTTAAACACACTTATATGCTGTCATTCCAGCTAAGCTATATCCTCCCCAAAGTGTAATGGATTTGCTATGTTTGTCGACAGACATTAAACACACCATTCCTCCTTCAGCCTGTCTGTTTGTTCCCTCTTTTTGTAATCCTTGGTTCTTTCCTTCCATCCGAGTCCAGTAATCCTGGCAATCAGCCCGTCTGACAGGAAATCACACAGGATACGACATGCTGATTAGAACCATAACCTCACTCTCTGAGGAAAAAGAGATGACCTTGTTTTATTGACCTTGTCTTGTCCCCAATAATAAGTCAGCTTATGGGAAAACGTCTTGGTCTACATGCTCTCCAGGACTCCATGTGCAGGACTTTGTAATGTGAATGCTGTGCGTTGAGCAAATTAATTTTACAGTCAAATATGTTTTCTGCTCCCCTTAATCTGGCCATAAGATGTATGTAAAATGTAATGTTTCTATACATATCTAAATTTTTTCTTGCTTTAACCCTTGTGTTGTCCTCGGGTCAAACTGACCCATTTCTAAGTCTTTTATATCAGAAATATGGATTTCTTTCAACCAAATTGCCCAATAATAACATGGATGATCCCATACGTTCTTCAGGTGATATTAATGATTACTTTAATTGCATTTTTTGGGTGTTTTATTTAATCTTATAGCATTTTAATTCTTTTTCTTAATGGTTTCAAACCAGTATCCGGACTAAACTTTGACATATACCCATCTGTGATCCACTCAACACCCTCTTTCATAATTTCTGCCTTTTTAACTAAAAACTTATGTATAATTTGATATAAATGAGGTTTGTTAACCATGAATTCCAAGAATAAGTGTAAAACCTATTATTAAACCAGCTTTTTTTTTTAAAAGCGCCAAAAGCATGGAAAAAGTGAGAAATACGTCAGAAAAAGCAACAAAAACATTGGAAAAGCACAAAAAAATATTCATTTTCAATTTTGAAAGTTCATGGTTAACAAGACAAGGGTTAAAATTTTAATTTTTGTTTTCTTTCTTTCTTTCTTTCTTTCTTTCTTTCTTTCTTTCTTTCTTTCTTTCTTTCTTTCTTTCTTTCTTCTGACAGAGTAGCTCAGGAGTAATGCACATAAACGTTGATAATTACATTACAAACAGCAGTAAAAACTAAGGAAAACAAGTGTTCTCCACACGGTACAGTTTGATCTGATTTGACCCAGTTACAAGCTCCTGTGGCCTGATTATTGTGGCTAATGGGACTCACACACATGCTAATGCAGGCACAGAACCACACACAAATGAACACAGGCAGGAACATGTTAATATATTAGCCTTGAGTTAGGGGATGAGCTTAATGTGCTTCAAACAGGCTGGCTTATCAACCTGCTGCCTGCCTGTAGTTATTACGGAGTGGGAGCCGCTGAGAACAAGCAACAACCCCGATCACAAACAAGTCTAATGAACAAGACCATCATGACATGCTGTTGTGTTTTTATTGTGGGTTGTTACTGTCTGCACAGCACATTTTCCCCATGGGACAATAAAGTTTAGACCTGCATAAATTACAAGCAGAGAAGGACACAGGTGACATGAAAGTAAGGGTCTGAGATGAAAGATAGGTCTAAATACTGACTGACTAGGTTTTGATTTTACAACATATGCTTGTTTGAAACATTAACACATTTAAATCCCCAAATCAGTATTTCTCCTTAACATTAAATGTGTCTAAATATGATAAGTATTAGAGAACAAAAAACATAGGGTTTCACTGACTTTTATATTAAAAAAAACTATTTAATCTTGCACCAGTGATAGTTTTAAAACCTTTACCTTCCACTCACTAGTTATATGTATAGGGCGGTGTGTCTTTTTCTGTCTCTGCTGCAATACATTACTCTAGTGAAGCCTTCTTGAGAGATTCAGGTCCTGCACACACACACGCACACGCACACAATAGACCACTTCTTTTTGCTCCACTGCTCCAATCAGATCAGTTCTGGGACTAACTTGGAGGTAGCTATTAATTTTTTACCTCAGTGTGACAGACTAACACAAAGACTCTTTACTGAACCCTCTGAGGGAGGGAATCACCCGAGTGCTCTGAGTACCCAAAGATAACTGAGGAGGAAATTACCACCAAAAGCTCCTAAATCCTGACTCCAGCTGGCTTGTCCACACTTAACAGCCAATTTTACAGTCAACTATCATTCTGACATCCAATTCTGTTCAATAAAGATCAAATATATCTAAAAAAATATCAACATATTTGAAAAGTGAACTCTGAGATTCATCTGAAACTGTCATTGATAGAGATTATTTCCTGCTCTTATGCTACTTTTCCCACATTATACCATCTTTTTTTTTTTAAGGCTGTGCAAAGCACCTCTTCAGTCTGCCAGCAGGAGATAGCAGAATGACAGAACATATAATGGACTTCATTACCCAGAGGTTCAGCGATCAGATCAGATCAGACTTATTTTTATTCTTTTAAATGGCAAGCAGGGGTTGGGACTTTGAGATAAAGATGTATTTTTGCAGTATCTTCTGTAGTTTTTTTTTTTTGGTGAATCAAGCTTTCACTGAATGAAATTTCTTGCTACACACAACTGTATTTCATCCTTAAGGCCAGGTCAAACTGGAACGTGGCACAGCTAAATACATCCGGTGTTTTAGTAAAAATATTTGGTTTTAGTGTCTTCATGACACATCAACATTCATGCAAATATACTTCACTCCTGTGAGTGAATCTACTGACTGAACCAATTCTATTAGACTGATTTGGATTTAATTTTAAATGCTGGTGTGATCAGACCTTTATGTTTTTATTCAGGAGTTCACCATGCTGTAGTTACGCTCTATCATTCAGATCATTCTGTTTGCATTTAATTTGACCTTAGCTGAAACTTAGAATATGGAGATAAGAAATTAATTTTAATGCAAAAATGTGAATCAATCTTGGCTAAAGTTTACAGCTGTTCAAGACATTCCCCGTTTCCCCTTTTTGTCTTTCATTAACAATATGTCATACTTTTTCATTTGAATCGCATGCACTGTGACACACTCTGTTATGTCATGCAGTTTAACATCCCCATAGAAACAGTAGCTAACTGTGAGGAACCTACAACAAAGTTGTTTTTTTATGGTGGAGTAAAAAAAAAAAAATTATGATCACATATGGTTTAAGTCTGGGCTTGCTCTGCTGCCGTGGGCGATGCTTGTGCTAATTATGAGAAATCCTTTTCAAGGGAACACCCAGAGCCAATGTTGGCAGTAGGACGTCAGGACATTCATAATCAGTCTGAGATAATTAATACGAAAGTGATTTATCAATTTTCCAACAAGGTTTAGTCTGATTTCACATTTTCATAGCAGCATGTACACACAGCTGCCTCCTCAAACTGTACCCTTTTTACAACATCAACCCGACAGCCACAGTGCTTCAGTGCAGCAGAACATGTACAGGTTAATGATCTGTAACATTGTGGATACTGACCACTTAACCAGTGATGGCCTGGCCTTGCAACCCAGTCTCACGGCAGTTCATGAAATGTTCACTTAATTTAATATATTGATTCATGTACATGGACATGTTTGTCTCGTTTTTTCGTAAGGGTCAGCATGTTTTTTAAACTAATGTATTTCAATGGGAAGCATTTTCGTGATCACAGCACAAACATAAATACATAAAACCATGATAAGATCTCTTTAATGAATGTTGATTAAAAGAGCAGTTATAGGCCTAAAAATACCACTAATTGCAAAGCTGTTTACAGCTTCTCTGTTGCAGTCCGACTGGCAGAAAGAACCATGCTGTGATTACGAAACATGCTTCCTATTGATTTACATTAGTTTAAAAAAAAACGTGCTGACCATCATGAAAAAACCCGAGATAAACGTGTCTGTGTACACAAATCAATAGCTTAAATTACGTTAACATTTCACAAACTGCTGCGAGACTGGATTGGGCCTTGTGCACCGGAGTAATGTTGTAATTTCCGCCATTACCTGTTTTAGCAGCTAACCCTGACATGAGAGCAGCATAATGCAGCTTTTCATGAAGGGGAGAAGTCCTGTAATTAAAGAGGACAAACCTTCAGCAACTGACCTTGACAACAGGACACATTCAGAGGATTCTTTTTACATTTGAAGCTATAGCAGGCAATCTTATATCCTGAAAGACAACGCTGCTTTTAGATGGAACTATTTGAAACATTTTTACATGAAGTGCAGCCAATAATTCATGTTTGCCATTGCCAACCCCAGCCACTTTATAATGCTTTATCCTTAAGAAAAGAAAATTGTAAAGTCTGCCCAGGTTTCTCGCATCATTAACTACAAACTGAGTGCATTTTAGTTTGATTTTTCTTTTTTTAATTATAGGTTTGATAATTGCCAATGTGTGCCCACTAGTGTACATGTACTTTGTCCTTGCACAAGTAACCAAAGCACCACCTTTTACAATTAAATACTCTGAATTGGATAACATGTGCTTAAATTATAAAATATTGCATACTCTTTACATGTTAATGGATTCTTCTATCAGCCACAACCTACAGTGATATTGTGGTCTCCTGATGAAATTGTGCACTCTACAATGGTCCACTGGTGTCCTCTACCATCAAACAAAAGGACGGAGATAAATCTCTCTTGCTGTAGGATTAAAGTCATCCACTCCAGTGAGCATGTCCATGCCCTCACACCTTAAACGCCTATTTTATTTCTTCTATTTGATCTTATATGTTTCCATCACCATGTTTTTGCCATTTATTTTATTTTCCACCCTCCAAGGGTGTCTTTCTATACTACCTTCATCTGACCTCTCTCTGTACCAGTGTTCTTCAAACTCACTCTGTCTCCTTGTTATTCCCTTATCATTCTCTCTCTCTCTCTCTCTCTCTCTCTCTCTCTCTCTCTCTCTCTCTCTCTCTCGTATATCACTGATTTTTACTCAGTCTCACATTCTCTTTTCTTATTTTATTTATTATTCTGCCTTGTTGTTTCTCATTTATTTTCAATCTAGTATAAATATTAGCATGAGCAGAAAGAAAAATAAATGCAGTGAAAAGCATTAGCATTCTTAAACTGATTTATTATTCATCTTATCAAACTGTGAACAATAAGACAAGTCTCAAAATTAACGTGGTAATTATTTGTGTATGTTTAAGACAAATTGTGATAGGACCACACCCTACTAAAAGTCACAGTCAGGGTTTAACCTGACCTGCTGCGTTTAATGAGCCTGAATGCAATTCAATTACAGAGTATGAGTATCACATGCCAGAGCATGAAAAGAACACAACAGCTTTCCCACCTTTTGCAAAACGCTCAGAAATCTTGATCCAGCTGACAATGACTTCAGAGCATTTCAAAACCTGTCCAATACCACCCTCATGTATGTGTTGATGGATTAATATGTATAACACAAAATAAAAACACAACCACATAAAGCCTGAGGGAATTAAGAACAAACCAGACCAAACTGGTTAAATTAGGATTCATTTATTTTCAAAGTTTGGTGCACAATATTCACATTAAAAGTGCACAACATGGACAATATGGGTCATGCCGGTAAGGTCTTTGGGTAGAAAAGGTTTTGTTCAGAAATTGTGGATTGGACTTTTTCAAAATGATTCTTGTTCATTGGAATGCATGACCAAATCAAGGCAATATCAAACCCAAAGTCTGCCCCTGTGCCACCTGTGTGCTGTGCATTATAAAACGTAGCGAAGAGACTTTAATATCTTAGACGATCCTATCCCTCTGCAAAGTCCCTGCAGTAAAAGCCTTAACTCTCCTCCTCTCCACTCAACACAGGGACCCTTGAAGGCACTTTTCTCTTCAGGCAGTTAGACAATGACTCCCTCCACCACCACTAGGGCCATGACATATAATAATCCCTCTATATCTACTTATTCTAACCTCTCAGTCAGTGTGCGATTACATTAGAGCTTCTCTTCTTTGCTCAGTCAAGCTCCAGATACCCACAGCACCATTCTGCCCCATTAACCAGCCAGTGATTGTCTCTCTACTGGATGACTGGTTAAGGCTCATTACTGTGCTACAAGTAAATTATCACATCCTCCAACAGCGATAGCCACACAGCTAATCGTGTTATGAAACAATAATACTAGCCCTTCTGGTATTATGAAAACAAAAGTAATTATGATGATCATAATACTGGGAATATGCACAAGTTTATCAAACTGTTTTAGCTATCTAGTGACTTATAATTCCACATTAGAGATTCAATTGCTTCCCTTAAATAGAATTTTGCCAGGAATAGATGATTAAGTGGCAGAAAATAATGTTAATTCAATATTATATATGTAAAGGTCTGCATGCATACTAGCTTTTTGCAGCATTTTCCACCAAATCATATGGTCTTTATCAGCGGAAGAAGGTTGCTCAGTTGCCATTCACTTCCATTAAAGCATTAACATTTTAAATGGGTGTCCCATTAATCAGATCAGTTAAATGTCTGAAAGTTTCAGGCTAAAATCCCCAAAAACTGAGATACAATGTTGCAGAATTTATTTGACTTTTAATCCCTTTATTATCATTTCTCAAGAGGTTCAACACCTATATATCAGATCATATTTCGGTCCAAATTGTCACTGTTTTAGATGGTAATAAATGTCTCTTCATTTAATAAGTATTGATCTAAGTGCTGCTAAGATTTAAAATTCACTTTTCAAACAACCTGACGCACAGAGTGCAGCTTCACGCAGGCAGAGAGAACGGCCAAAAAATGTTTGTGTCAGCTCCTCCTCCTGATCCGAACAGAGAGGACTGTCACAGCCATTCAGCATGTTTTATGTAACCTGCAGGAGGGCAGAGGGATAATGTGCTTTTGTTCCTGTCCATCCATCTCAGTTATATAATTCACCATAACCATTCTGGACAGTTTCTAAACTTTAATGTTGGATTTACACATGGTTTCTAAGACACATTATCACCTATTTATGGCCAAGTACAGTATGTCCTAGTTAAAAATAACAAATACAAAATGTATCTAAAAGGCATTGTGACTCAGGTGAGCGTCGGAAATGTCAATGCAGTATATGAGATGTTTTCCATGACACAGCAACCTGTTTAAATACAAAGCCAGAACCAGGTTGCATGTGTAATTCAAAGTTCCAGTCAATGTAGTAATAGTAGTAAAAGGAAGAAGACAAAAAGAGAGAGAACAAGTTGAAATGTTGCTGCTTCCCTTGTTCGTTAGAGAATTTCTACAAATTCTAATATTTTACAACAAGTCAGATGAAACCTTCTGGACAACACAGACAGACAACCTGTGAACATATACAGTAAATACTGAAATCATGTTTCTGTCTAAGAAGCTCTGTAGCTGCTACCTACACTGATTTATGAACCTGTGGTCTGAATATGTTTCTGATTCCAGGTTGAAAGAATCTGCAGAACTGTTTTGTAGAAATAATGTATGAAGATTTTGTCTCAGTTTTGGCTGAAGTTATGCCTCACTTCCTACTAGTGAAAGGATTGTGCTGGTGCTGATGTCTCAGAAAAAGACAAGTGGGGAGGAGATGGGAGCAAGGTGATGGGGAAAAAGAAGAAGAAAAAAAGAAAGGTGGCAAAAGGAATGGAAGGATGAATTAAACCGGGATTGAAAGGGGAAACAGTGACAGAGAGAAAGAGTAGAGTAAGAGAGGAGGAACATGTCATAACACAACACAGTAGCACTGATCCACACTAATGAGCACAATCCAATGGAAGAGCGGGACTGTGAATTATGCAACACAGGCTTACAACTATGAAACTGGGACACTGAAATACTACGAACCAGGGGCGTTTCTAGGACTTGATGAGGTTTTGGGGCTTAGCCCGGGCACCTGACACATGCATGCTAGATAACTAGAACTACAGTTGAAAATTAGCAGGCTGGCTAACACTGGCACATTAACAGAAATGTTGATTAATGTGCATTGTCCTAATCAAAAAAATAAATCTTAATAAAAATAACCTGAAGGTAATGAAGGCCGAGCAGATGACAAAAACGGTGATGGGCTTGCCCAGTTTGCCAACAGCCGTGTATGTTCATTTCAGCAGCCCATTTTGTAGATGTTAGTCAGATGGCACAAACATTTGGCCTATTTCAGCTGGCCAGACAACCTAAAGGCAAAGGTTTTGTTTCCATGTGTGGGAACACATATGATGTGGGGGGGTCTAGGGGTCCTCCAACAGAACAATTTGAGTATTAAACACTTAATTTCCTGCACTCGGGTAAATTTTTATGCACCTATTTCTACCTTTTTCTGCATCAATGTATGCTGAAAATATCTCTATTTATGTAACAGACGACCCACATGACAATTCAAAATATGAAACTATAATGGAACTTAATGCAGAAAGGTTCTCAGGCATTTGTGTATGAGAAGTAACTGTGCCTATTCACCTCATGGATACATTAAACCCCTAGACTTTAACAGCTCAAGATTTCTGCTCATGTTCAAAACGTTTTTGCTCATTCAAAATACATTAGAATAAGTTAGGTTTCAATAGATATAGGCCAATATTCACATACTGTATAATTGCTCATATTAGTCATGTGAGAATTGGCCTCTAAAGACATAAAGGCCTTTTTTCTCGTAACAGAAAAATCTTTGACAGAGTAGCTAATTCATTACACTCGATGTAAGTTGATGATAAGGGAGGAGTCCAGCAGTGAATCCCTTTAGGCAACGTTTTTTCCTTTCAGCACACATTCCTTATTAAAGAAAGACTAAAATGATGATGTTTCCAAAAAATATTGCTGTAAACAAAGAGATTCAAGTCTAATATAGCTCTATAAAGTCTTAAAGTGGACCAAGTACAGTTTCCCATTAGATGTACAGTAAAGATGCAGAAATACTAAAATCTAAAACCTCTGCTTTTATTTGAAGAGCAAATCAGGCAATGTGCGTCTGGTGCTAATACTTTCCTCCTAGAAATTTGTATATTCAAATTGTATTATTTAATCAGTGCCACAAACAGCTGCAATGGTCAAGTATGCTACGAAGAGACCAACAAACAACAGCAACAAATAAACTAGTACTTTGTGTACCTATTTTGCATTCTTCCTGTAGTTGCCTTCTTCAGCATTTGATATGGTCGAAAGCTCTTAGAAAGCTAATAAGCAAACCTTGGGTTTTGAATATTTTATCACAGTTTTATGTCTCCATGGTAAAAAAGGAATCTCTATTGTCAAACTTATAAACCGGCTCATGTCTTTGAACTACTTAAACGCTAACAGAGGCTGTAAAGCGTAACCTTAAACAAGTTATCAATAGACTTAAAAGTCAAATCTTTCAATTGTGTCCACTCATTCATTTTGTATGTGATTCAGAGCATTATCTTTCTCCTACATTAAACCAGTCTACAGAACAGAGCTTTTTTTCCTGCCAGGCTTACAGCTGCTGTCGGACATCACAGTAGCAGGGAAACCATAGCAACAAGCGACACACGGTAATGTAGCCATAGTAACCACTGTGCAGCCAGACAAGCATCAACAGGAGGGGCCAGCTACTCATTTTCCACCTCTCCACTTCCACATCACAACACGAGCCAGCAGCACAGTGATGATGTCACACAGCCTCACTTTGGGAACAGGAAGAGCACGACGGAAAGAAGAAAGCAGGAGGAGAAGAAGAAAGAAGAGAGAGAAACAAAAGGAGGGATAGGAAAAGAGAGGTGATGGAAAATGAGAGAAACAGGGAGGAGAGGAGGGGAGAAAACAGAGGAGGTTGAAGGAAGGGAAGTATATTTTGAACAGAAAAGAGGAATACACACACACACACACACACACAATGTGAGCCTGCCTACATGTGTGTTTTACAAATGACTTGCTGCCTCATTGTGGTTTCATGCAGCCGAATGCTGCCATTACAGAGCCCCGTCTATACACAGCAGAGCTCACGTCCATGACCCATTAACAATAAACCTCTGCGTCCATCATCCATTCTCTGCCTATAAACCTCTCATCCACTGGTAATAAACACTAACAGGGCCAGTCAAGTCTTCTCATGGGAAAAGTGCACCTTTCAGCTGAAACATCTGAGATCGTTTTTGTTATGTTTTAAATGTATTGTACAAGGTTTTTGTTCTGGTTACGTTCTGCACTGGATTTTTTGGAGATCAGCTCTCAAGCAAACAGTGTAGGACAGTACAGAGTTTCCTGCTGAATAGGTTTTTATTTCTAAAAAACCTGGAACTGTAAAAGCAACATTTTGTTGAGCGTGAATGCTCATTCTTGTCTTTGGGAACAGTAGTTTGACAAAATATCAATTCCATGCATTGCTCACATCCAATGTCAAAACCCCATATTTGAGAAGAGAAAGGGTCCTGACCTCCACCACCTATATACGACAACCTGTTTAGAGTTAGAAATGTAATATATCGTCATCGGATCTTTTCAACTCCCAATTATTGATATCTGTATCAGCCTCAAAAATCCAGCAATGGTCAGGCTATACTTTGGTTACATGGGGACAAGTGAGCAAAGTTCGGTTAATGTGGTTGAGAAAACTCTGGAAAATCCAATAAGTTGACCTTGAGTTATGATTACTTAGCTATCATAAACTAAATGTTTACAACAGAGAAAAAAATAATGAAAAATAAATAACTACTATAAATAATATGATTTAAAAAAAATAATAAACCAAAGCAGAATCACAACTGTGTTACCATTTAATAAAGTAGTCTTGCCGCCTATTTTCCTCTAAAGTCTCCCAATTCCTAACAGTAGAAGATAATGACCTCACTATAATCTCACTATGACAGTCTCGTTTTTTTAGTTTTTTTGTGCAGTGGAAGAGAAATATGAACCCTTAAACTCAGCTGAACTCAGACGCCTGTGATTTGAGCCTTTGTAGAACAGTTGCCATCCAGCTATAATCCTCTCAGCAATATCAAAAGACAACTCTAGTTTAGAATTCATTTGTTTTAGAGTTCCTCCAGTGGTTTCTGAAGGTGTATCACAGAGTCAGGAGTTGCAGCATTTTATTTAATTAAAGATAAAACTCCTCCCAATTGGCTTGTCAGCCACAGTGATATCTGACCAGATAGAGAGGCAACAGGGGGTTCTGTACACAGCTCAACATCTAACACCTGTAATGTAGCTACTGTAGTACTGAGAATCAGGCTACATCATCATCCAGGCTACATCATCTATCTCAGCTAATTGCAAATGCAATGGCGATGGCTCCTTAGAATACATTCTCCAGCGGCAGCCACCTTTCTTTCAACGAATTCAACCAAACGGCTCTTTGGTGACATGGTTGATTCCGTCACCTGTCCCTCATCAGCCCTGCCTTGATTGGTCTGAACAGCTCTTGTTCGAGCATAATTACTCCACAACGGATCAAGTCCAGACCGAACTTCCCAACCTTGAATGTTGTGGGCGGAGCTACGTTTGGCTGGCATCCAGGCTACAACTGCAGTGTTTTACCGAGGAAATGAAGGCCAGACCACCAAAACCATGACCTGGTGAATATTCGGCCTAAAAGTAGAGAATTTCAGCTGGCATACCGGTTAAAAAACAGGAAGCACTGTTTGATTTGACTGAAAACTTTTTATTTAATTGATTTCAACATCTACATACAAGAGGAGCTCAATGTGATATTATGAAATGGAACAGAAACTTTACTCTGACACAAAAATGCATCAGAAATAGGGCTGCACGATATAAGGAAAATATCAAATTATGATTATTTTGACTGATGCTGTGATTACGATAGGATTCACGATATTGGAGGGAATGATCGTTTTTATAATTTTCATTGAAAATTATAAACACTGAAAGAAATTAAAATGATTATAGTGTGATTTTTGCGAGGATCTGTACCAAACAAAGATTTTTTTTCTTTAGTCTGTAGGATAGGATTTGTAGGCTAGGACATCTCTGCAGCACCACAATACTTTGTTGAAAATGGTTTGACACACATTTTGCCATCCCACTGCGATTTGTTCACTAGTTCATATTGCAATTTTGATACAATAGTAATTAATTGTGCAACTCTAATCAGAACCACAAAACAAGCAGATTTATAGCTGTTGACTGATGGTGTTCTCAAGCTCCATACCAGAGGTGTTCATTGGAAAGCGTGGCCTTTTCACTTAGCAAAGTGTGAAGCCATTAAATTCTAAGGCACTCTATCCTTTTAAAACATTTAAATGCCTGTATTGATTTCAGCACGGCTGCCTCTGGCCTCTTCTGTCCATCTCGACAGTGAGAAACCAGCAGTGAAATCTCAGACAGACTGAAGCTGCGGCACAGATTAACAATTATCCTGGAAGGTTTCATTTGTGTGACAGTGAAAAAATTCATAAATGTCACAGTGAAATGAGGTAGATGTGTGTGCTCATATCCATTACAGTACAGAAGAAAATCAAACACACATAATCAGAATAATAATAGGATGTAATAATATTTGTGTAATGGTTTGCCACTCTAGATCAAATGTAAATTAAAGCAGTCACATTGCCAGTAATCGTTGCATTCAAGTTTAGTGTGCAACCAATCATGAGTGACTCCGAAAAGAGACTTTGGTCCAGTCTGAAATACCTCAACTACTGGACGGATTGCCATTTAATTTGGTACAAACATTCAATGTCCCCAGATAATGAATCATACTCAGACTAACCCAACAATGTATACAGATCCCTAGTGGTACTTTTACAGTAAGACAGCAGAGGGGGTACAGTAGCAGTATAAATGGATCACCATGGACATCAGGACGTATTATTCATGAGCCAAGAGCTGCTCAGCTTTACAATGTCATGAAACTAACACACACACACACACACACACACACACACACACACACACACACACACACACAGAAAGTGAAGCACAATCTCAAGGGAGCAAAATTGGATCTATATGGTCCATTCTGTGTGTAAGACAATCAATTGATAAACACACTTTCAGCACACATTCTCACATACAAGGATACATCCTGTGTGTGTGTGTGTGTGTGTGTGTGTGTGTGTGCGTGTGCGTGCGTGTGCTTTATTGCCAGACACAATGGTTCCCAACAGAGTCCAGAGTGGAACCTTTTTAGCAAACCCCAGTTCGTCCCCCATAGAGCAGGTGAGATAATCTGCACTCCAGCCAGCTTTTAACAGCTGTAGATCTTTTAATGCGGGAAAGAGAGAGAGAGAAAGAGAGAAAATCCCTCCTCCCCTCCGTCATCCATCTGCTCTTTTCTTTCACTCCGTTTATGTACAGTATTGTCCTCACCAACCCCCTGAAGGTGTCTGCTCACCCACTGTGTTCTTTTCTTACCTTTCCCTCTTTTTCTATCTAACTTCGACTCCATTTTGTCCTGTTTGGACTAGAGCCCGACCAATAAAGGATTTCTATTTCAATAAAAATATTTGGTGATTTAATAATCCGATATTCCGATGTATCGGCCGTATTTTAAAATATAAAAAATCCAGAAACATGTTACAAAACATAAACATATTTCACTAACATTAGTTATTTGTAGTTATTTATGAGTCCTCAATAAAAAATAAACTTGTTTGTTTTATTGTCCCAACAGAACAGAGGAACAGAATCAGAATCAGCTTTATTGGCCAGGTATGAAGACACATACAAGCAATTTTTCTTTGGCGCATAGTTGCTCACAATGTGCTCACAAATACAAAACAACAAACAACAAACAATATATACACACTAATATATACATACTCTAAACAGAAACATAAACAATATAGAGGCAAAATGTGGAACATAGTGCAAAGGATTCTGGGATAAATAGTATTATGTTATTATATCACAATATGAACATTATGAACGTTATGAACAGTTCTGAAATAGGAAATGAGAATGATGAATAAATAACAATAAGTGAGATATGAGAATGGGAATGATGAGTAAATAATAAGTGAGATATCGAAATCTATAAAACTTCTGATAAATAAAATGTATAAAAATACAAATTTAACATTAAAAGGCCCTATTTTAATGAACTAAGCGCACAGCATGAAGCGCATGGTGCTGGTGCGTTTAGGAAGAGTCCAAATCCACTTTTGCTAGCTTGATGGCCTAAAAAAGGGTCCATGCATGGCGCATGGTTCAAAAGGGTTGTACTTAGTGTCTTCATCAATTCATAGGTGTGTTTTTGGCATAACATGCAATAAACCAATCAGAGTGTCATCTCCCATTCCCTTTAAAAGCTAGGCGCGTTTGTACCTGATGGCAAATTTGCACCATAATATTTTTATTATTGCAGAGTTATTTTTATTACGTATATCTTTTGCATGTTTGTGTGCTGCTGCGTTTCCCTGTGTGTGTGTGTAACAAGCATAATGTGTGCGTGCTGTGCACGAGCCTAGCACATTTTACTGATGCGCTGTTAAAATTCTGTGAAATGCTGCACTATTGACTTTAGACCAGGTTTTTGTTGGTCAATGGTGCAATCACTTCCCGCTGCCTTAAGATAGCAAAACGCCAAGAATTCACATGAACACACCTCCCTGTAAGACTAGCATGGCCATGGCCGCAAAGATGGGCGCAGGTGCATTTAAACGACGTGGGCGCGGGACGGGAAATTAACAACTGTGTCAGTCTTAAAATAGCAAAGACACTTTGGGCTTTGCGCTGCGCTGGGTGCAAGATAGGGCCCGGAGGGTTAAACACAAGTGTTGTTGAGTGCCCTCTGGTGGACAAACTATGTAACACCAAATCTCATAACATGGTGGAAGGGTGTTTCGTCGGTTTTCATTCAAAACACTGCCTAAAGCTTCTCATCCATCACTGAGTGTATCTTCTCTCCATCTAACTTCCATCCATCCTCCCTTCAAATCTATCCTTTAGAACCTGCTCTTTATTTTCACAGTGCAAATGTGGAGAAATATCACCTGTATGCAGTCGAAAGTAAGAGGAAATGCTGAGCTCATACTCATGCAGCAATTAAGGTTAATGAAAGCTTGATTATAGGACAAATTGTTTTGTTCATTTCATAGTGTGGTTATTAATATAAAATAAATATAAAATGCCCTTCAGAAATCTGAGAAAAGGGGCGACCAAACTTGACTCAAAAAAGGACCTTTGTGTTATTATATTAATATTAAACTCATATGGTAAACCAAAAACTAACTTTGATAGCTCATGTGTTTCATTGGCTGCTTTTTGGTTTCTGAAAGAAATATAAAACTACAAATACATATTCCAATGTAACAAGGATTCACTCACCCTTAACCTTCTTCTATAAAACCTTAGTAATGATTGAAAAGAGCAGATATCCACCGTGTGATATTTACAGATTTGTTGCCACTTAAGGCAACAGTGGAACAGTCTGAGGCTTTCAATATTCCACCGGCTGAAGAGAAAATGTAGGAGAAATTATATCTGACATTTTCCAACATTTGAGTTGCACTAGTGCTTATGTCCTTGAGCAACTGCAAAGTTATACACAAGCTGAATCTACCGATGACAACGGAAAGCTTCTGTGTGTGTGTGTGTGTGTGTGGGGGAATTCTGCAACTCTTTGTTTTTTACTAAATCTTTTCAAAACCAGTTGAACAAATTCAAGAATACGCAGATGTTAACAGTGTCCCTGTCAGCTCCTAACAAGGTGACATTTCCAAGACAGGTGTAAACCTGATAAAAGCTTTGCAGCAGCTGTTAGGAGTCATTTTCTGGTAATACATTAGCACTCAAATGAAGTGTCCTACAGTCAAAAGTGAACATTTTGACAAATGAAATAATGTAGTCCTTTATTCTGTGGTTTAAGCTTCTTATAAATGAAGGCTTGCTTGGTTTTATATGATCGTTAACTAAAAATCCCTGGGTTTTGGACTGTTGGACAAAACAAGCAACGTGATGACATCATCAACTTAAGCATCAGTGGACAAAAGGAAAAAGTGGTTTGTGTTGTTCTTCTCCAGCTGGCTCTCCCTGCAGGGTTTCTATCACTGAATGGTATCATCTCAATGCTTCCATTGGCCCCCTTTGTACCCCCTCATCTTCTCTTCTTTCCCATCCCTCTTGTGTTTTACAGTGTTATTAATTCCCAGTCCCTCACAGTGTCTCCATCAGTGACTCAAACAGATAGATAGATAGATAGATAGATAGAGGGTGGGGAATCTCAGACTCACTCCTGTTCCAGCTACTGAGGCATGAAATTACCTCTGCACCCCCTCTGGGCTTCAAAAAGATGCTCAATTTTTTGCATAAATAATGGCAGTAAGGACAGGGAACATGAGGCTGAGGCAAACACAATGCTAATCATGTGTAAAAAGGCCTTGGAAAATATTTTTTTTTATTTAGACCCTGTTCCCTGAGGTCAAAACGCTATGAGTTCCTCAGAAGGTCCCCAGTTCCACGGGAATATTGAAAAGCTTATCGCTCTCTTGTTACATCTCCTTGCTTACCTTATCCTCTTGCCAAACATTTTTACTTTCATCATTTCTCCCTCTATCAATTTCCTTTCCATCACCCCTGTCTTTTTTTGCCTTCTCTCCATATCTCTCTCAATCTGTGTGTGTTACTGTGCTAACTGAACTGAATTATACCATGCAGTTTTCAGATTATTGCAGCTGTAATGAAAACCCCAAAACAAAACTAACTTTTCTTCATCTGTATGTTTTCTGCTCCAACGTCACATCACCCTGTTTCTGGTGTGGTGCGCCAGGGTGTATTTCCCTTCTCTGTTCTAAGACCATCTTCACTCTAATCAATCACTCTGACCCAGATAAAGCAAAGTTTAAACCCAGGCTGCTTTGATGATGTGACCCATTTAACAGCACTTGTGTACCTACAAACCACATGCACTTTCACTTTTGGCCTAAGATGGAGGCTGGGCAGTAACGCCTAGCCATCACCAAAAAAGTACTTCTATTTTCCATAGACATTTAAAGAAGTGGACCAACAGATCCCGGTGTTCTGGACGGAGACCAGTGAAGGAAAATATAAGCACTTTTCAGGTGGCTAATGGCTAGGCGTTACTGCACAGCCTCCAACTAAGTTTGATGGCGTAGTTGTGACGTGAACGTGTCTGAAAGTTGTAAGTCTTCTGGTAGCTGTGCCAAGAGAAATCTCAATCATTCCCAATCAGCAGAAATGGAGAGCATAGGTATATGTTAGGAGATAACATAGAAACAGGCTAATTAATGCTAACTAACATGCTAGTTAATGTTAGTAATTAAACCTAAACAGCTGATGTAAGTCAAAACTGTCTGCGTGCTTCTCCTGGCAATATGGTGATTTGTCGACTATGCAACAGCAAGTTGCGTGGTCATGACGTTAGCCTATTTTTACAAATACGTCTGCTACAAAGCCATAACGTGAGCTATAAGGTAATGGGGCCTTTTATACATTGTTGAGTTTCTTTAGAAATAAACAATGCACAAATAGTCTTGAAATGCTTCAGATGTAAAGTCATTCACTGTCAAAGTGGTGCCAAAATGAATGGCAGTGAATAGGATGCTAACTGCAGGTCATGGCTTCCTAGCATTAAAATGGGGCCATGGGAGCTACGCTTAGAGAGGAGAGGCTTACCCCCTTGCTATTTTCCATCACTGGTCTCCGTACAGAACAAAGGGATCTGTTGGTCCATTTCTTTAACTGTCTATGTTCAAAACGGAGGAACCCAGATGTCTGTAAACAAACTTCCTGCCAGAGCTGTTGTGTCTTGGAGTTGGTATATAACTAAAACATGTCGAATGATTTATTGCAATGATGATGAGACAGCATCTCTTGATAGATGGTTAAAGGGCTAAAGATGTATTCTTCTCAACTTGTGATGTTTTGCACTTTATACTCTATGCACTTTAACATATGCACTTTACAACATGCACTTTAGGCTACTACATGCCCTTTACTAGCCCTATATCTCATAATTGTTAGCTTTTTTTCTCTCTTCGCACTCTATTGTATGCCAACTGTTTATAACCTGTATTTTGTAAAAAAAAAAAAAAAAAAAAAAAGAAAAACTTTAAAAAAGAAAGAAAAAAAAAAGAAACAGATCATACCCAGGTGTCCAAGTCTGGCTGGAAGCGGTGCTGAAATTCATCCCCCTTTAGTGTTTCGCAATGTTCTTTACAGTTAAGTTTGATCTACAAATTGGCAGATAAAACTGTAATGGATAAATCCACCTGTGAACAGATACAGTATATTTTAATCGGCAATTGAGTTAAACAATTAAAACTACAACTCCCATAATGCCAATTCACGATGTCATCAAAAGTCTGTGTTTACGTCCATTGTTTTGATTGAGACACCCCTAGCGGCAGAAAATAACATTGTACGTTTCATTGTTTAAGCAATGGGCCACATATAGTTTCAGAACGTTTTCTTTGTCATTTGCAACAGTAAATTAAGAACCATTGGATTTTGGAATGTTGGTCAGACAACAACAAGTCAAACTGAAGATAGCAATCACCGTGGGCGTGGAGAAACTGTTAACTCTATTTGCGTAACTATTTTCTAACATTTAATAATTTAAAAGTATTAATACATATTAATGATGAATACTTTTAATTTAAGACAAACCATTTGTTTAATTAGAATGTTTCACCCTTTGAATTAGACTGGTGTACGCCAAAGGCAATATTTTGACAAACTTGTTTCGTTTTCTCTCCTCTGCTCTGCTGTGCACACTTACACACTTGCATGTACAGCTTTGCACACATGCATGCAGGAATAAACATAAAAGCTCAATGTAGGCATGGACATGAACACACACTGCAGGCTAACCTGCATGCGAGTGAGTGAACGCCCACACACACACACACACACACACACACACACACACACACACACACACACACACACACACACACACACACACACACACACACACACACACACACACACACACACACACACACACACAACACTGCAAAGTCTCCCTTGCCCCACATCCCTCAACTCGCTACAAACAATAGGCAGCACTTCCTGGAAGTCAAAACTAACTGGGAACAGTTTCCTTCAGCAGTAACTGGGGGATTCAAGACAAATATATATATATATATATATATATATATATATATATATATATATATATATATATATATATAAATCATCAATTCATTTTTCTGTCCATTGTGGGAATTTTTAAGGGTACCATATAGAGCACAAATTTCACCCTGAGAATTCGATAAAAAAAAGTCAAAATATGTGGCAAAAACGTTTTGTGCTTATACACGGCTGATGTGGAAGGGTTTGTGTACTGATAAAAGAAACTCCAACATGGCACCCATTTATTCAGGTTGTCACCCAGGGCACATGCTAAAAAAGATGTTTCTCTTTCAGGTTTGCTTGTGTGTTGTGTGGCCTATTTATATTATCATCATATCATAATTATATAATTGCCAGAGAAAAGTAACCTCAAAAACGTTGGCGTTGGATGTTAATCAAGTTTTGTAAGATAGTCCAATATAAACGGTCACTTCCAGTGAGAGGGTTGGCCACACCATACCCAGGAATTTATTATTACATTATGGGAAGATTGTTTGAAAGCCAGAGAAAAAGAGAGCATCCAGATGTCCACTTATCATCCTCAATGCACTCACTCTAAATCACCATGCTAATACATACACACGCAGAAAAAGAGACAGAAACCTCCTGAATGACCTTTAAGAAAAATTAAACTCATGCAGAGAGCAGGAGAGAGAAGATGGTTTTTGTACATATACTTGTGAGAGAAATAAAGAACAGAGGCTGAAAAAGAACAAGACGAAAATAGACTAAACGAAAGTAAAGGAGCGACAGAACGTAAAAACAGATTCAATGAATGATATGCTGCATTTTTTCTCCAATTAAGTCTGTTATCTCCTTGACTGTCAGCCCTCCTACACATGTACCCACATGGTACAGTCCCCCAATCCACTACCCTTCTTTTTCTCTCTCAGTCCTATACTGTGTAACTTTCTTCTTTCTCTTTTCACTGTTTTCCCTCTTTGTTCTCTGTTAATTCCTCCTGTTCTCATTCTCTATCTGGGTGGAATACTTCAAGTTCAGCCAACCATCCATCCTGCTTTGAATCCCTCCATTTCACATCCCTCCAACTGTCTACTTCTCCTCCTTTTAATCTCTCCATCTCTCTGTTACTCCTTTTCATTTAGTCACCTTGAGGCAGTGTGGCCACAGCTGAAATAGAAGCTGTTTTGGTCAAATTATACTGCAGTCTATGAACAAAGGAGCACCAGGACCACCAGGACTGGTAACACAGTACATGACTTGCCACAGTGTGAGCATCTAAAAATGCAGGTAAAATACTTTTTGTCTGGCAAGAGTGATAGGAGTTAGTGTTTAGGGCTGTAAACTGGTTAACAACAATATAGAATGTTTAATGTTTAAATAGGTTTAAACCAGAAGGGATGCCTACTGTTCTGCACACGATCGCCTGATAAACATAGGCAGCATAAAAAGTATAAAACCTTGAAAGGGAATCAGGAGCTTTTTAAATTAAAGCGCACAAACGGAACTTACAACATACAATCTTCAGATCTTAAAAAAAAGTACGATCCCAACAGCTATCTTATGCTTATACAAAATAATCCAAAAAATTATACAAAAGAATTATTTTATTTGAAAACCCCTTAAAATGTCATTTCAAGAAAGGTTTCTCTTAGTAGCATCAACTATTCATGACTGAAAAAGAAAAAAATCTAAGTTTAACCCTACAGTCACACATGCAGACATGCAGAGACAAAGACATAGCAGCAGCCTACCATTCATTTTCAATGGGAGTGGCCATTTGCCAGCGACAAGCTTGCCGCTGCCACGAGCGAGGCAGGGCCAAAATAAACAAGAAGTCTATTTTATGCAAATGCTGAGCGATGCAACAAAGCGACTGCCAATCGGAGTGAAGGCAGCGTGTATGTCAGTGGTTGCTCGAGTCAAAGAAATAATCCAAGATGACGGAAAACGCTCCAGGACATCATATTTCTGTATATATATCTGATAAGTACGGCATTTTATCTAATATATTTTGTTACTTTTATCAAGAAATAAATACTTAAAATGCAAAAACATCGTTCTTGTGACTTGACTCTGAAGTGACTTGTAAGACGTGCTTGAAGGTAGCACCAGAGAATTTCTGTTTTCTGTTGCCAAGCAAGGAGTAGGCTAGGCACGCCCAGGAGCGCCCATCAAGCGAGTGCGTGTTGCTCTCTTTTGTAGCATGTGTGTCAGGTAAGTTTGGAAAAAGCATCCTTAAGTATTATTTATTAAGAGTTTAAGACTCTACCTCATCAGAACTGTGTGGGCGTATATATATATATATATATATATATATATATATATACTAATACTATATTAATAATTATATCTAAGGCAGAGGTGAACGGCAGCTGGAACACATTGGATGCATATGTATTCATCCATTGTCCATCCTGCGAGGTCAAAGTCCTTTGTTCATTCTTCTTATGATCACCTCATGAGCACACACATTACCAGACCCTCTTAATTTTCCTCTTTGCCCCATCATTCCTCCTTCTAGCCATCCCATATTTATTCATGAGCCAAAGGGACACATACGACAGCACAGTCAACCCTGAGTGAAACAGAAACACACACACTGCGGCTGGTTTGTCTATTTACGCGACCGTGAATCACACAGCCGCAACCACAAGAGAGCAGAAATGACAAACTAAAACAATATCTGCAGAAACGCGTTTCATTTTTTTTTGTTTTGCCTGCAAATGTGTCTCCTTTTTATAACAGGCTGCTGAAATTCATAAGACTTCAACCTCCAATTCCATCCTTTAAATCCCCTGAACATCAAACTCAGCTTCATTATCTCCCACACCATGCCTTCAATCAATCCTTCCCTCTGGCCTCACCTTCGGATGACACAGCACCCTATACATCCTCCCCTCTATTTCTAGAGAGACCATTTCTCTCCCTCCTTCTACACTTCCTAACCTGCATCCCTCTGGAACTTGCTCCAAATCCAACCTTGCCTCCTTCAAAGGTCAAACAGCTGGAATGGATCAATGGTTTGGAGATGACTGCAGCAGAGGAGAAGAGAGAGACGAAAAGAGTGGGGGTGGGGATGGGGGAGTGTGGGGGTGAGAGAGAGTAAAGGCTTTGGTATGGAGGAGGGAGAGGGCGATGTGAGGGGGAGGACGGGAGGAGGAGGGTATGGCCAGAGTGGAGATTTTGAAAAAGAGGAGGGAGACGGGATAAAGAAATCCCTGCATCAGTATTCCTCTGGGTCTCTGTTAGACCGGCAGGAGAGAAGGGAGGGAGAAAGGTGATAATAAATGAGAGATGGATGGAGGAGTTGGGGAGGGGCGAAAAGGAGAAGAGGACAGAGAAAATTAAGAAGAGAGGGAAAATCTCTGAACTTAATTGCATAGAAATTCTCTTTACCCAAAGGATGGGAAACAATAGAGGTGTATGTTTGTGTGTGTGTGTGTGTGTGTGTGTGTGTGTGTGTGTGTGTGTGTGTGTGTCGGATACTCCAGCAGACAATGTCTTTTTGAGATGACACAGTAAAAAGCCACATTTTCATCATCTGTCTCAAACACTTCTGATGAAACAGACAGGCATATAAAAATGCTTTTAAGTCTTTATTTATTTTCCTTCCGTATTTAATTTACTTCCGTTTTACATGTGTTAGTGCAGTGATTGTACGTTGGACCTAAATTTAATATTGTGCCTGAACACATCCTGTGTAGACACAATGGAGCACTGAAGCTAATGCTCACGCTACACCTCCTGTGTAGACACATTCCTAGCTAACCATGTTCTGTTTACATTGATGCTTCCTTTTTTCTATTGAGTAAAATATATATTTCTGTTTAATTTATGATACCAGGTGCCCGCTGACACAGTTCATCTTTAGATGATTAAGATTATTAACCATTCCGTTTTTGTGCACAGAGCATTAAGTTTACAAGATTTGGAGAAACTAATCCCTCTCCAGTTACCAGTAAAATATTGATGGCCTGCAGCGGTAGAATAAAGGTCTAGCCCTACACCGCATAGCTCTGCTTTATAAAGAATATCGATATCAGTACAGACTGGAGCCTGCAGCCGCCACCAGGACACAATCAATAATTCACAAACCTCCTTTACACCTGTGAATCACCAAAGCCTTCATTGTCTGTGTGGACTTCTATCTCTCTGCCTTTTTGTTTGTCTCTTTTCACACACATAATCTCTATCATGTCTCCATCCATGTCTCCATCTAAAGGTCTCCTGGCTGTTTTTCTAATTTCTCTGTAATTTTTGCCATTTCTGGGCTTGAATTCTACTGCCTATACTGTGTGATCAAAGGTGAGGCACAGATGAGTTAGACATTCCTGTTTGGGTGAGGACACACACAAACACGGTTCCTTGAATCATATGAGCTATGTGAAGAATCCCCTTTACGAAAGGGTTAGCATAACTGGACACAGCCCCAAACACAGCTCATGAAATCATGTTAGTAGACAGTTAGCTAACAACTAGAGAAGCCCTTAGCATGACAGTCGTAAGGTCAGTCATATGGTCAGGCAACAGACTTCATTCAGATTCAAGGCTTGGATTGACACTAAATCAGCATATAAGATGAGCAACTGTGTGTCTCTTTGACTTAAAAGTTAAGGGAAGTCGACTACAACTCCCAACACGCATTTTGTTAAGAAATATCAGAGCACCAAGCTTAATATTCTGTACCAGCTAACGATAACACTGTAGAGAATTTATATCCCAACTGCAACAACAATGTGGTTTGAATTCGCTACAGTTCTCATTTATTAGCCGGCTTCTTCTCTATTGTACTGGCGGCAGATGATCATAGTAGTATTTACAGCCATCTACCATACCAAACAATGCTGATACAATCAATGAACCAACGACATAACATAAATCTACAGTATTAAAAACAACAACTTTAAAATGGGAATTGGAAGTGGGTGGGTGCACTTCTGGAACAAGCAATGCAAATGCAAAACAAATGATACTATCAACTCACACTATAATAAGTAGAGAATTTCAACCACTTGTAACATTAAGTACTCATTGAGGGTACATTGAGACTCATCAAAAGAGGATTCTTTGCAATTAACATGAGATGAAACTATTAAGACAGCGTGGTTGAAGGAGGAACTGAAGTATCTGATGGTATCTGCAATCTCATTTGTTCCGTCACCACCCAAAACTCATGACTACAAGTGATGGTTGGAGTGATAAATAAGGCAACAAAGTAACCAGTTAGCTTAGGCACATACACTACCACCGGAAAGTCAACATTGGGATACAGTACTTTGAGCGTGCTTCCATTTACCCAGCCACCCACAAATAGCAAACTGGTAATTGTACACAGAGTCCAGCCAGACCGGAGCAGACAGACCCAGGCAGTCTCCTGCCAAGCGAGCCAGCCAGCCATCCATCCATCCAACCCTGACCCACATCAGCAGCCTGGTCCTGAGCCAAGGCCATGTCATGAACATCAGCCCATTAGACACTGAGGAAAAGACACAATGAACAGAAGCAAAAAAGAGAGAAAACGGTGAAAAGATGGGCCTCGGTTTATGCTATTCACTCAGATTAGACCGCTCAGGAGGGAGACCGTGGAGAGGTCGATCTTGCTTAATTAAGAGCCAATCAATGTCACTTATATTTTATCTATTTTCCTGCTAGGCCAACTCCGTTTTACTTTCACTTCAGCTAGCCCTGACATCAAATTGTATTCTTCCTTTTTCATTGCAGTGCTTTATTGGCTACACTTGGTAAAACAAAACATCCCTGGAGAGGTAGCAGAGTGGCAGAAATGAACTAGATGAGAGCAGGGACGGGCTCTCCTGAGGCTCACAGGGGAATTGAGCGCAGTAAACATGGTATTCTTCAAAAGGCCTAAAATACAATAGGCTAAATGAGCACTTGCCTGAACCTCAATGTTTAGCTAAAATGTCCTGGTTGATCCAAACTCAAATAGACACTTTAGACCATAGTAATCTTCTCCATAAACAAGAGTACAGACCAGTACAAGTATAAAAAGCACAGCAGAGAATTGGATGACAACTACAGGCTGTTTATTGGGAGAAATATTACAGCCTGCTGGCAAAAAGAAAACTTCTCAAAAACTAGAAACTGCACCAACCAAGTCTGCATCAAGAGACATACCCTTTTCTGCTACATCAAATAATTCACATGTTTTTTATAACAGCCATGCTGACAAACAGCATGTATCTCATTCAGTTTTCCTGGTCACTCCTGCTGAACCCAGAACATCCTCTCCTGGCCTCTCCTGCACACAGCACAGTTATGAGATTTAGATCCTACCTTGTCAATTTCCTGCTGCAAGACCTGTTTGGCGACCTCCAGGTCCTGAAGTCGGACCCTCAGCTCCTCGTTCTCCTGATCCAGACGACTCCTCTTCTTCTCCACGCTGTCCAGCTGGCTGTGGAGACGGATAGACACGTCCTTCGCCACCTGAGAGGGTGAAGAGGGAGTGATGGAGGAATTTTAGTTCAGTGTTTTGAACAATCATCGGTGCCAACTGCATGGATGAATAGATTAATATTCTGCTAAATGCTTTACATACAGCATGTGAGCAAATATGAATTAAATGTGAGAATACGTCATTTAGCTTCACATATCCTATTATAAATCGGATTAATCTTTTGTTTTAGGTACGTTGTAGGAGCCACATACTGTATATTGTTTATGGTCTCATATATATTATTGTAATTATTATTATTATTGTAATTATTATTATTATAATATTGTAGGTGGGGTGTGTGTTTATTGCAGCTTGAGCGGAAGTGATAACATTTGTTTCCTTCACCTATTTACCTGGGTTTTTTTTGGGCTTTGACAGAGAGGAGTGAGCCTGGGAGCGAACACTTTCTGTTGACCGCCGCACTAACGCACTTATATCAACACAAAGTAATTATACATTTGGTAACTGCTAGTTAGTACTAGTTGTATTTTACATGTGGAGGAATAAATCATTGCAATACAATCTTGAGCGTGTCACAGTGTGTTTATTCATCTCTTAGTGTTTAGTCCCACCCGGCAGCCTCTTGTTGGACTGCTTACAGCCGCAAAATACGTGGTGGATTGGAATGTTTGAAGTAACGTAACTTTTATTATCTCTTGAAAGACAAAATTGTTTCGGATTAAAGGAATAGATGTATAAAAAACATGTCATAAAAACACACTTAATTTAACACACTATTCACAAAAAAACATGTACGCACTTATAATGAGAGGATTTTTAAGACATATGACTCATATTCCCCCAAAAATAAAGTACATAAGGTGGAGTTTACAGTAAACTTATCTTTATTGCTAGTGCCGACAACAATAACCTTTAAACTGTCATCATGGGATATTGCTCAGGAGATTACTTTTCATGTTACTAATCTCTGTTCAGGTAAAAATGATAGAAGCTTGGCTCTATTTAATTTAATTTTCAAGCGTCAGATATGTCCTAGGAAGGCTGCCAGTGCAAAGATGACCAAAGTTAAATGCTGGTTTTGTACAAAGTGTGTCTTCTCTATCAGCAGGAACTTTTTTCTCTTTAAATCTAATAAAGAAAAAAGATAACTAATGCCACTCTGGCAGGAATTGATCTTTTATACATAATGAAGTCTTATGAAAGTCTGATTGTTTCCCCCTGAGGAGATTTATTCATTAAAAGTTTCCAATGTCAAAGAGTTAAACTAGGACAAAGTCAACTTCCTGGTGTTGATCTACAAACAGCACAACAGGAAACAAAAAGCGACAGTAAACAAACTCCAGACTGATAACTGCCTTATTGTTCAGTGGGGTTTATGCATGTATAATGTAATGTATAGTATTCCAAATTAGAATGACTTTATTATGAGACAGATTTGTTGTTTGCTTTAGTTATCTTTGGTCTGAATTTATTAGTGCATTAGATGATCCAGGTTTAATGCCCTAATAACAAATAGATGAAGTCAAAGCACACACTAAGAGCCAATATTGAAACACGGTTTGCTTTTCTGTAACTTATGTTCCTTGTTATAATCATTAGACCAGCAGTGGACATTTTGGATGGGCTTTTTGTCTGAGAAATATTGCCAAAAGACGTTTAGGAACTAGGCAGCAGTAAAAATTTAAAAAAAGCATAAAGCCTCCTTTCTGACTCATGCTGCAATGTACAAACTTATGCTGGTATCTGGTAATGGCTGAATTACATGCGGTAAAATTACGATTTTAGCAAGTTATTTTCCATGACGTTATTAGTGTGCAATGCAAATACAGTTAGACATCATGGTTTAGGGCTGAGAGACTCACACTAAATCTGCTGTATATGTACTGTAAAACACAATATTCAGGAAAAGTTACAGACAGACAATTACAAAACGGTAAACTTGGTTATGGAGTGATTCTAAATGCGTTTGCACACTAAAAACAGATGTTCAAACATACCTTTTGGTTATCAAAAAAAAAGGATAAGGTAATTTGCTTCCACAGATGTTAATTTCAAACTTTAAAATAATTGCTTGAACTCAATTTAAACTAAATATGAGGACTTTTATTCTAAAAGTCTGTATTAGATTTGATGAAATGAAACTTTAATGATTCCCATCGGGAGCAGAGTAAATGGATATATCAGGTTTTTAGAAAAAAAAATGCCTGGTTAAATCAATCTCTTAATAGCTCATAAAGGTACTTTATTAAGTTATTAAGCTCAACACTCATTTAATCTGCGGGAGAAGGTCTTTAGCATCTAATGATTTCACAGTTTTGTGGTGAAAGATTTAACATTTATGTTAATCACTGAGAGTAGGCCTTATTTATCACTGACAATCATTGTATTATGTATTTTGTACTTTGATTTGGTCCCAGCTCCAAAAGGATGTGAGAAAATACATAAAGTGGTGACAACACAGAACCACTGCTCTGCACAAATGGCCTGCCGGCTGCTTTCATTTGATTATATGGAAACAAGGTGATAATGTCGGTCAGTTTAAAGCACGTTATAATTTGGCAATAATATGACTTGGTAATTTATGTGCCCAAATGACTCTAACTATGTGGACCAGCAACACTTCTGAAAAGTGCCAACAAATTTAATTTCACACATACAACAAACATATCTAGAAGATATTAAAAAAAAATCAAGTTTGCATCTGGATAATGTGTGTTATTCTATGAACATGTTACTTTTAGTAAATATATTACATAGTATATTCTGCACAGTGTGGAACAAAGTCAGCAACTTGGATGTGATAACTGTATGAGAGAAAAGATTTTCTCACTGGCAATCATACAAATTGTAATTATATGTGAGTTGCTGTCTGCACACAATTTGTAATTGTGTGTATTTGCTGTGAGCCTGTGTGCCAGAATATGAATGTGTGTTTCTATGTCTGTGTCTGATCTGCATGTGTGTGTGTTTGAACCACTGTGTCCCACAATGCTCCTCTGTACTGCCCACTCTCACTCTACCAAAAGGCTGCCTGAGCTCCACTATGAGCCAATTCATTTTGTAATGTGTGTGTGGGTATTTCTTTTTCTCCTCTTGAATTTGTGTCTGTTATTCAGATTCTTCAATAGTTCCAAATAATTTCCATTGTACTGTTTTTCCACTTCACCACTAACAATCAAATTCTCAATTTTATTCATATAAAATCATCAACAATTTAGAATTTATATATATATATATATATATATAAGTTAAGTTAGGCTATAATCCTCTGATTTGCAATCAAATGTATGCCATTAGTTGGTTAACTTCAATCCAGTTAATTACAGCAATTTTATTTGCTGGTCAAAACACACACCTTTCTAATGCTAACACTGTTAACATGCTGAGTGCAGTATTTTGACAGTTAACTTTCACACTCTACTGCTGACTTCTAATTTAAAAAATTCAAAAGCTCATTCAAGATGTTTTCCTGAGGATGTCTTTATTCATTTATGGGTTTTCCAAGCTGTCACTGCAGCCTTTGCACCACCTTTTTTTTCTACAGTAAGCAGCTCCTTTTCGTCATACTGTATATTGAACTGTAGGACAACTACATTTGGCACTGACAAATAATGTTATCCTACTGCTAGTGGTGTCAGATTAGAAAACATTTATGTGTCGATCCAGAGGGAAGTTATATTTACTTTATCATTTAATATAGATTAAGTCAATGTATAGAAATAACGCTTTAATGTGCATGTTTCTTGTTATGAATACGACAAATATATGATGAAACTGATGCTGCTGCATCTCATGTGTCGACGGTAAACGACACTGGCTGGACGAATAGGTGGCAAAAAAACAGCAACTAATATGTTCTGTTTTTATTGGACTCAAGTGTGTGACAATACAAAGAGGTGTAACTCAATAGATTTGCCTAATAATTTACTTCTTTTGCGATGTGACTGTGGCCACGACTAAAATCCCTGAACAGCCTGGTGCTGTATAGTTCCAGGGGGCTTAATTCCATGGGATATACTGTATATTCCAGTAGCAGAAAATCAAAAGAAGATGTCGTCAAAGTCCTGCTAACAATGTTGGACTGGCAGGCTCTCTCTGAGGTGTGCTGTGCAGAAACACAACAGCAGTGAGAACACAGTAATAAATATGGATATGAAATATGAAGATTCTTGGATCTCGCAGATCACCACTTTAAATTTGCTCCATATGTCTCTCTCTTGAGCAGATGAAAAGTACACTTTAACATTGGCATTTGTGTATTAAAAGACACAGAGGGATGCTTAAAAGCCCCGGAGATTTATTTGGATCGAATATGACAGAAAATGTAATTGATTTACACTGTGTGCTTACTTTTGATCGGTGAATCAATATTTATTAATGGGATGATTTCACCACTGCAGGTTTATGGGTCCTCATCTCCCCTCCTCCATCTCAACCTTCTCCTCTTCTTAAACACTCCTTTGTCAGCATTTGACACTTAATAAATGCTGTATTGTTCATCTATGTTAAGGACAAATGTGTAGGAATTTAACGCCATTGAAGCTGGGGTTTTACCCAGCAACTGAACTATAGGATGTAATTAGCATTCAGCCACGGTGGTGCCGAGCTGACAAAGTGTGTGTGTGTGTGTGTGTGTGTGTGTGTGTGTGTGTGTGTGTGTGAGAGAGAGAGACAGAGAGAGTATGGAATCAGGAGAGTCGGGAAAAACCACCAGAAGCACAGAGCAAGGATTTCTTGACTGTTCCTCTACTTACAACAAAACACACAAAAATAAAGGCCACGGGGCAAACAGCAATATCATTCAACACGCAGCAGTTAAGTCATCAAATAGATCGCTGGCACACTGTGAGTGGTTTGTGTGTTTGATTGCATTCAACAGCCAGTCTTGTTCTTCCTGTTATCCAGCTAATATGCGCGCGCAGTGGCAGTATGTAAACCCTCTCTGATAAAATCTACTGGGAGGAAGGTCGTTAAAGAGATGACCGTTATGGAAACAAAACAACAGCAGCTGTGTGTGTGTGTGTGTGTATGTGTGTCTGTGTGTGTGTGTGTGTGTGCGCGCACTTGTCTTTGCCAGGATCAAATTGAGTTTTAAAATATTTTGTGTGGTCCCCAATCCAGGATTAATGTTGTATTTAAAGATGTTTTGTGGCATTTTAGGCCTTTATTTGATAGGACAGATTAGGTAAGAAAGGGGGGAAATGACATGCATGCTTAGGAAGTATCACTTTTTTCATTTACTGAATAATAAAAGGGGTTTAAATCAAGGGTATTATGATGCAATGATACATTTCTTTTAAAGGAGAATTCTGGTCGATTTCAACACGAAGCTCTGTTGTTTGTAAATTTGGAGTGCTGTCAGTAGAGAGAAAAACAATCAAACTATCATTAAAAGTGCCTACCCATGTAAAGTGATTCCTTCCGAGTAAACAGTGACTCTGACTGCAGTAGATGTGAAAGAAATGGATGAAAGTTGTGCTAATTCAGCTCTGTTTAGTTCCTTTGTTGATACTGCAAGGAGTGCTTAGGGACCGTCTACAGACTACACACAAAAGAGATACAAACATATTTTCAAAAATAAGCATTTGATTATTTTTTTTAAAGTAATTGCTGTAATACCTCCATCAAGAGACAAGTTGTAATTGAGGTTAGTTTGGAGACACTACCTTATTGAATCATTAAATTGATAGCCTACATATTTTTGTTTCATCTCTTTTCTGTGTTGTAGTTTGTAGACAGTCCCTAAGCACACTAACTGTCGTCTCAACACAGGAGCTAAACACATACTGAATTAGAACAACTTTCATGCATTTCTTTCACATCTACTGCAGTCAGATTCACTGTGTTCCCTCGGAAGGAATCACTTCACATGGGTAGGCACTTTTAATAACATTTGGAACATGTTTAGAGGCTAAAAACACACTTGCCCTGTTTAAGCCTGTTGGGTGCTAACGCTAGCAGGAGGATAACACAGTGTTGGCAGCACCAATTGTTTTCATTTTTTAAAGTTTCTTTCAGTCTTTGAGATGCGGCTGCTGCTTCTGGCAGCAACGTAGGTGTTTTTTATTTTTAATGTCTACAGACAGCATATTAAAACTCAATGTCCATGGCTAGCGGCTATATGCCATGTCACCAGCTATTTTTACCTCATCACTTAGCTTAATATTTGTGGGTTTTTGCTAAAAAAGAAGGGTTAGCAAGACATTCATTTTGCAAGTTTAGCTAACTAAGACCATAAACAATGTTTATTGGTCAAAACTGTATAATCAAACTGAGAAGTTGATGGTGTTTTTAATGGATACATTTGTTAACCGCTGGTAAAGAGATGTATAACAGCTAGCCAAGCTTGTTCTGAATGTTTTGGTGGCTATTGTACAATCTAACAAAAAACAAGTAGTGAAGACTTATGTGGATATCTTCAAGTGTATTTTCCATTTTGACAGAGGCTAGCAGTTTCTCCCTGCTTGTGCTAAGCTAGGTTAAACATGCCATCGACCAATCTTTTTTTGAACCCATAGAGGTGAAACTAAATTATTTCTTCATCCAACTACTAACAAACTAACATTTTCTTTTGAAATGTCAGAGCATTAGAAAATTGTCAGTTTAGGAGCTTGTCGGTTTAGGAGCAGTGGGCAGCAACAGCCCAGCACCTGGGGACAACTCCAGTGTTGCCTTGGGGGACTGACTTAAACACCTACTGTACTAAAACATTAATGTCTTTTGGTGTGGGAGGAAATGTGCTTTAGTCAGCCCTGATGGGGTTTTAAATCAGGACCTTTTTGCTCTGAAGCAACAGCAACAAACACAGAGCCATACTGCTTCAAATTAATTTAGCGCACCACTTTGCCCTCTTCAAAAGAACAAGGTCAGCAGCAGATATTTTCTGTTTTAAAATGTAACTTGTGGCTAAAAGTGTTTCAAGTGATTTTGCCATGGTATTTTCTTTTTTTCATCAAATTTACCAAGAACATCAACAATTTAATTGTAGAATAGGTATGTTGAAACCACAAACGTTTTCATTGGGTGCTCATTCACTAAGCTTTTTCGTCTATCTTTGCTATTTCTGCTTCCTGCAGTGGATTAGCCATTCAGTTGTCAAGTAAAATAAGAACATAACCATTTATACTGATGCTAAATCTGACAGAAACACTCTTTCAATCTGTAGTTTTATTACCTCAGCACTCTATAGTGGCTTAGGCCTGCATGTTGTTTGTCAAATCACAGACGATGACTCCACTGAAATTGAAAAGCATCTGAAGGCTTACAGTCAACCTTGAAGGTCACTATATTGTTTTTTTTAATGAGCTAGGAAATATGCTTACAAAGTGTGGTTCCCTGTAGACTTATCGACCTGCTGTTCAGCTGAACCTCTCAGTTTATCATAGAGGAGAGTACTGCAGAATCAGCTTGTAGTTGGGCAGACAGATAAGGAGTGTTTTCACAATCACACCAATGGTGTGAAATTTCACAATCACACCAATGGTTTCATTTTCTGTTGCAACTCACAAATTACCAAATTAAAAAAGATATTTCCCATTTAAACATTGTACAATAGAAGTATAAAGCTGCACAAATTGAAAGTACGTAAAGTACAAATGACTCAAAATTATAATGGGGTAAATCTACATAGTTACTTTGCACCTCTGCTTCTGTAACATCCTCCATAGTTCTATATGTGAAGATGCTGGACTCCTGGGAAACATTAGCTTCTGATTACAATATGCCTGGCAGAAAGTGGAGGTCAGCTAAAGAGATACATTGGTTAGCGGGACAGATGACAAAACGTCATTCAACCTATAAAGTAATAAATGACAACTTGCAACACATTTTTGATTATCTACTTGTTATCTCTCTTGTCCACACTGTGGATTTCCTGCAAAAGCCTCACATTGCATCAGTTTATCACTGCTGTTTTTGTGTGAGCAATGTCATAATTTCATAACAAGAAATAGTTTTAAAGCCCTGGAGCACAGCCACTATAACAACTTTAACTTCAAGTAGTCTGCTCAAAAGAATTGCAGGATTTTGCAGGAGGTTGTGAGTAACTCTGATGTACTGTAGCCCTGGGGTTGGATTACTTTTGATCCTGTTGATCTTTTTGACATTTGTCCAAAAATCTGGCTTCTCATCACCCATTTAGAGGACGTTACATCACAAGCAATATGCTCTGTATCTATATATATAACACCATTTTGTGTGTGTGACTGAGAGAGAGAGAGAGAGAGAGAGAGAGAGAGAGAGAGAAAAAGAGAGAGAGAGAGAGACAGTGGCGTGACAGCTGTTCCAGTACAGGCTGTTATCCATCTATCTTTGGATAAAGAGAGGGAGGTGGAATGTAATGAATTCCCACAATCCTTGGCATGCCAATTGGCAGTTGGAAAAGTGTGCTCTCACCTCCAATATGAACACCCATCATCCAGTCCATCCATCCGTTTATACATACATACATACATCTATCCAGTGTTGTAGATACAGTACTTGATATCATAGCACTACTATGATATTAAGAATTATGTACAATATAGTAATAGTATTTGCAGAAGTACTTGATAAGGCTACTGATTGTTTTCCGTATCGATTTATTGCCCAATTTTTCTTTCCAAAAATTACTCAAGTCGACAAAATCTCAGAAAACAGTTTAAAAATGGTTCCCAGGCAATGGCGTGACTTCATATGGCTTGTTTTGTCAACCAACAATCCAAAACCAACATATTCAATTAATGATCACATTTGAGAGGCTGGAACCAGTGAATGTTTTTCTTTTTACTTGATAAATGAATTAAAAGATACATTGAACTTGTCAATTCCTGTGGATAGACCCTTTAGATAATCAGCTAATCATTTGAGCACAATTAAACAGCAATTTCCAATAATAGTTTAGCAAACTAATAAGTAGTTGCAGCAGCAGTTTTAAGCTATTGGATTTCTCCCATTCTGAAACAGTGTGCGTCGTGCTCTATTGAGATGCTCAGTCACAACCAAATCATTTTTCACATTCACACAATAATTTTCATTCTCATTTTCAGTAAAATGCTGCACTATAGAGCCCATCTGTGGTGAAGGTGAACTACGCTGCAACATAGCAGACTAAAGTACTGTTAAGAAAAGATTTGATTTTGATCGGCTTTATTGTAGCCCTTATGGATCTGTTAAAAGATGTCAAGATAGGCCACAATACCAATTCTTAGGCTCAGCTTGGGACATCTCTAGTGGGTGGAGTCAAAACCAAATAGAGCAAAGGTGCAAGTAATGGTTTAAACAGTGTGTTTATCTGCTCTAATGTAAGCTGCAAATGTTAGCATGACCTGTTCACTAGCAAGTAACCTATTATTTCCAAAGACAAGACACTAACTATATACTACCTGTTCAGGAGTGAAAACACCCACCCTGTGGAAGCCAAGATGCTGAATTAACTAAGTTTAGAGTAACAATAGCGAGTCTGTTGTGCTCACCATTTGGTTTGGGGATGTTTACACTCCAGTAACTCCATCCAAGCTTGTGTTACATAGTGTTACATATGCCAAAATCATCATTTAATTTATCGTTTCACTTACGTTTTACGTAAAAGTAAATCACAAGGTTATGAATCTAATACCGGTGTTCCACCATCAAAGAAAGAATGTTTTCCTATAGTTATCTTTCAAACCGTCAAAGGGAGGTATTGGCACAAATAACATTTAAATTAAATCTTTATTTATAGTTAATACTGTACTGTAGCTAATACTGGCTTTAACAGTAACACAGAGACAAGTGGAAACCACAGTTCCTACTGGGAACAGGGATGTAATGACTGATACATGGAAACTTCCTACAGTGTGTGCATGACACACGGTGCAAGAGTGGGGGTTGGGATGTGTGTGTTGCAAGAGGAACACTTTACTGGAGCTCATACAAAACTAGAACTAAACTGAATCCAATTTTTCACCACACACACACACACACACACACACACACACACACACCATATGGAGATGAGGCTGGGAGCTGGCCCTGTTCAGATAAATCTACCGGATACCGCTGCTTTCAAGCTCTAATCTAATGACTGTGTGTGTAAGCTCCTGTACTTCTATCTTTGTGAGGACCAGTTTGAGTTTAAGACCTTGAGATTGAGGACCTTCTTGAAAAGTGAGGTCGAATCCTTACTTCTTTCAAATGTCTTTGCTCTCTGAAAGTTAAGACCTGGAGTTAGGCATGTAGTTGTGAAGGTTAGGGTTAGACGCTAGATAATCTATTATCTCAATTATGATTCTAAAGTGTGTGATGAAAGCTCATAATAACATATTTAGGAAGCATGCGCACACACACACACACACATACACAATATTACATTACACTCTGCAGTAGCAACAGATCATGTATCTATAGTATAGAGATGGTATGGTCATGGAAGGGTGGGTCGGTGGAAAAAAATGAGACAAGCTCCGAAGCCAAGCAAGAAGGACAATACAAGTAGAAATGTTTGGACCTTGTTTTAAAAACAATGGACTGTGTCAAATAATTACATTTACTCACTGTATAAATAATGTTTACATTACCAATAGCACAGACTGCACACTGGTGGCAGGTGTAGCAAAAATGTTATACATAGCACCATATAGCTTGCCTGGTTTACAGCTACTGCTGTGGTGGTTTGTGCTCTCTCCTTATATGGACAACCAGCAACTAGCTATGTTAAACACATCCTGGACCACTCTCCATACTAATTACCTTATGAGACAAAAAACAAACATATTTTCCAAAATGTTGGATATGCTTTTAAAGGATGTGTTCACTGAAACTACAAGCAAACACTTTTTCTCACTTGAAAGATCTAGTTGAGATCATAAGTTTTGGGTAGTTTATAGTCGGCCCTTCAAGAGAAATGCACAGTTGATTCCCTCTGGAGATAAGGTGAAGTACAACTGCTGTGTTGACATCATGAGAATCCTAACAACTATTTCCTCTGTATGTGTGTATATCCAGATGTCTGTAGCCTGTGGGAATGAGAGAAGTGTGTGAGTAAGACAGGAAATGACATCAGACATTCTAATGGAGAGTAAGACAGCCGCACATGCACGTGCTCATGCACGCACGCACGCACACACACACACACAGTCAGATGTGAGCCAACAGACACGATATCTAAAACAACACAAATAAGAGCATGTGAAGTATATAAGGAGGTTTAAGTTTGTGTGTGTGTGTCTGTGTGCAATTGTATGTAACAGTCATAACAGCAGGGCCCTAAAGCATCAACAGCTGTTAAGCCAATTACTTTTATAAAGCAGCTCAGTGTAGAGCAGCTCAGTGAGTTCACGGTCAAGTTTGACTGTGACGTGTCCAACAGCAAGACTTCCAACAGTGAGTAGTCCTTTTTGAAACATCATGTCATCACCCAAAAAGCATCTACTACATTTGTCTTGTATAGCAAGGGCATTTATTATTTTCCTTTAAGGACTTTTAGTAATCAGTGTTATAATCACCAAGTCATTTGAGTGTTATCCCAAAAACATGTTCCCACTTTGTATTCAATTTTCAGATTTGTACTCATTCCAAGGATGGCTCATTTACTGTAAAGTCTGGCAATCAGCATCTTCCTGCAGCAGGAATTAAAAACTTTTGGGTATTTGAATGTAAGTAAAAGTAATTTAAAATCACTTTTTTTTTTTTTATTAAAAATTACATGCATGCTAAATATTAAAATTGCTTTCGTTACATTGCATCCTTTTTTGCAGCCATTCACAGTTATCACAACTAAAGGGCTTAAATCAGTTGTTCCCAACTTTTTTGGCCCGGGAACCGTTAAATATAAAGAAATGTGGACTTGCAACCAAATATTCAAGTTGCATCTGTCTATGATCTGTAACCAAAGTATGTTTTCCCCTTCTTGTATTGTTTGATTTGAGTACCTTTAGAGGTATTTCCTTCTCAGATACCTATCTTATGATCCCCTTAGATTCACCCTGAGAAGCCCTGGGGGTGACTCCCCCCAATCTGTACTACTAACTAAATCAGAAGCAGTTAATGTATTGTTAGCATGCAAGTTAGCTTTATGTGATCTATTATGTGGTAGATAATAGCTTATGCTATGCTGCTTGCTAAGGTGAGGTAGCTGAAGATGATTGTTGGCTGGTGCTTGTTGGGTTGAGTAGTGTGCTGCCAGTGATGGAAACATGCTAAAGGGCGCAGGGGGGTGCATGGAGTGGGTGCAGGTGAAGCATTTTTGGTATTGTGGGCCCATCTCAACGAGTTGCACTAGCATTTAGCATCACAACAAATAGTATGTTGGAGACAGATGGTTGATTTGGATGTCCAGAAACCCACAGCTTTTACAGCTACTACTTTTAGCATTCATACTCATGCTATACTTAATACTTAAAAGACATTAAGCACATACAAGGGTTTACAGTCATTGTCATTTCTTTTTACTGCTAGTTAAGTTATTTTCCAGTAGAGCTGAATCAGTATTGAGTCACAAAGGCGGGAGTGAGTGTCTAGTTTTATAAGGCTAATGATAAAAGGTACCAGAATAAACAGAGAGGAGTGACTGTAAGAGGCTGGCAAAAGAGAAGCTTAGCATGGGATTAACACACACACACACACACACACACACACACACACACACACACACACACACACACACAAACACAAACTTGACCTTCTGTCTGAGTCTTGGCTCTTGCAGCAAGACAACACAATCAGCCATGTGTTGTGTGAGAGGTCAGGTTTGTCTCCTTGCAGTGTATATGTTTTAGTATCTTGTGTTTAGCCAACAGATGCAGACCTCACTTGTTTGTTTTATTAAGTATTGTCTTTCTGTTTTCTCCATTATTTATATATCCATTTATATATCCATCATTTTCCCACTCCTTATCCCATCGCACCAATTGGCTACTAAAGATTTAAATTCAAGTCAGACCTCCATTCAAATCAACTAATCCTTTCTGAATACCTTGTTATCCCATCCTCTATTTTTGTTTCTGTTTCTTTCTTTCTCTTGGTTTCTCTATTTTTTGCGTTTCTCTTTTTTTCCTCTATGTATTCCCGGGTCATCCTCCCTCTCTGATTGGCTGATTTGAATTTTCAAAAAGTGACCAATCCCCTTTTTTTCCACCCTCAGAGACACATAATGTAAACTCATCCGTTTCCTTCCTTCCTTCTTTCCTTCCAAACTTCCTTCCAAAACAACCCGATTGTGAGACAACAGCGGAGAGACAGACGGCAACAGCCGGCGGAAAGCCCTTCGAGAGTGACATCACAGTCTCACTCTCACCCTCTGTCTCTCTCTTAGGGTATAAAGGCCTCATTGTATCCTCTACATGAAAAAATGTTGGCGGAACGCTGTGAATTTGACAGAGTGTACCCATATAGTCCAGGGTCACCGTGACAAAACACACACACACACACACACACACACACACACACAACACACACACGCTTTACCCTGCATTCAATTTGTTTATGTATAAACGGCCTTCACCCGTAATTCCTTAAGTGATAGGGGTGACTGGTGTATGCGTCCTGTAAAGGACGCTAGTTAAACAGAGTGTTGTCTATATGTACATTTGCTTGTGGAGATAATCTTTAATGCTGGTTTCTGAAGTAATCGGTATATGCCTGTTAAATGTGCAAGTGTGTCAATTGGGATTCCTAATGCGCGTTCAGTGTTTCTTAGCCAGTGTAATGATATGTAAATATAGGATATATATTTTAAACAGGGAATTTCCTTAAACAAATTAGAGGAAGCCTGACTTCACCACATTGTCATAACTTTAACAGTGTGAAGGAGGTCGGTCAAAAGAACGATCTCAAAATACGTAACAAATACATCCAAAACACATCATGTAACAACAATCACATAATTAAAGTCCCTAAAGGTGCTCTAAGCAATGTCCTGCGTGCTACATTTGTTGTCACATACAGCAAACATCTCCTCACTATCCACGACCTGCCTGTCCCCAGAACACTGTAAAAAAAGTGGTCTCTGTAGACAGCTCAGGGTCTACAAACGGCAACAACAATAAACTGCGCGCACCTGCACTACGAAACATACGCAAACAGTGTTCCAGCCAATAACCGACTAGAAGGATTTGGGGGTGGGTGTCGGGGGTTTGTGTGCGGAAGCACAGAAGGGAGGGGACGGGATGAGGAGGAGGGAGGGGCACGCTAGTCTCATTTTGTTTGAAAATACTTAGAACGTCAACAAAAAGTAAAGTCACCCAACATTGCTTAGAGCACCTTTAAAGCAAAGCCGAATGGCTTGTTAAATCCCATTTTGTCTGATCTAGGTAGCTCACAAAAACTCGACTAGTTTGTCTTATTTCACAGTTTGTGGGTTAGTTGGCACTCCAGATACACAAATGTATATGCACAAGCCCCCAAAAAGTGAGTTTTATGTCCGGTCACGTAACGATCAATGCATATATGCTATTCAGATCACGTTCACTAGCTTTTGAGCAAAATTACAATAGCAGAACCTAAATTAAAGTTTTGACACTTAACAGAAGAATACAAAATGCCTAGCTGAGAGTGGCCTTATGAAGATTAAGGTAACATATCTATTTTTAAACATTTACACACAAACTGAGTTTTGATTTCTGGGGGACACGGACCTTGAGTAGAAGCTATGGAAGCTTCCTTGCTATTATTTGTTGTTAACTAAGACTCACTAACTCAGTGTTTTGGGAATAGAGACTATGCACTTCAAAATCTTATTCCAGATCTCACTTTCTCCATCCTGCTTCACATATTATATAAATCTTTTGTGTGAAGCTGAGACACAACTTTAGAACCTCATCCAGTTCCACACACAGCTCCATTTAGCCATTTCAATCACTCTGTCTGAAACACACTAACACTTACTTTGACGTCTTGCTCCAGCGTTCGTATCAGTTCTCCATCCACTTGCCCTGTTTGAGCCACGCGGAGAGAGCGTCGCTCTGCCTTTCTCAGCCGGTACTGCAGGATGCGGCAGGTCTTATTAGCCTAAGAAACAGAAGCATGTGTTTGGATGATGTTATGTGTCATCTGTATAAGCCCTTTTTGTTACTTTGCTTCATGTTATAGCGCCTTCAAGGAAACTTCGCCTTGTAGCATCCATTAAAATTCCAAAGAAGACATGCAGACATGCACCTGGTCCTGGCCTTGTGTCACACCTCTTGCTTAAAGATGACATTCAGAACATTCTTATTTGCCTGTTTTTAAAACATTTTGCAGCCTCTTCCTGTTTTATACATTCAAAGTTCCAAATTAGGATATCACACCAAAATGAGAGCACAGATTCAATAAGTGTGCTTTCATTTAGTCGGTCTGTTGTCCCACAGTACCTGCTCCAGCTGTTGCCGTAGGTCCTGCAACTGGTAGACGTCATCCTCCATGTACATGTCCCTCATCTCCAGCATCTCAGACCGCAACTCCTCCATCTCATCCTGGAGACAGTGGAGAAGAGACAGTGTATAAGTGAATCTATCATTTTAACAATACTCCTCTAATATCAACCAGCAAGGGAAAGAGCTGTTATGTGTTGTAGAGACATCTAACTGACTGACTAAGTGTCAACAGCATTATGTGCACATATGTGGACCATAAAGGGAATCATTTAATGTTTAATAGGAGTCATTAGAGCTTTTAGCATCTATGTCATAGATGCAAGACAATCGTCAAAAATCATAATCCATTAACCTTGTTTCTAATCCATCCCATCAATTGCTGCCCGCTATCATTATCAGTCTTAGTCTCTGTCTACATCATCCTTATTATCAGGATAGCTATTACAACAATTAGTATCTTCTTCAAATGCTGTGTAATATTCTCTCAAGTCAGATAAAAAGGGGCCATCAGAAATAGAGATCTACATGATGTAAGTAGCAGAATGGCATACTAAGTAACATATACTGTATTGATTCTCCTTTCTCTCTCCTGTCCAGCAGGTCAAAGATAACCTTAGATTAAACTCTTAGCAATCCCTGAAGGGAAATTGAGATCAAGTAAAAGAAATCCCTACACTCTAAAATATGAAGTAAAAATAAGTAGTAAAATAAGTAGTAAAGAAGTAAAATCCAAACAAACATTTTCAAAAAGGTATGAAATACCACTAAAAAAAATCAGACAGTATGTGATCTTGGTATTTATATACCCATATTATAGACATCTTGGAGATGAAGTAATCATTTCAGCTTGATACATGAATTGCATCCTTAATCTGAATCACATTTAAGGTGCAGCTCTTGTATTAGCATTTACGTCTGCACTGAAATGAACCACACCCCACCAGAAAAAGTCAGGTTGCAAGGCTTTATGGGACAGCAGCTGGGGTGTTACACAACTGTGTCCTTCCAGGAGTATGCAATGTGTGTTGTGTGGGATGTGTAAGCAAAATACGGAGTACAAGTGGCTGTAGTAGTAGCGCTGTCAAAATGCGGGTCAGCCTCTGCATGACTATCCTCTGCATAACTCTGTGTGTGTGTGTGTGTGTGTGAGAGAAGAGGTTTGTTGATCAAGCTGAAATAGACTGCAGCAAGGAGCAATCTGCACAACACTGACCACTGTGCTACACCTTTGCAATAAAGAGGAGAGAGGAGGCAGAGATGAGATTTTAAAAAAAAAGTAGGAAAAAAAGAAAGGTAAAAAAGGAAAGACAAGAGGGGAGCTGAAAGAGTAAGAAAGGGAAGTAAAGGAGAAGAAATAGAAATGAAAGAAATATCAGAGAAGTAAAGGGATGGTAGGATGTAAAAAATAAAGGAAACAGAAGAATGAATAGGAAAGGGGAGGAGAGGAAAGAAAGAAAGAAAGTGGAGCAAAAGACATTCTTTCACTCTCTATGGGACATACAAAAGGGGCAGGAAAAGAAAAAAACAGGGATGGCAAAAGCAGAAAAAACAAAATGTAGACAGGGGAGGAAGCTAAAAACAAGACAGCAGAGAGTGAGAATGTGAGGACACAAAACGAGGGAAACACAAGATAATATGGTGAGAGACTGAGAGAGAGAGGTGTCCCGCTGACCTGCTTTACACAGCTAACTAAAAAAGAACAGAGAAGAGTGTTGCTGTCATGTGAGCAATCAGCCAGTCAGGAGATTCAGTCAACCAATCAGCTGTTAGATTTGAGTGAGACAGATATGGTCAATATTAGAAAGCAGAACTCACAAACATCTGCTATGATAACAGTACGTAGGACAAAACCAGGCCAGCGGTTACCCCCATGTTTCCAGTCTTTGTGCTAAGCTAAGCTGGAGTGGCCATGGTCTTAAATAAACACAGTGGATGTTGATGGGTTTTTAACCAAGAATTGCCACCTAGACTAATAAAGACACATAAACATGACATATAAACACAATAGCTGTCATCATGTGTCTGTCTGTCACATCTTGTATATTAGTGTCAGCATACCAGAGAATAAAAAAAAACAACTTAATATCAGAGTGATTATAAAGCATTTAATAGAAGTTGACTTCAAGATTCTGAAAATTGGGTGCCCAGCTCAGTTGGTGGAGCGGGCGCCACATTGTAGGGGTTTACTCCTCTGCAGCGGGCCTGGGTTCGACGCCAACCTGCAGTCCTTTGATGCATGTCATTCCCCCCCCCTCTCTCTCCCCTTTCATGTCTTCAGCTGAATTCAGATTTAAAAAAAAAAAAAACAGATTCTGAAAATTGCCTCAAAACAATTCAGTGACACATCCAGTTTGATCAGAGGATATTGAGCAGATGAACTGTTTATCTGTACTACCATGGCAATTCTTTGTGATGTAAAATATTGTGAATATTGAAAGATATGAGTGAGTAACTAGGCTAAAACAGTCATGTATACAAGCTATGCCTGCATAGATGCTCAATTAGTATAAATTGTAGTCACAGGACAGAGATTACTAAAAAGAAAGGCTCAACTTTGTGACTGTCTGGTCGGAGGCCAGCAGTAAAGACCTGCATGCCGTTTATCATGTGTAAGCACAGCATGGGGACCCAAGTGATAATTTAGTTATTTGTTTGGGTTCCTGCTGAGCGAGAGCTGCTGGCGTGTGGATGGTAAAAATGACAGACAGAATCAATCAATCTGCTGTTAGCATGTTGTCTCTCACAGCTTCAACATATTGAGCATTAACATTGTACACAATGACATTTAATTAATGATTACAGGGATTTCAGCAGCTGTTGTCTTACCGATTAAATGTCACACGGTCTGCACCAACAAACAGTCAGCCTATTGATATGCACTACAGCATGCTCTAGTTGAACATAGACAGAAGTCGGCATGACAGAGAAAAAGGATGAACATTGTGAGTTGGAGAGTGTGGATTAGAAGCTGGATCTAGAAAAAAATCTGACACAGAGCGAGAGACTGAGAGGGTGCCTGACACTACAGCAGCATGTTGTTTCATCTTCTGATTACTAACCAGGTGTTCCTCACAGCTGCAAAAACAGACACAACCACACTCACTTCACTGCCAGGCCTCCCATGAGGCTTTGGGGTGGTCCAATAAAGTAGCTCTGTTACATGCTGCCCTATATATTCAGGCAGAAGCTAAGTGAGAAAGCAGGCCTTTGAATTTTTTAACATCTGAAAAGACTTCGACAAATCATGATTTTTTAGACGGACAGCACAGATAGGGCAACAGCTAAGGATTATTTCCATGGAGAAGACATCAGATTTATTGTGAAAAACATCTTCAAATTGCTCAATTTGTCCCTACCAACAGTCCAAAACCCAAGCTATTCAACTGGCATTGATGTAAAAGAAAATAAAGCAGCAACTCCTCCCAAATGAGAAATTGGAACCAGCCAATGTTTGAAAATGTTGCTTGATTAATGGCTAAATATCAATTACTGAACACTAATCGGGGCTACATAACAATGTGGAGCAATAATCCTAATTGTTTTGCTGGCTAGAATAACTAAAAGTAACAATCTAGGGAATCATGATAATCAAGATTATTAATTGTATTTTCAGAATTGTTGTTTCATGTTCAAGGCATCATGGCTCGTGTTGGCAGGTGTGATAAAAAAAAAGTGAATGTATCACGTCGCCATAGTTATCAATAAGAAACCCTGCTTCTGGTGTGTGGAGCCATCTTCATGATGAAGGTCCACCAAGAATCTATTCTCCAACACTGTTGCAGCAGAGCTCCAGCAGCAGAGAGAATAGATGTGGTAGTCCTCCTATTTAGACTGTGGATCAATCACCCTCTACAATCAATCTCTGACAATTATCAGCATGTCTGGTAACTGCCATTTAATTCTTAGGGACATGCTAGTATAATTGATCTTTCGCCTAATCAATCACTCTCAAGTCTGAAAGGATCTGCTCCACATTACATTCCACTGCCTGCGGACCTGTGGGAGCTGAGAGATGCCTTTAGTACCAAAATCTGATGGCATGCAATCCCACTGTGAGGCCTTGATGATGGTGCAGTGATTTTCTGGTTACTGATTTGAGTGCTGATGTTTTTGATGTTGATGTTTGTCAGTTGACAGAACAAAGGAACATTTTTTGAATACATGAATTTAACTATTTTGTGTAAAAAAAAAAAAAAAAAGATCTCATCTGATACCTTGGTAAATTAACAGCAAGGCAGAGTTAGATTTCACTGCCCCCTCACTTCCATCATGTGACTTGGGGGTAACATAACTGACAACACTGGCTGGCAAATTATGTTGGAAAGCCACTATCTGCCCAAAAAACTACATCCACATTATATATTACTCTTTAAAGCACACCTCCAATTTTTCACATTTCCTATTGCACATGCAGATATCCCACATGAAACCTCCATTCTGAAGATACAATGCTGCATGTTTTGCTCTAGTGCTACTGAGACGCCATTCAAAACATCATCATCATCCTTAGTGTGTAGCCTTGGATGACATCCAAAGGCATCTAAACTGGGAAACAAGTAAGAGTGAACTGGTAAATAAACCCAACAGAAATTATGATTCTGACAGAAAGAGGATTTTGTCTTTGCATCTTGGTCTAAAGCAAAATGCCAATGAAAGATATAGCCTAATCGAACCAATTATTTTACCCAGGGGAATCCTAATTAACACATTCATAGTAGACACTTATATAGGCCTGTTGGACTTACTTTGAGGTAATCATTCTCAGATCTCAGCTCTTCTATTTCCCGGACAAACTCCTCATGCATGCCGTCCATAAACTCCTCTGTGAGATCTGAGAAAGCCAGGGACGTGCTGGCAGGTACCCTGCTGTCAAACGAAGTGACCGAGCGCTCCTCGCCGGGGGATATGCTCCCTTCCCCAGTCTCCACGCCCAGGGAGAGCCGGTCCTTGTAGTCCCTCTCCGCGGAGGAGCATGTGGTCTTGACGGCTTGTTGGATAGCTCTATCCGCCAACACGCCATCCCTGAGTGGCTTGTCTCCGTCCGGCCCACCGCCCCGACTGCTCCTCGATTCGGCGTCGCTGCTCACAGCGTCCGCGGAGACCTTGTTTTCCTCAGAGGCGCAGTCCGATAGCTCGGAGCTACTGGCGGTCGGGGAGAGCTTCCCGGTGGCGCAGCCAGAGTCCTTAGATAAATCATCGGATCCTATGCTGGCGTCCGACACTTTCCTCCGTCCTCCGGTGCTCTTGGTCGCCTTGACCGTCTTTGACAACGCGGCGCAGGAGGAGGATTTGCCTGCCGGTTTTCCACCACCGCTCTTCTCCGCTTTACCGTCCTTTCCAGCAAGACTTCCCACGGGACTGCGCCTGGAAATGCGGCTACCCAAGTGGATGGCCCCCGGCTTGACGCTCAGGGTTGGGGTCCCAATCCCTCCGCGGATCTTGGTAAGCGACCAACCGGGTACATCCTTCGGTCTGGCCGGGGACGGTGCCCGGTTTACCTTCTTCTTTTTCTCGCCGAGAGGCTGAGCGGACACCATTGCAGAGAGCTCCGCAGTTTCAGGCCGGGGGTTGGGCTGCTGCTGCCCGGGCACCGCGTGCTGCGTCTGCCCACTGTCCGAGCCCTCTGTCCCGCCTCCGCTTTCCATCTTCTGCCGGAGATGGAGTCTCCGTTCCTTGGGCGAGGCGAAGACGAAGTGAGTCGGAGAGTTATGGACATCAACCTCCTTTGTTTTTGTCATTCATTCCGTTTAGGCCGAAACAATAAAAAAATGAAATAAAACCTCATATATGGTGAAACAGGAGGCAGAAGTTGGAGTATGAATAAACAACTGCAGAGCAACACAAAAAGAAGGGATCCTCGCTCCAGCCACAATGAGAGCTCCTGTAGTGCAACAAGGCGAAGAAGCAGGAAGCGAAGTCCAAACAACAGAAACGCAACCTATCAAGCCTAATCCAGTTTATCACAAATTATAAAAAAAAATAAATAAAAAAAATATTCCGCTTTGTTCTGAAAGATCCTCCCCTCCTCTCTTCAGGATATCTGTCTAGCCGGTTCCTGCTCAGAGGAGTTGTGGCTGAGAACAGAGAGAGGCAGTGTGGTGAATACGTCTACCCTCTCTCTCTTTCTCCGCCCAGATAATGGGATGTAGCCCTGGAGAGAGATAGAGAGAGAGAGAGAGAGAGAGAGAGAGAGAATCTAATTTGAAGCTCTCTGTCGCCACCATTGCAGAATATTATGTAGGAGCTATAGGCCCCCTCATAAGGAGGAATAATGTGTATGGGGATGCTGTGAGAGATGCATAAAGAGCAGGATGTAGCCTACCTGCTATGCGTTGCTTTAAAGCCAAAACGATAGGCTATATCCAATGATACTTTTTGGATAGGGGCAATTACATTTAAAATACACTTTATTTATTTATACACAGGTCAGTGTATGAAAAGCAATATGTATGACAGCCAGAAACCACTCCCCAAAAATGACACTATCCATTCATTGTGCAGACCCCTCTTCACCACACAATTATGCTCTTGTCTGCACACTGTAGCCTGACAAAAATTGCAACTCAAGTCTCTAGAAGGGCTTTCCATAAAGCTCAGGACTTGTTTTAAAAAGTTTAATTGCCATTCATGCTTGCACAGTGCGAAATTCAATTCAATTCAATTCAATAAATTCAATTCAAGACAACTTATTGTAGGCTATAAGGGCAGTTGCAACAGTCAACAGATACACACAATAGACAGGAGAAAAGAGAAGACACTATTAATAACTACCATATAAGAAGTGTTGACTTTGTTTTAAACATATTTTCATAGACACATTATCATATATGTCTTGTATTATGAAAGATTCTATAGTGTGTGTGTGTGTGTGTGTGTGTGTGTGTGTGTGTGTGTGAGTGTGTGTGTGTGTGTGTGTGTGTGTTTAGTCTTTGCCATATGATGTCCTATTTTATATGATGTCCAATGTATTGTGAATGAGGTCTGATTGTAAAGATAGCTTTAAGGACCTCAGGAAGAATAGCTGCTAATGAACTGGAGCTAATGAGGATCCTAAACAAACAAACAAACAAACAAGACTGACAATAGAATCAAAGACTATAAGCTTAAAATGTGGAATTGGTAATCAATGGATAAATACAAAAAAGCTTTTGAATTGAGTATTTGCTGCCCTTGCCAATTTCCGTTGCACTCTGACTCTCGCCGGAAAAAATAAAAAAATTTTACAGGGAAAATGAAAAACTAAAAAACATCTTACTTTACCTGGAAAATAAATTACAAAAAGTGGGATTCCAGTAATGTGTACCAGAATATGTAAACAAAGGGCCACAAATTAAAAATCTACTGAATAAAACATTAAGTAAATTTCATAAGTGCCAAACAGTGTTTTAAATTTGGTAGTTAAAGATAATTAGGTATTATTTTCCATTAAATATCCAACTTAATCAACTTAATATTTAGTTTTTGCCATTAGCTTACATACGTGTTGCAGAATGTGGCTTATTGTGTCAAAACTTGTCACACAAGCCAAATAAGACACAGTACTTGGAGATAAATATCTCACTTCTATGTCAATATGAAACTCAACTAATAAATCAAAATGTAACAATCCTTTTTCAAAATGGCATTTTTGCAACAAAATGCACCACTTGAATTACTCTTTCAAAGCAGCAACAACACACTATATACTTTATACCAAACACTCCTCTCTTCAGTACTTCGTATACCTATTTTCTAATACAGACTTATGTAAAAGATTGTTTCGGCACAGAATATACTTACATTTTAATGCATGCAAAAATAGAAAGGCTTCAGAAAAAATATAGTTTATTTTTTCCCATTTCAGGTTTTTACAACAACAACAAAACACTGGACTGACCCCACCTCAGTATCTCCACACACCTATTCCATTGTTTGCAGAAGAGGCATGTGGCCATGTGATTGGCCGTCATACACTTTCCAACGCCTCAATCGTATTAAGAAACGGGGAGTATGGGGTCAAGTATACAACCGTGAAGTTACAGTATTGTGGTTGGTGAACCAGTCCTGGACCAGAGCAGTCTGGTGAAAACTAACATTTTCCCCGGTGACAACAAACCTGGGCTGCTGTGGTCTGGTCTGAACAACTAGATTATGCAGTGCATCCAGAATTGTGATTATGTGTGCAGTATCGTAGGGACCAAGAGTGGCATGGGGATGGAGAACTCTTTGAAGACTAATGGCGGCACCCAAGGTAATCATGTGTTTGGGTTTGCTGCCAATTTCAAATAGTTTTTGCATATTGAAGAGAAGTGTTTTCCCGATGATTGACTTTTCATTCTTGAACAAAGTTTCAAATGCAAGAAACAGTGTGTAGTGTTTTGCAAGAAGTGCATTGCAAAATTTGCAAACAAAGTGCAAAGCACAAAATCCCAGGAAACTACTAGAACTGTTGGGTCCTTGTAAATTCTGGAGTGTAGTCTAGACCTACTCTATCTGGTCTAGACCTACTCTATCTGTAAAGTGTCTCAAGATAACTCTTGTTATGAATTGATACTATAAATAAAATGTAATTGAATTGAAAATGTGTTTGTACTTTTAGTGTACCATTGTTTAATGCATGGTTACAAAAGTTTAAGGTTTTGATGCTTTTGTCTAACACACACTTTTAGCGTGTAAGCAATCTGCAACAACTGTAATGCAAGAGGATTTACTAATGTTATATCTGTACAGTATGCAGTATTTCACCGTTCACATCATGATTAATTCACCTCCTGCGGGATTCCATGTGCACATGGTAACAGTACAGTAACTCTCAGGTTACCTCCCTCTAGCTGTGTGTGTGTATTCTCGTTTAACTACATTTGTGGGGTCCAAAAATTGGGAATATAGTATACTTGTGGGGTCCTGACAGCTTTTTAGGGCCAAAATGTTTGACCCCACAAATTTAAAGGCCTCTTTGAGGGTTAACCTTGGTTTTAGGATTAGGGTTAGAATTAGGTTATGGTTAGGGTGAGGGTAAGGGTTAAGGTTAGGCATTTAGTTGTTATGGTTAAGGTTAGGGTAAGGGGCTAGGGAATGCATTATGTCAATGACAGGTCCCCACAAAGATAGTGAGACGCACTCTGTGTGTGTGTGTGTGTGTGTGTGTGTGTTGTGTGTCAGATATCAGCTAGAAAGAGAAGAAAGCCCAGGATACCCCATTCAACCCATTTTCTGATGCAGTTACTAAAACACAGCCTGCTGCACTCTCCCCAAAGCTAAATGGATACAGGAAGCCTCAGGTTAATACATTCAACCCTGCAGAAACCACCTGTTTTCATAACAAACAGATAGTATTATTAAAAGCCAACAATCTAAACTAGACAGATATATTAAATGTCTGCAGTGCCTGGTAATCCCTCTTGGCCTGTCAGCAGGACACTCTCTATGGTGCAGGTGTAGAAAGTCTTTAGCAACTTGAGGGGCAGCCCGAAGTCTAGAGATGCTGATGGGCTTTTTTCACCAAGGTGCTGACGCGACAGGACCATGATAAATCTATTTGGTATCTGAAGCTGTCCACCCTCACCGGTGGTGTAGTCTACATGATACACAGGTATACGCAGTATACCCACTATAAAAGCTCCAGGATTTCCATATACCCACTTAAAAATGCCAAATGACATGCACAACATACTTTCCATTATTTTTTGTTGATATTTTTGAATGGTCATTTGCGTTATTTTTCTTAGAATAGGCTAAATAAAGATACTTCCACCATAAATGGGTGCATTAAAGTGTTTCCAAATGCAGAAAATTAATATGTAACTTCTTAACTTCCCTGGGGACGGACACCCAGACCCCCCCATTTTGATATGTGGCTCTGTGAAGCTGCACTTTGAGGTAAATGCTAATGTTCATAAGGACAATGCTAACATGCTAATGTTCAGCAAGTTAAGTTTTTACCATGTTCACCATCTCAATTTAGTGTGTTAGCATGCTAGCATTTGCAAATTAGCAATAAAGACAAAGTGCAGAGGATTATAGGAATGGCATTAGTTTTGCAGGTATGTAGTCGTTAGGGTAATATTGGACACGATGGTAGGGCTAGATAAAAAGTTGAGGGATCACCAAAGAGATTGCATGTCCTCCTGAGATGTACATGAATGCCAATACATTAGACATATCACTAAAAACCATAAATGTCAACTTTACGGTGGCGCTAGAGGGAAAGTCAGGGGAACACCAAAGACATAGGATTTGTTCTCCGGGGGACCATGAATGTTTGTACAAGATTTCATGGCATTCCATTCAAAAGTTGACACATTCCACTAAAAGCCTAAAATGTCCTGTGTATGAAACCAATAGACCATTTGCTAGCTGTTTCTGCAATATGAGCCATCACTGGACAATTTTCTGCACTATGCACATTTATTTATTACTCTGTGTTATCTCCAATTGTCCAATAAGTCATTTCTATTCATCTGCTCCTTACTCATCTGTATATCTCTGTTTATATGTAGGATGCTATTGTGTAAATATGTTTGTATTATTACTATTATAACTAATTCTATTTTTTTCTATTTCTTATACTTTATGTATATTATTTCTCCTATGTCTATTTAATGTGTATTTGTGTTATTCTGATGTGTTTAAAAAAAAAAAATCTTTAGAGCTGTAGCACAGGAATTTCCCCAGTGTGGGATTAATAATCTTATGTTATCACAATATTACACACATTACAGATGATGTTGGAAAAAGTCACATTGTATACCTGATCTGTCCCAATATGTAATGTAACTGCTTTCCTTATACAGCATGTGTGTATATATACACACATAGCAAGTAGGAACTAAGACGTTGATAGATAAAATGTGTTTCTACAGTATTTTCCACCAGTGACAGGGACATTATGTCGTCTCCAGCTATTAACAGATGATTTGTTTCATTATTAAAGCTAAAAAGCAGAGTGGGACTTCCTGCTCGGCTTCTATCTATTCCCTATCTCTAATAATAACCATATTCATATGTCTTCTCCGTTAAGTAGGAGTGAATATATACACTACACTCTTACACACAATTATATTCAAGTATAACTTCCAGTGTTAAAGGTCCCATGGCATGTTGCTCTTTGGATGCTTTTATATGGACCTTAGTGGTCCCCTAATACCATATCTGAAGTTTCTTTCCCAAAATTGTGCCATTTCTGAGTCTGTAGCTTTTTGAATGGCATGATGTCTTTCTCTCATGGGTGGGCCAAATTCTCTGGGTGGGCAAAGCAGAGAAAGAGGAGATAACCTTGCCCCTTATGACCTCAACAAGATTCCAGATCGACCCATCTGAGCTTTCATTTTCTCAAAGGCAGAGCAGGATACCCAGGGCTTAGTTTACACCTATCGCCATTTCTGCCACCGGGGTCCATAGGCAGGGTGGGGGAACTCATATTAATGTTTAAAAAACTCATTAAGTGAAAATTTCATGCCATGGGACCTTTAATGCAACAGCATTTCTATTCATATTATCTCTGATCTTTTGTCTCAGATGTGGCTGTCTGTGAAACTGGCCATCATTAGAATACAGTCTCATCACAGAACCAATGCAAGATGTCGATACAGTCTGAGGTGACAGAATCACACTGAATGATTTATGAGCAGTAACTCTAGAATAGCAAAATTAGAGCAGTTCAGATTTTACCATCCAAGGATTAGTAATGTACCACTATAAAGGGTCTTGTTTAATAATGTTCTCTTGTAGGCTGTAACCTATACCTCCTTTCCACCCACTGCTGTTTCTGCTCATTGCACAATTGTTGTTTTATGTTTAATGTTGTGTAGTATCAGTGTGCTGTATGTTTGATAAAACATACAATGTCATGGTTGTGTTTTAATGTTTTGGATAAGACAAATTTTCACCAAGGTGGACAGTACAGTCTAATCTAATCTAATCATTATACATGCACACAAACATTTTATTGTACTGTGGCAATAACGATTGTAATGCAGGTCTTATAAACACAAATCTGATTATGGTGCCATTATGCTCTTGCTCTACGTTAAGCAGTCATGTATCACTGTCAAATTTCACTATTTGTTTCTTTTAAGAGATTGCATTCAACCCAGCTATGGATTTAAAAAAGACTGTAAAAAGACAGAATTGTAGTTTAGTCCAGTTATTTACTGCACAAAATTTAATTTAGGCTAAATTAATTTTAAACTTACCGCCAGTTGAAATGCATGTATAGTCTATGTCTCACCAACATTTAAAGCCCATGCACAGTTGGTGACATAGCTTCATATTTTGGGAGCCGAGCATCCAAGTCAAAGAGACAAATCACAAATCAGATTCTTTTCTTTCTTTGTTTTTTTTCTCCACCGAACTTTCCATTTTCTTACATCTGATCCTCTGACAGTGATCTTACATTTATAGAAATATACAGTTATGAGCAGGAGAGGTGAATTTGAAATCATCCGTCTTCAAACCATTCAAGGCCAATGATCCTGCAGTGGCAGCCACGTAATCATATCTGACAGACTGCACATCTTCTTTTCCACCAGAAATACTCAATGACTGCCAATAAAAGGCTCACAGTGCTTTACATCTGTTGTTTTAAACACTTCAGAATCCCTTTTATGAGAAAAATCCTCTTGTGCAGAGACAGTGATGCATTTTACATTTCTGGTTTGTTTTGCCAATAAGAAAAAATAAGTGGCTTTGTGTAGTTAGCAGGTGAATGGTGACCGAATCAAACTGACAAAACAGACTGGAAAGAATAAGAAAAATATGTCACAGCAGTTTCTACTGTTCTATATTTGAGAGACAAAAACTCAGATCTAAAATTGTGCCCTTATTAAGAATCCAATTCAAGATGGAAATTGCTATTCTTTTAATCATTAATAAAGGTAATCCACTGTTCCATATAGGGTAGTGGTAAGAAGGCATTCATTAAATAATTAAGCAGAAACTCAAGTGCTACACAAACAGCCAGTCCGCCACTAGTCTATACCCATGATGTTCCACCTCTGGGATTGCTCCGTTGCCGATGTAAATTCCACCCGATTTCATTAATTTGGGCCGGATATCCGTTGCCTTGGGCTTTCTTTGTGTTGGCATTGTAAACTCCTGTCGATTCATGATGACTATTAACCTTCTCTCAGATCTCTGCACGGTAAATCCAGACAATCAACTAGACTATCTGTCCAATCTGAGTTTTCTCCGCCCAAGACTATTGTGATTGGTTTAAAGAAATGCCAATAAACCAGAGCATGTTTTTTCCCCATTCCGGAATGCTGTGTGGGCTTGCCAGACCCTCCTCCAAAGCGCTGTGGAGGTAGGTCTAGTGGAGACTAGTACCCCACCAAAAACCCCATACAAAACACAAGATCAAAGTAAATGCAGTCTGCTTGTCTGGATGTAGAGTGGCTACCAGGCCAAAGCTAGACCTACTTTACCCACGCACACACACACACACACACACACACACACAGATAGATAGATAGAGGGAGGTAACCTGAGATTTACTGTACTGTTACCATGTGCACATGGAATCCCGCAGGAGGTGAATTAATCATGATGTGAACGGTTGTGAACATGTCTGCATACAGAAATACTGCATACTGTACAGACATAACATTAGAATATCATCTTGTGTTACTGTTTTTGCCGATTTTACACACACACACACACACACACACACACACACACACACACACAAACACACACAAACACACACATGCATTGTTTAGAAGGTTAAAAGGTGGAAACTGCGCAAAATGTGTCATGGACAGTTTCACTGTTCTAGGCATTCCTGTGTTGTGGACACAGAGAGTTCTCTGTGAGAAACCAGACAGGAAACCAGCCAGCATGGCAGACTGAGAATTAACTGCCAATTAAACCAGCCACTTTTTTTTACTTTGCTTTGACACAACAAGTGAATCTGCCAAAAGTGGTTCCTGAGTTTTTCAGTCAAGTAGATTCTTTCTCGTGTATACATCTTACCTTGACTTGGTTTGTAACAAGGGTGTTATCAGGATTGATCTAAGTTTTGCTTCATTACTGCTTCTTTGATGCCAGTCATTGAAACAAGCAGCCATTCAGGCTCTCATCAAGAATGCAAGTGTAAATGAGTTGATGAACACCACACTGGCACCATGACGCCTTACATCACCCCACTGTCATTTAGTTTAGGCCTTGATGGAAGACTGGAGGGAGAAAACCCAGCCGACCAACTAGCAAATAATCCTTAACAATGGACATATTTTACTAATTATCTGTGGACAAACACCCTGATGTGCCTTTCATTGCCGTCCAATCCAGGGATTAGAGTGCATGATTTCCAGTCTGCTTTGCTGAGAGGATGATAATGGAAAATTGCTGTCCTTGCAAGTTATCTTCAGTCCTGTAATTGCAAGGCAGTTGGTATATGCTGGTGGTTATGAACACTAGCTGCATCAGCAGTGCCACTGCTGACATGATGGGACAGATATATTATTTCTATATCTGTGCTCCTTTATTGTTGCTGTAAAGTGTGCTGTAAATACACAGCCATTTACAGTGGGAATGCTAAGCAGGTAATACAAATTTAGCTGACACTTTTTATCCAAAGGAACTTACAAGCTATATATCATATATGTGATTGCACGCCTCTAGAGCAACTAGGGGATAAGTGTCAGCTCAGGGACAAATCGGTTGATGGTTCGCAGTGGGAATCGAACCCAGAACTCCCACATGAAAGGCATATCCATATGTTATATCCACTGGGACATTGTTGTATGTGTGCTGTCATTGTTTCCTTTATTTTCTTTAAAACATTTTTAGAGAAATCCCCACAAATTAAAGGAATATTTTGACATTTTGGGTATTTATTTTTACAGTTGATCAAAGACAGAGTAGCTGTTTCTTCCTGTGTTTATGCTAAATTGAGCTGGCGGCTTCTTTCTGTAGCTTTATATTTATCACACACCCATGAGAGCGGTATCGAGCTTCTCATCTAGCCCAAAGCAAGACTTATTAGCTATAAGCTTATTTTACAACGTTTTGAAGTGAACTGTTCCTTTATACAGTTGTGGTCAAAAGTGTACATACACTTGTAGAAAATCACAATGTTATGGCTGTCTTGAGTCTTCAATAAGTTCTACAACTCTTATTTTTCTGTGATAGAGTGATCGGAACACATACATGTTTGTCACAAAAAACAGTCATAAAGTTTGGTTCTTTCATAAATTTATTATGGGTCTGCTGAAAATGTCACCAAATCTGCTGGGTCAAAAATATACATACAGCAACATTAGTATTTGGTTACATGTCCCTTGGCCATTTTCACGGCAACTAGGCGCTTTTGGTAGCCATCCACAAGGTCCTGGCAAGCTTCAGGTCGAATGTTTGACCACTCTTCTTGACAGAATTGGTGCAGTTCAGCTAAATTTGATGGTTTTCTTGCATGAACCTGTTTCTTTAGCACTGTCCACATGTTCTCAATGGGGTTTAAGTCAGACTTTGGGAAGGCCATTCTAAAACCTTAATTCTAGCCTGGTTTAGCCATTCCTTTACCACTTTTGATGTGTGTTTTGGGTCATTGTCTTGTTGGAACACCCAACTGCGCCCAAGACCCAACCTTCGGCTGATGGTTTTAAGTTCTCCTGCAGAATTTGGAGGTAATCCTCCTTCTTCATTATCCCATTTACTTTCTGCAAAGAACCAGTTCCACTGGCAGCAAAACATCCCCAGAGCATAATACTACCACCACCATGCTTGACAGTAGGCATGGTGTTCCTGGGATTAAAGGCCTCACCTTTTCTCCTCCAAACATATTGCTGGGTGCTGTGGCCAAACAGCTCAATTTTTGTTTCGTCTGACCAGAGAACTTTCCTCCAGAAGGTTTTATCTTTGTCCATGTGATCAGCAGCAAACTTCAGCCGAGTCTTAGGAGCAAGACAGCAGCCTCTCAGTCCATGGCGATGTAAAACACGCTTGACTGTGGAGACTGACACCTGTGTTCCATCAGCTTCCAAATCCTTGCAGACCTGCTTCTTGGTGATTCTTGGTTGACTCTTGACCATCCTGACCAATCTCCTCTCGGCAGCATGTGATAGCTTCTTCCTGATCGTGGCAGTGACACAACTGTTCCATGCACTTTATATAAGTGTCTGCACAGTTGCTCTTGGGACCTGTAGCTGCTTTGAAATGGCTCCAAGTGACTTCCTGACTTGTTCAAGTCAATAATTCGCTTTCAGATCCACACTGAGTTCCTTTGACTTTCCCATTGTAGCTTTTGTAGCTGAGTCTAATCACTGGGTCAAATGAGCCCTATTTAAATGGGCTCATGAGAAGTCAACAGCTGTAGTCAATCAGAATCACTTAGAAGAAGTGAAGAGGCCATGACATGAAGCTAATTTGATTGACACAACTCGCTACATCACCAAAATTGACATATTTTGTTGCTGTATGTATATTTTTGACCCAGCAGATTTGGTGACATTTTCAGCAGACCCATAATAAATTTATGAAAGAACCAAACTTTATGACTGTTTTTTGTGACAAACATGTATGTGTTCCGATCACTCTATCACAGAAAAATAAGAGTTGTAGAACTTATTGAAGACTCAAGACAGCCATAACATTGTGATTTTCTACAAGTGTATGTACACTTTTGACCACAACTGTATGTTCCTTCAATTTCTTTTCAATTTTCTTAAACATGAAAGGTTATTTTTAGTCCCTTAAAACAGTCTCAGAATAATTGACATCTGTGCAGCTTTCATTATTACTGTGTATTTATAATCACTTTTTATCACTGTGATAGCAAAGTAGACTAACCCCTATGGGTCTTCCCTTAAAGACTGAAAATAGTGGTTTTGTTGTCAGCCTCCACCGATTATTTTGAATCCCTCTGCAAGAGTCAGAGGGGATTTCTGTCTGAGTCTCATGTGTCCCGCTTTATCTGGAAGAACAAGTTTCTCCTCAGATCTCTCTCCCTGCTGGGTTCAGTAGATGGCCTATTTATAATTATATCAAATCACAGACCTCCCGCTGACACTGCAGGATCTCACATGGGACTCCTCAAAAGTGTGCAATGTATCTATGTGTGTGTGTGTGTGTGTGTGTGTGTGTGTGTGTGTGTGTGTGTGTGTGTGTGTGTGTGTGTGTGTGTGTGTGTGTGTGTTTGCATTCATACCTTTCAATTACTACACATTCCTCTCACAAAAAAGTCTATTTAAAGCATTGTATGACCTCATTGTATTATAACCAGTCTTTATCAGAAAAGGATTATGAAAAACCAGCTTATAAAGGACATTTACAGATAAAATATCAGTTATCCAGATTCTGTTCCACTTTGAGAGGACGGTGGTGAGTTGACCTTTTGCAAGCAAAGTTTCTCTATCTTTTACCTCCATCTAGTGGTGCGCAGAGGAACATGCAGTACTGAGGACTGACAGTCATGAGGAAGAAAAGGCCCTTGCTTGGCCAGAAGTGCTTTTACGTTGGGAGGTAATTTGGGCACACAACAAACAAAAGAGTAAACAATTCAAAAGATCAATGTGTTGCAGAGATTGACGTTGAAAGGCAGAGAAACTCATATGTTTTACCAGCTGCTTTTCCCTGAAGATGCATGCCATCATAAAAGTAGAGAATGTTCATTTTTGTCTTAGGAATGATAGTTTTGAACTTTTCTAGCATTTATAAATGACAACAGGTGTCATTTACATCTCCCTTTGTCCACTAAGCAGTGCCTATAAAGTAAACAATGGTAGTAAATATGTTGAGTCTCTCTTTAACCTAAATGTAGCATCACTATTAACACATTCCAGGTTTGTGTGTTATATACTTTTGTGAGCACTGTTATGTACAGTAGATGATTGTGTCTGTGTGTGTGTGGGTGGTTGTGTACAAGCAGGACTCTGTGTGCCACTTTGAGACTGAATAGAGACCATTTTTTCTTCTCAACCAATGTTCTCTGCCGGCTCCCCCCCTCCTCCTGTTTTTCTCATCCTATCCTCTGTTCTCTTTTCTTTTCTTTTCATCCCACAATCATGGTTGTTATGTAATGATCAGAAAATAGATACACTGCTTGTCTGTCTGATGCTGCCCCACAACAGCAATTCATTATTGAAGAGTCCGCTTTTTTGTGTAACATCATGGGCAGAGTTCAGTTTTAACAGCAAGAAAAAATGGCAGGCTAATATTATTGCAATGCTGTCTCCACAAGATGATAGGAGGAACAAAGAGAGGATACATATTCATACAGGAATCCCCAACATGACAAATCAACACATTAGGACTCATTTAGTAACTTACAAACACAACACAGAAGGACTGATAGTGTATTGGAGATACTGTCAATATAGACCATATGCCCAATTCTTCATCATGCTTGTGTTACTCTCAAAGCAGTTGGCCAGCTGTCAAGGATCTATCAAGGACTGACAGGCTACATTATTGATGAGAGAGATAATACACACTTGACAAGCTGATGTCTCATAAATTTGATAGCCTGAAATGAACACAAGCTATCTGAAGACAAAATGTTATACCACAAGAACTGTGGAGTTGAAAAAAGTAACATTTTCTTTGACAAAGTTAACAGCTGAGCACACATAGAAAAGCAAATAGATTTGTTAGTGTTAATCCTCTTTAAAAAATATATAACATAATCTAACATCATCTCTTGATGCAATTAGACATGGAAAAAGGCCCAAATTAGGATATAAAGTAAATGTTAAAGGCTTTAATATGAACCACTTTCTCTATTTTCTGGGAATCTATAGAACACCACTGTTTTTTCAGTATCATTATCATCACTGTCACAGTCAACTGCTGACATTAAACATCCACAAAGCCACCCAGAGACAACAATTCCAGTCAATTTCATCATGTAATCTACTTAAGAGCTAATGAGTGGAATGACCGTCTGGTGGAATATGAAACCATAAGGGTGTGGTGTTTAGTGGCCACCTATGTTACACAATCCACATGGCTTTATGTTGGCCCAACAAATGTCCAATATCACCATTAAAACTAAAATGGTTTAAAAATATCATGAGATCAAAGAGACATGGTCGCGTGTTATGGATCCAGATTTAACTTTATGTTGTAGCTCAGCTGGCAACATAATAAATTAAAATTGTTTCGTGCCTTACACCTGATTGGCTGTGGACCATGTCTATCATTCATCGACCACGCCCCCGGTGCCAGAGACTTCCGCTTCTGTGTCAAGCCAATACGATTATCTACTCATATCTCTGAAACTGTCAAAACATTCATTCCGCACACACTGCCAAGGTAAGACGACTTACCTTTTACCGCTCTGTTTATGGTCTCCTGTTGTGTTTTTAAAGCCGCAAGCATAGCTTTGTATTTTGTGTACAAGGAAGGTGGCTAACTAGCTAGCTAGCATAGTTAACCACCTTTTATATTATTTTTAGCCCGCCCGCTAATGTTAATGCTAGCTGTCAAAAAGCTCCCTGACGTCCTATCAGAGTTGGAGCTGTCAGCTTGGTGTGTGTTGTTAAGAACAAGCAGTAACGTTACCCCATGTGCTTGTTTTAATTGCCTCGTTTTCATTTAAAAATGTTGGCCAAGTTTAGATTTGTCAAGCTGGATCAATTGCTAGACGTGCTAATGTTAGCAAGCAAACAGTTCACGGTAGCATAGCATATGGGATGGGTTCTCCTCTCGCACTTCTGTAGCGAGTGGGACGTTGTTAAGTTGCCAGTGAAGATTTAATTAACAATACACAGCTTGACAGTTCAATTATATATCGATTTCTTACTACTGTTAGCTAGTCATCGGGCTTACACGTAACGTTATTATTTTCGAGCAGCACTATCTGAGTTATCTGGTATGATAAATAGTGCGACTGTCCTAGTCTGAACTAGGTGAAATGTGAGGAAGACACATAAAGGTCAGGAAAAAGATATGCGTGTTGCAAGAAGAGTACTGTCTGAAACCTGTCAGATAACCTTGTGTAAGGGTTCACCAGCAGCACTTATCTCATCGCGTTTAACTGCCTCAGCAAACAGTGGGAATGTTTCCCTGCCTGTTTGGCATCCTACTGGCTCCATCGCCATGTAGATCCAACTTGCAGCAGAGACTAAACAAAGCTTTGTCTTTTAATGTTGGTGTACTGCAGGTCATTGACACAGAGGTTTGCACTGACACAGCAGGCTGTTTATCTGCTCTCCCTGGTAGCCATATCCCTCAGAGGCAGAGATTGTATTGCTGCTGCATCAATGGTGATGGTTAGAAGCCAGATATAATACATGACATATATTAACGCTATATCTGGCTGGCTCTGCAGCATCATGAGATTTCAGTGTAAATCTGTGGAATTCTGTATTGTATATGTATATATTGATCAGAACTTTTAAAAATATTCAAAAATCTAAAGATTGATTAAAAATGTTTACCAGTCCTATAGAAATTAAATTTTTTTATTGTTGTTGTTGAAATGATCAAAGCCACCTGCTAATTGTATTGCTACTTTACAGGAGAAACGGCCATTCTGTGGAATTACAACTGTTATTTTATTTGTCGTTTTCCCAAAGGTGCCTTAATAACCTTCTAAATTTGTTGCTATGATGATGTTCTCCATTGGGAAGCATCACATTGTACCAAAGGACTACTTTCCACCCTGCGGAAAAGCAGAGGGAGGCAGGATAGTTAGAGGTTTCTGTGTTTGTTGATTTAGTGTGTTGCTGGTTAAGTGTTAATTCTGTGAATATCTTAAGAGATATTTCAATAATGCAATGAATATGTTTTGAGTTCTGTGGTTAAATTTAAGGGAACAGGAAAGAGATTTTGCAAGGCATGTCCTAAAAGCCAGGTTTCAACACTGTTAAGGAGTATTGCTATGAGGGCAGGACCAACACACACTAAAGCAGGTGTAACACCAGAAACGTCTAGTATTTTGGCACCCGAGTTGTATTTTTGGATTTGAAATGTATTTTGTGGCCTTTCAGGAAGATTTTTAGAAATTCCAATACATGTGTCATCCTATCTGTTAAATCATATTTGACCTGGTGAATTATATACCGGTAATACAAAAGGCATTAACAATTGGTATTTTAAAACATTGGGCTTGATTTTGTTTTTGTTCGTCTCATATCTGCAGCTTGTTGCAGCATGTGGAAAAGGCAAAGTTTGAGCTAATGCTAGTCCAGGCAACCATCCAGGCAACAGAGAAACAATACTGTATGTATAATTTATGATAGAGCAGGGTCAGGGTAGCCAATCATGAGTCTGTCTGATACACAGGCATTGTATTGTTTTGCTCTGCTTTGTTTGGCTCTCAGTCATAGGGAGTGCATGCTGTTCAGCAGGGGAAAAACTGAGGAGAAACCTGCATGCAAACCATTCTATCAGCATATGTTATTATTGGCAAGTATATGTGATAATAAGTGAAATATAGGTGATCTTTTATTTTATCCTGATGGTCGTACCGATTTAAAAAAAATAAAATAAAATAAACTTTTTACTACATTATCTATCACTAGTATGTCAGGGCAATAAGGGGCCCATGTACAGACGGCAAAAAGTGTGATTGGGCAGCCAGCTTTTTATTTTCTCTTCCATCTTTCCTGTTCTTGTTTACTGATAGTAAAGGCACCATCAACAAGCACTCGTTTACTAAGCTGAAGAAGGGGCTCGGTAATGTTCATCTATTTAGTAACACAAGACAACAAAGTGTTTTGTGATCTGCACAAAATGATTGAAAGAATGTTAACACAATTATTGTAGGTAAGATACTATAAAATGAAAGTGTCTCTTGTCTTGAGAATTGAAAACTTCTAAAATAACCAACAGGTTAACCTAGATCACTACGCAGTAATCATCTTCAGCAGGTCCACCAGAACACCTCGAACAAGCGGAAATCCAGCTAAACCAGTCACACCAACACAGTCGTTGGTAGTAATAATATTAATAACAATGTTGGTCATAAAACTTGCTTTTGTGTGATTGTTTTTTCAAATGGCCTTGAAGGGTGGATTCATAGTTTCGATGCAAAATGCTGACTAGACTTTCTATCCTTAAACCTGTGTGAAATGAAAACTCATCCTAGCAGGTTTTACTTTCCTAGCAGGTATTGCAGTGCTGACTCACACACATACGTCTCCTCTCTCTCTCTCTCTCTCTCTCTCTTCTTTCTTTCTTTCTTTCTTTCTCTCCCCATCTGTGTGTGTGTATGTCATCCTGCTCAGAATGAGACAGTGTTTGGATCCCAGAGTGTTAACACTGAGTTCTAGCAGGGAGAAACATGAAGAGGACAGACTCATCATCTCAGTCAGAAGCAGAGATACAAAGTAATTCCATGAACACTTTAGGATTTTCCTTTACACAGGGATTACGCCTAGTTTCCTAGTAAAACAAAAGTAATTTTCTGGGAAAACCAAGTCTTTAAGTATTGTCGCTGGTGAAGCCAACCTTCAAAATCTTGTTTTCAGATGATCACTGTGGAAGCTATTTACTTGTCGTCTTAGTGCGAGTTAGTTTGACTCATGCATCCGTGTAGTTGTGTGGTTATTTATGTTAATTAATAATTAAGTTTAGCTTCCTGGCTAACATTTATTCACCCAGTCTTATTTATCATGCATACATAAATATATTAAAAAGGTTTGGTCTGGTTTTAGAGTACATTGGTCCAATCCTTGAAGTCTTGTTTTTTTCATCTCTTTGGATTTGTAGTTGTTCTGGGTATGAATGCACAGCTAAACATGTTAATATTATGTGGGTGTTTATCTCGTTGTGATTTACTTGCTGGGCTGATGTCCTAATCCAAGGCCTAATGACTGATGCAATCTAGAGGTTGCACCATGTCTCTCTCTCATTATCTTTGGTGGACATTTTTTGAGTAATGGTGTAAATGTTTTTGTTATCTTTATTTTTCCCCACTCAGTCTTATCCTTTTATGCATTTGCATGCTGTTTTGCTTCACTGCTGCGAAACAAAAAGATAAACAATTACCTAATTGACAATGGTGCATTTTCAGCCTCTGGTAAGGAGCCCAGCTTGCAGCCAGTACTTGCTTCTCATAACTTTTGTAGCCTCCAGGCCTCGCACTTTCTTATTAACCCTTTCTTCAGCTGCACCAGTGTGCACGTTTAGCTGATTAGCCATTAATGTAGCCAGCAGCGCAAGTCCTCACTCTGCAGACCAGAGGCCTGTACTACAAAGCAAGATTTGAAGTTAACAATGTAACGTCAGGTTCAACCCAGGGTTTTTTGTATCACGATGGTGGATCACTTGTTACTGGGTTAAATCGCGGTGGTAACTTTTCCTAAACACTAGGGGTGGGACTCTCCGGGCACCTCACGATTCGATACCAACAACCATTTGTGTTTTACAATGATAAAAGTACTGATTATTTAAATGGAGTTTGGTGATAGTGAATTTGCCCTTAAATTAATAAACATAAAAACATGTTCAAATGTTGACTGAGTGAGTTTAGCCTACGGGATTACGTATAGGCTGTCGGGTTCTTGAGCCGTGTTCCCAATGCGCACATCGGTTTGAATTATGTTTTTATATTTTTTTAATATGCTCCCACGATCGCTCCCACTGCCAGGGTTCTGACAGGTTATGGAAAGCAGAAGCGTAAATATGGTCAGATATTGTTCCTGACTGATGAGGATTGATAAGTGTTGTGATTTACGCATTTACAGCATCAGCTTATTTTGCCAGCTTTCCTTCCTGTTTTGCCTGTAAAACCTTGTCTGTGTTCTTCATGTTTATGTAGAATTATAGTTTGCTCTTCTTATGTGAACTATGCGGCTCTGGTAGAGGTTTTTGATTGGTGATACTGTGCAAATACCACTTCTTTTATATGAACGCGATCGTTGCTGGATTGGGTAACTAGTTGTTAACCACTGTCGTGACACTGCTTATGCGGGATCGCGGTTGTTAGGTTAGTTGAAGCTGTTTAACTGAAAGAAATCCATGGGCATGTTGATCTTGATTTGTAGTACAGGCCTCTGGTAGATGTTGTTGACGTTAGCACTTACAAATTGCTCCAGTCAGTGGAAGTACTCAGACAAGGTTAGTCTTGTGATTAAGGTCAAGTGAAATTGATTTCATACTTGCAGTAGTACTCTAATAAAAAGTTGTTTGTGGGCTATTGACATTTAAACTCTCCCTTGGTGATGGTCTTGTGATATGTGCTTTAATTTCCCTTTAGTCAGGCAGCACTGATGTGTCCTAGATGATATATAGTAGTATGTAGATATGTTTTAAAGGAGCAGCTCATGAAGAAGAGAGCTGACATTTGCTTTCTATGCTGTGATACAGTATTCTAGAGTACCCCCACCCCTTGAAACCAAGTGGTAAGGGCTAGGGGTGAAAACATATACATATACAGTATATAAAGAATGTATCGATGTCTCCAAAGCATTCTCTGCTAATGGTTAAAACTGTAGACATGCATGGAGTTCATTCAAGGCAGAGAAATGCGGGACTGTTGTGCAAATCAGCAATGTAACGATAACGTTAGTGGTTAGCGATTAGCATAGCAAGCTAGCGATTAAAAAAATAAATAAAAAATTTCAATTAACATGGTTGCAAGTGTATATATGTAGAAGACTGTATAGAGCACAAAACAAGACTGTCGTAATTTTTAAATCAATTATTTAAGCCAAAAATACTTACATTTATGGGTTTCTCTGGTTGATCTGGTAGCCATTGTTGCCTGTTGCGCAATGTATATTGATACCCCTCGGTTTCAAGTAAGCCCTTTATCCACCCTTGATTTTTTTTCTTTAACGGTCTATGGTTTTAAGGGCCATACACCCCTACCCCTCAATCAAAATGGGTATTGGGACAGCCCTTAGTCTTGCGTGAACGTGCAAAACCAAGGGGTAGGGGTAAGACAGAGATATGAGATTCAACCTAAGTATTCTACAACACAGAATGTTCATTTTTTTAAATTATGGTCTCATTGATTAAAAAATCGGTGATAAAGCAGGGGGTGTTTTAGCGCACGGCTATGATGTGATTGCCAGTGACAGTGTGTAACATAACGTAGAGTGTAGTCCGCTCCTCCCTCTTGTCTTAAATCGTCACCTCCGCAACCATGATGGCTGCGCCCGTAACGGCAAACTTGGATAGCAGATCTCCACAAACCAAAGGGTGACGTCACACATGCGCTGTCCATTCAAATAGTCTATGCTCAGAATCTAAAGTTAGGGAGTCAAAATTAAAACAATTGCTAGCTTGCTCATTATTTGATTCATGTCCTAAGGTTAATACTAGTGACAACCAAGTATTGTAACAATCTGAATTAACATTGTACACTAGTTGTTGTAGTCTCAAGACCTGTTTTTGACATGTCAGTTCAGTATCACAGACCCCTCCTTCATGGTTCTTGGAAAAGTCAAGAAAAAACTATATGTTAAAGGCAATCGTCCGTTCAGAAAAGCCGCTCGTCTGGCCATACAAGACTCTGTTCAAATGAGACACGTGCTAGTTACTGAACTCCACTGAGCTTTCATTTGTTTCAGGCAACTTGGAATTGAATTGTTTCACTTTTTACATATTATATGCTCCCAATTTACTCAAAAAGTGTTAAATGGTCTTCTGTGTGTGTGTGTGTGTGTGTGTGTGTGTGTGTGTGTGTGTGTCACTCTGCAGAGGTGTGTCATCTATTGAGGTAAAGACAAAGAAAAAGGTGTGTGCGCTGTATCATTGCTCAGCACCGGGCTCCGTCTTGCTTGGAAACAGCTTTTGTCTCTTAATATCTTTCTACTCGTCTCTCTCTCTCTCTCTCTCTCTCTCTCTCTCTCTCTCTCTCTCTCTCTCGTCCCAGCAGCTTTGGATATTTTTGTCAGCCCTCGGAGGACAGCGGAGACAGGCGTTGCTAGGCTAGAATCTGTACACTGGACTTATGAATGAAACAGTCACATTGGTAGGTTTGTATTTAAGGTTTCGATTTATCGTCAGTAAAGTTATTTGTCTTTGGAAAGTATAACAGCAGGGTTGCTACAGTAACAAGCTTTGATATTACCTGTTTTGTTTTGAAAGGGCAAAATGACAAGCCGAGGCCCATGGAGCCAGTAGAATTTCCTAATAATTTGGAATGACAAATTATTTGAATATGATGGAAGACTTTACTCTTCTCCTTAATGTTGTGGAAGTTAACTCTGAAATCCAGTCTTCCAATCTTTTGTTTCTTTAGCATGCCTGGTGTTGTGTATCCTTTTTTTTGTTTCTACGATTGTTGAGGGCTAATCTTTAGAATAGACTGATAGTCTGATGTAAACAAATGCGAGTGAGCAACATCATTTTAATAATCTTCTTTTCATTCTTGGCTGAAAACCAGACCAGCAAAAGATGAACTCTGTCAACATGATCCGGTTGTAATCAGCAGTTTTGTGTTTAAAAAAAAAAACAAAACCCTTAGATAAAAGAATATATAATGTTGCCATGGTGAGGTTGCGTTCACCTTCTCTGTTGCAAAACGTAATCTCTACAGCCATCATGTCAGACACAGGTTACTTCTGATAAGATCTTGTCCAAGTATGTAGGAGTGTGTTTCAGGTGTGTGTATTGTGCCATGTCTGTCATGGTTACATAATGGCAACATGATCTGAGAACCTATGACCGCGAGCTCTCTCTATGTCTGTGTGTGTGAGTTTGTAAGATAACGTCATGTATCTGCAGTTATGGAATAGAAAAGTGAGTTGAAAAAAAAATTACCAAAATGAATATAAATACAGATTGAATTGTATTTTATTCAACTTTTATCTGGAGTTGTTGGTGCTAGTATAAGATTCACATAAACATTTGTTCTGCAAAATTAGAGTAATTGAGGTTAAAATCTTAGCCAAGATTCCTTCCCAGATATTGCACAGATTCTCGGTTCCTGTTTCTTTTCAAACATGCAACCCATATTATTTAAGTTCAGAAAAACTTTGAGGAGCAGAATTTGTTTGCCATTATAGAAAGGCCAAGTACAGCCTGAGGGTTGTAGTTCAATCAGTGGTTGTCATACTTTTTCTCAAAGCCAAATAATCAAAAGGACTTTTCTTGTGATCTTGATTAGCTTCAGGATGTGCTCATTTGCACACCAACCTTAAAAATGTGTCTGTTTGTAATTCATTTTTAAACTAAGAGCAATCTAAAACATGAGCCTGCAAGTTTTAAGTCAGTGTTGTGTTGATAGGATTATTTTTTTTAACAATGGGGGCAGGGCTGTCCAAACAACAACTCCCAGCAGGCGTTTTTTTTTTCCTTTCTTTCCCTTTTCCGCCAAGTGGCGCGCATGCTTGCTCGTGGTGTGAAGCGGGTGTCTGTGCTATTCTCCGACATGCACATCACTGCTGATAGTAATGGACTTTTGTACAGCCCTATTTCTGATAGTGTGGTGGCAGAAAACAAAATCATCATAGAGGAAACACTACTTCCTGTTGCTTAATACAAAATAGGAATTGTGAGGTGACTCCCAGAGGTGGGTTTTGGCTAATAACTGTAAGCAGTACGTTTTTAGATTGTTTATTAAGGAGAAAGTGTAGACATGCTCCTTTTTTCAGAGTTTTTATTTTTCCTTTTTGTGTGGTGAAACCCATGAATACAATTTTATCTGTAAAAGAATATATTAACATACTTTAAAACATGTCTCGTGTGGGACTTTAAACAATATAACGTTCAGTATGTCATCCTTAACCCTTGTGTTGTCTTGTCAATATTGAAAATCAACACTTTTGTTGACGCTTTTATCAGTGTTTTTAACTTTTTCTTACATGTTGTCCCTTTTTTTTTCATTGTTTGTCACATTTTTTGACGTTTTCAACACTACGTACCACTAACTTATTAATTTTAGTTTACAGTTAGTTTTGGAATGTATGGTCAATAAACCTAATTTATAGGAAATTATACCTAATGTTTGAGATAAAAAGCAGAAATTAGGAATTATTTAAACTAAAATTAAAGGAATGTATGTTGATGGATAATCACAGACTGGAATATGTCAACTTTTACTCAATACTATTTCAAAACCACTTCAATTTTTTCTACAAATGCTATAAAATTGAATAAGACACCCCAAAATGAATGAAAGTAGAGATTTGTGCTTGCCAAAGAGCATTTCAATCATGTTATTTTGGGTTGTTAAAAAGAACATTGATATAGAAAAACGGTTCAGTTTGACCTGAGGACAACATGAGGGTTATTCTTGGTATAAATGGATCCCACAATTCACTTATAGGGCTGTAAAGTAATGACAAAATGGTGAGGCTGTACTTACTCATGCAAATCAGATTTTCAGCCGTGTTTGCTTTTTGTCCTACAGTGCTACATGTCATGTCAGGGCTCGTCAACATTGGCCCTTGGCAACCACCTATTTAATATATATATATATATATATATATATATATATATATATATATATATATATATATATATATATATATATATATATATATACAGTGTATATAAAAACAAATCAAAACCTACAAAACTGGTCACTGCTGTTGATGCAATAACAAAACAAACAGGAGTAAATGTTGCATTTACTGGTAAACCTTGTGGTGCATTCCAAGTTATTGTAAAATACCCTTTTCTCATCTGTTTTTCAGATGTTTTAACAGCAATTTACTGGCGAAAGAAGTAATTAAGTTTTACATATTATTAGACATTTATATTGCAACATTATTAAAATGTGTGGTAGTTACATTATAAATTAATTGCTCCAAATATAGGCAGTTTAAAATATGGCAACTGTATTGTCAATTTCGGCAACCAAAAGCTGATGCCGGGTTGCCAAGCTGGCAACCACTTTAAAAAGTTAACATTGAGTCCTGCATGTTCTTGACTTCTTGGAGTCCACATACCCTTGCCTACCATTTCTGTTCTAAAGATTTAGTGTGGTTAAATGGAGCCTGCACAAAGGCTTAAAGAGGATTTTCAGTGCTGACTTGGACTAAATAAAATTGCAGTTTTGGCTTACCAAAGGGTTTACCTTACCCCGATAAACTATCCACAGAATCGAAGAATGCCGCTACTATTTGGAGAGAATTAATCAGGGCATTTTTGTTTCCTGTTAATTTATAAGTTGTGTAAGTAAATAACTGTTGGATTGACATCTGGTTTTATAGGTTCTTGTGATTTGTGTTTGAGGACATGGGTAGAACATTGAGTGCTGAAAAACTGATGAAATATTCGTGATAAGGGTTATCACTATTGGAGGCTTGGTCATGTTGCAGTAAACAAGCTGGTGACTTTAGAAGCTGGCACTAGTTTGGGAAACGTTTGACGGATACAGTTTGGATACTTAAAAAAAAATTCCTCGTATGTGTTCTCATACCTGGCAATAAAGCTGATTCTGATTCTGATTCTGAAAAAGTAAAACAAAAGTAAAATTGTCATAATTACTCCAATCTGGATTCAAAAAGGCACTACTGAAATGTTTGACCATTTGACAGTGCCCTGGTCTTTGGGATTATGAGGTCACAGGAAATATCAGGCAGTTTTGCGTAGATCCTTTGGCTGTTGTAAGTTGCTGATAAGCAGTCAACTCCCATTTTAGATCTCTTTACTCTTTTTGATTGTTTTTTAATTAGGGTGAGTACAAGTGTACTAGGTTTTTGATTATTTTTTTTTGGCTTATTAAAGCACATTGCTATCGATTTTAAAATGGGCCAACAAACCACAAATAAGGCATTCAAGGTTGGACTTTAAATTAGCTGTTAGAACAATTGAATACCAGCTTGTCATCCATTCTGTCACCTTATCGATCGTGGACACCTTGGCCAAAGTTCATTTGTGTGCTGAAGGCGTTCCCTATCACGGGCAAAGGGAGAACCTTTCCACTGTAGAAAAATGTTGAGTGAAAGGAAGGGAAAGAGAGAACAAGCACTGTTTCACCCCCTTATACAGCATTTCACCTTCAGGAATGACCGCCTGTACAGAAGTATTTGTCTCTTAGAATTTCACTGCAGGTATGTAAAGATTTGTTAATGCTTATAAATTAAAAAAGTAGTGGATTAACAGTAGTATTTCCATTTAAGGATAAAGTCATTTTGAGTGAAAGAGCAAGTGCTGATGACAATCAGTGATGTCTTAATTAGGACAGTTATTACATTACATTACAGTTATTCCGTGAATTGTTTTTTCATGACTACATGGCCAAGTATAATGTCCTAAACTACATTCAGAAACATCATTTGATGATTGGTTTTAACCAGTATTGGAAAGGGCCAAAAGACAATAAAACTAGAGAAAAAGGTAGGAATACGGACTAACCAATGCTCAGTAACCTTATATGTTAGAAATATTTCATCCTCTAGCTCCTCTTTGACATCCGTCACTATCTTTCTCACGTTGAAAAAAAAAAAATGGAATGCAAAGTATGTTAACCCTGTTACTCCCTAAAATGTAAACATGAACATGAAGCTGTGATGACAAGGGAGACAACTGAAACTTGATCAAGAGACCTATGCAGTAATAAACCACATTTTACATGTTTTGTTATTCAGTTGACATTGAAGTGGTCAAGACAAACTTGATCAGTTTAAAAACATAATTTGGCAGGGAAAACCTATGCAGTCTTCATTGTTTGTTTGAAAATAAGGAAATATAGAATAAGGGAATATGAGAACATCTGTTTCCCTTTTCTTCATTAAAAAAAAAATAAGCCCACCTGCTCAATGCATTAGTGTTAAGTAAAGAACTGTATACAAATTAGTAACCAACCAATCAGTGTTAATGTTTGACACATTTTTGATACTCATTGGTACAGACACATCTTGGTCCAAAAATCACTTTGATATCCAGCTCTAGTTCTGATGTTTAGAGGCATGTATAACTTAAGATAAAGTACATGAAGAACAGGATTTAGCTTTACATTGTGGTAGCAAGGAGACCCCTGCTTTGTGTTTAGGGCTGCAATTAACGATTATTTTCATAGTCTATTAATCTGTTAAATATTTTCTCGATTAGTTGTTTGGTCTCTAAAATGTAAGAAAATGTGGAACACTGTTTGTCCAAAGCCCAAGATGAGTTCCTCAAATGTTTTGTCCACAACTCAATGATCTTCGGTTTACTGTCACAGAGGACAGAAGAAACTAGAAGATAAACACATTTAAGAAGCCGGAATCAAATAATTTTTACTTTTTGTCTTAAAAACGTACTCAAACCAACTAATCAATTATCAAAATAGTTGGCGATCAATTTAAAAGTTGAGAACTAGTGTAATCAATTAATCTTTGCAGCTCTGTTTGTGTTTGAGCTTCACTAATGATGAGTCAAAGTGTAAATTAACATTTAAATGTTCGTCGTATTTGCCAAGTAGGCTGTGTCATTGTGATGAAACTGTTACATGCCAATTTGGTTTCCTTGTAGTTTTACCAACGTCAGGCATGGTGGTGGAGAGACAAATAGATGTGTCATTAATCATGGATTGTATTCTGTGTCATGGTTAAGTGGGCTGTGATACTAAACAATGAGTAAGTGATAGAAATGTGAATACCACTTTTTTGTACATTAGAACTTCTGCTGCCAGCACATCCAAAAGCTATTTGAGTTTTGAGGGTGATTTATTGACTGCTTAAGCGTATCTTCACCTTGTTTAATGAGTCGGGAAATGAAACTGGAATATGGCTCCACCTTCACTGATTATCATCCTGTCAACCTTTACTTCCTGTCAACAGGATGAGAAGGTGTCATCTATTTATAGCACTTTGACATACATTGCTAGGGCCAGTTCAAGCGAAGGCAGAATGTTATGTTTTTGAAGATAACTTAGCTAAATGCTAAGGGGATAAATGTACATCACTATTTTAGTTACCAATTTCTGGCTACAAAGAAAGCCCTGCAAAGAATGTTTTATCTTTTATAAAAATGAGACAAAGGCTGTGATCCATATTTCTTTTTGTAACTTGGAGCAAACAAAACAAGCGGCCAGTCAGAAACTTGTTTTCATGTCATTGTCTTGCATTGAACTGATTAGCGAGAGTAGAGAGTTGTTGAGAGTACAACAAGGATGTCTAAAACGTCAAAGGCAGGTACAAAACTAAGCATTCAAGTACTTTTTAAAGATGAAATCAATTTGTCTTCCAAGTAGGCCTGCACAATTAATTGTCATAAAATCTCAATTCAACCTGTTCACGATTTAATTAAATTAATTTAAGATATAACTTTTTTTTTTTTTAATGACAATGATTCTCATTTAATTTTACCAGCAGACTGCATCACAAACACTACTACTTTTTTGTGAGTTTAAATAAAAAGTTTAAATCTAAAATAGGTTTTAAAGCGCTGGACTGAGTAAGCCTCGCCTCCATTCACACACACACGTCTCCCCGGCAACATGGAGACACACAGCGCCGGTCCACACTTCTGACAGTTGTCCACAGTTTTAATTGTTATTACACAACTGTATATTGTTAAGCATGAGAGAGAAAACTGTATTTTCCAGTGTTTCCGCTGGTAACTCTCTGCTATTGCGGCAGCCATGGCAAAAAACACAGAAGTTATTGAATGCAACTAACTTCAGTTTGTAGAGTAATAGCGTGTGAGATGGAATTGCTGGACCTGGGCCAGAGATGTGACCCGTGGCTAGAATATCATAGTTACAGACATTTCATACACAATACGTGTGTAACTCTGCTGACCTGCATTAGACCTGTGCTGGACCCATTCATAATGAGTCAGCTGTCTCTCTGTGAGTAGCATACGCACCCCCCTTCCCTCTTTCCTTTAAGCTGTCTGTTACTGTTGTAAGTGAAGGAGCTTTCTCAGACATAATTCTTTTTTTTTAATATATCCTAGGCTATGTATTTCTGATAATTTTCATGTAAACATGTATTGCAGTTGTATATTTTCAATCTGGAAGGAAACCCTTTTTTTGCATTTAATTTTAATCGCAATCTGTTTTAATAAAAGAGCTTGTGAAAAGTGGCTTTGACCTTAAACTGAACAGGCGTGTATCACCATTCAACCGAAAAATACAGAGATATGATTTTTAGTCCTGGACTAGCACAATATGGATGCACAATATGGATGTGAAAGCAGTTATAAATAGCATATAGGCTATTTAACTGCTTTATGGACAATACAATTTGTTATGGTTAAAATCAACAAATTATTGTGATAATTAATTGTGTTCTCATTATTGATCAAAATAATCGTGACTATCATTTTGGCTATAATCGTGCAGCCCTAAGTTCATGTGTGCAATAAACATTACATTTTGTGAGGATAAAATGCTCTCCCTTCTCTTCATTGAAGGCTCTGTTTTCAGGCTTGTGGTGATGCGCAATGTGCTGTAGGTGGCAAAACAGAAATCTGTTTGGTACTGCCAATTTGTTTTGTCATGGTTCATGTGTAAACATTACACTTCTTGACAAAAACATGGCAGAGAATTGTGATATCAATTCTAGGCTATAAAATTTTATTTATATTTTTCCCCAAATCGTGCAGCCCTACTTAAAAGCAAATTGTTCAGCAATTGTTGTTCAATGGACATTTTCAACCTGCTGTGTTACTGCCCAGATTTTTTTAGATTATGCTGTTTGGTTTCTTAAGGAACCATTTGTAACTATATTGAAATTTTAACTTTTGGAATTTGAAAATGAAAGGCCATTTGGGGTCTTGGGTTCAAAATGATGAAGAGCCAATGTTCCAAACAGAAGATAACAAAGACCCAGACTGTGACAATGATGTTCCGATTATGTAACTACTGGACTAGAAAACTCTCTGTTTGCACTCAGTGGGCCATGATGGACAAGACTGTCACTTAGCCAGACTAAGCAGATTTTCAGCTGGTAGCCTAGATAGCTGGTAATTACCCTTTTGTGTCATCTGAAAACTTTCAGTGAAATAACTAATAATATGGCTTGTTGTAGCTTGTGAGGTCAACATCTCCTGGTCCAACCAAAATTAAACCCCTCCAGGATAAAAAGCAGACTATTTGTTTAGTTCTAATATACAGAATTATTTCTTAAATGTGGGCTAATAAATAATGTTTTCCCATCGTATTTTCCTTCATTCTTTTTACAGATGTTTTGTAAAAAATCAAAGTTTGTTTTCACAATTCTGCTTAATAAAGAAAAATAGAAGTTAAAAATTTAGTTTTCTGTCAGTCCAGGACAAGTCAATCCTGACATTGGCTCTTGGTAACACAAGTTTCATAGTAAAACACAAGAAACTCAAAACATCCATTTGTGTCCCCTACAGGTCACAAACTTGCTTCTCTCGACAAAGCTAAAGGGACACAACCTGAACTCAGAAGTTACGTCAGCTGTTCATGTGCTATCTGGGAGTCAAACAGCAGATTTGCTCCGATTGACATCTGCTGGTGTCGTTCTTCTGAGTGAACTGAAATCATCTGCGAAACGGCATCATACTTTGGGGCATTCCCTGAATATTGAAAGGACATTGTGCTGTTGCCATAGTGACGCTCCAGAGGGTTCTCAATTGACAGGTCTCCCTCCAGAGGAACTCTGAGGGGTCGCCACCAAAAGGAACATGTGCTAGAAGTTATACATCTATCCTAAACGACTGGTCGGCTTTGACTCTAGAAGATGAACAATGAGGATGAATTCTACGACGCCGTCACAGGTGGGTGTGTGTGTCCGTGTGTGTGTCCGTGTGTGTCCATGTCCGTGTCCTAATGTGCTAGCCTCTATTGGATGAAGTTATTTCACGATCTTAAAGAAAAGCCAAAACGTTGCAGCAGTTTGTACTGATTTTTCTGTTTTAAAAAAAAAAAAAAAAGGAAAGTTCTTCCTCAGTGAGACAATTTCCTCATGCTGTTAGTAGATCATATGCCCAAGTGATATAGTCTATTGTTTATTAGGATCTTATTTTGTAATCAGTTTTGCTGCAAGAGGCTGTCAGCCCTAATTAGATGGTCTGTTTTGTTTGTCTCCATCATAGAATCATAATACCATCCAATGGAACCTAACCTGCCTTAGTCTGATGAATAGTTCAATAATTCAGAGGTCTGCTTGCGGTCGTGATCAGTAATGTCAACAACACCCTGTATTAGAGATGTTAATATTTAACCATTTAACCGTTAACCGACAAAAATAATTTTGATCAATTAATACTCTAATCACTTAAACAGTTAAACAGCGATCTTACAAATACAAAAGGTAAAGTAATTAAAGTTTGTTGCATGGTAAAAGACTAGGCTATACAATCTAGTCCTTAACTGCTAGTTCACTTTGTAGTGCTAACTTTGCATTAGCAGGTTGCTTATTACTGTAAGTTATTTTTCTTTGCTCAAAATCTAAAAAACTCCGTGGACAGCTGTGAAATTTTGTCGGACTCGCATGCGGTTCCAGGAAAGTGGTTGTATGTGTCCACGGCAATGTACGCATTGTTGTAATAACATTACCTAAATTAACATCTGTATGATTGTGTTTACATTTGAATGTTTTTTTTGTATTGTATTTGCAAAAATACAGAAATAGACATTTCAATTTGAGTGACAAACTGTGTGACAGAACCGCTAGTTCACAACTATCATGTTAATGCCAAAGAACAAAGAAAACAAAATGAAAAGCACACAACAGTACACTAAAAAAAATTGTAAAACCACAATATCAAAGTCCGTGAAAGATTACATGTAATTCTGCCTCAGCATCATGTTTGTGCACTCTGAATGATGTCAACTGCCCGTGTTTACGTTTTGCAACACAATTACATCACAGTGTGAAATGTGTTTAAGGTTTTGCCAAAAGAATGATTGATTCGACAAATGGGGTTTGGCCATTGAGCATTTTGTTGAGAAAATGGGATTTAGCGTTTTAGCAATTCAGAAAAACTGCAAATGAATCTTGATATTGTTTCAGATTTCTGCTACTGTGGAGAGATCAGACAAGCAGTCCTCCAAACACCAATGGGACGCTTTGCATGCTAATGTTATAGTTGCCATTAGGTGTCTGATATCAATGCATTAGCTAATTACTAAATTATAGGGTGGGTGGGTTGCTTTGAGTCACAAGGATGTTAGTTACGTTACGTTAGTTATGTGTCCCTCTATGTCATCATGGTTATATTTACTATGAGAGGTGTAGCTTGACTAGCAATCCAGGGGTCTGACTTAACAGACTGTGGAGAGATGAGCTTCGAACAGATGCATTTTGTATTATAAACACCCGGAAGTTGGAGTGACTTCACTCAAGAAATGCAGACTTGTGTTGTTATTCAAAGCCATATAGTGGTTTGAGCAGCAATGAATCCTGGGATATGATTATGAGAAACAAGAGCATGTAAACACCATGGATGTAGAAACATTATAATTACCAGCCTTTTGTGTCTATTCAGTATTGTCCATGCTGAATTGAAGGGCAGGTCAAATTAGGGTGGTGTTCTCTGTGAGCAATTATTAGCATCATTGTTTTTGTACCTTTACTGCCAGTTGTGTCCTTCTTTGATCGTGACGCACAGTCATTGGTTATTATGTCTTATGCAGGTCGTCGTTCCATGCAGCTATAAATAAATTGTGTTTGTGTGCGTCTCTCCACCTGTCTTTGTGTCATTATGATCATCTTACTAATCTGAGACCGATGCAGATGAGGGAAGATGTATTATTCATTGGTACAAATGCACAGGGTTAGCTGTGATCAGCACCAGGTGGCTTCCTGCTTGGCTTTATATATCTAGTTCTTTTTCCTCATTGGACCTCCAATTTTAGATATACTGTAGGTATACTTGAATTTAATAAAAATGTCATACATTTTCTTGCTGATTTTGTTTTTTCAGAATAAATTTATATCCTTAAATTCGTAAGGATTATAATTACTTACTTATAATAGTAAGGACGTAATTGTAAAAAGCAAGACTAAATTAGCTTTCATCACAGAGTACTGGTCGCTTTATGGCAGCTACAGAGGCTTGGAGGATATTGTCAAATTATTGTATGTGTTTATTACAAATGTACAGAGATTTGCAGCAGTTGGCAGAATTGCAAGTTAATACACTTTTTTTACATTACCCTTATTATATGTTTGCAAACAACTGCAGACCCCTCATTTAACTATTAAGCCCAATTAATGGTCTTGGGTTACATAAGTAGGTATTTAGGAACCATTATTTAGCCTGGCATATACTATTTCCATGAAATAAAAGAGTTTTTAAAGTGATGCACTGCTGTGTCACTGAAGAAGTTAGCTTAACCAGTTACAGGCAATCAATAAAATTTGCCAGTCAAACACAGGCAGAAAGTTTCTGATGCAAAACAGTATGCAAATGTCTTGCATTATGTGTGACTGTTTAATGTTGCAAACAAAATATAAATATTTGACCCCACATCAACTGCCAGAAAAGTTATAGAGCCCAATGTGTATCTATTTTTTCTGTTGCTTTTTATTACACTGGTGAATGAGCAGGTATTTTACACAGAACATCGGTGGCTGCAAGATTTGTTACTGTAACCTTGCGTCACATTTTCTCTCCCACAGGCCTGGATTCGGACGAGTCGTATGAAGGGGTGTCAGAGGCCAGTTATAAAGATGCGGTGGTGTTTGACGGCAGCAGTCAGAAGAACAACGGATCGGTGCCACAGGAGAATGGCATCAAGAAACACAGGTACTGCTGCATTCCTCCACCACATTCCATCTGCAGTGTCTCCAGAAACTATTTGAAGCCTCCCACTGAAACCAGTACCAGTAATGTGTTGGGCAGGGTCAAAACTCTTACTCATTAAGTTAAATTTTTTTTTTTTTGAGACCAGCTCTGTATTTCTTATGATTTTCAAGTAATTTTCATTGACAGTCTAACACACTCTAACTGGAAGCTGCCATTTTTACGGGCAAATTAATTGGAAGCTGTAAGTGAGCTAAAAAGAAATTTGTTGTTTTGTACATATAGCTTACTCACGGGATTTAGACTGTGGGTACAAGCCTGCCATCTGACGCATATTTCACACCGCATTCTCCTCCCATTATGTTATCTGCGTGCTACTGTTTTCAAAATCTATGTTGCTACAGGAAACAACAAAAACCTCAGAGCTAGCAATCTATACGCTGAAAATGGCAAGTTTTGCAAATATTTAAATGGTGCAATAAGGCAGGCCTGCCTTTGTTCTTTCAGTTAATGTTTGTTGGAATTTAGACATTTTAATCCCAGGGCTCACCTCCCCACATGCCACCAAAACAAGTTCCCTCCTAACATCTGAGGCTTAGTGTTGCCCAAGAAGATTGTGATTGTTTAAAGAAATACAAACAAACCAGAACTTTTTTCTCTCTGCCTATACCAGAATGATAATGTACGGAACAATGGGTTCAGCCAGACCGTTCTCCAGGGTGGACACAGTGATGTGATAGGTCTGGCGAGACTAGTGTACATATGATAACCTTTATCACATGCAAAGAAAGGCTCACTGGTGTTGTACAGTAAATGCAGGGTTCTCAGGGAAGGGGATATCCTGCTAAATACTTTTTTTTTTTAACTTCTTCTGCTTGTGCATTGTTCCAGCTGTGGAATATGATCATGCCTCTACTAGATATAGCATAAAAGAAACAAGAGAAAACGATATTGCTTTAAGTGTGGTACTGACTTTGTTGACTCATAAATAAAAGTATCTGACTTATACTGCCAAATTACTTTTATGTAACTGCAGTGATGACAGAGTGGAAAATTACCACTTCTACTAGAGCCAGTCTAGGAAAGTGTGCCTCAATGTTTTCATATGAAGAAATCTAGGGTCTGTCATAGGCCTGCATGATTAATCGTTAGAAAATCACAATCTCGAATCACGCTGTTCAATTTGAATTTTTAAATACATTTTATTTAAAAAAAAGAAATGATATGACATCAATTCTCATTTAATTTTATAAGCCGATTGCATCACAAACGCTACTGCTTTCTTCTGTTTTTTACTGTTCTTCTGTTCTTCTATGTTTGGTAATGCCAATTTGTTTTGTCATGGTTCATGTGTGCAATAAACATTACAATTCGTGAGAAAAAAAATCGTGGCAGAGAATCGTGATATCAATTCTAAGCAAAACAATTGTGATTCACAACGTGCAGGCTAGTCTGTCAACAATCATCAGAATATGATTTTGAATGATGAATTATTTTACGCTGTAACCTTTGCCATGTCTTTTCCATACTGCATGTAGTATTTCTGTATCTCCAGGCCTGCAAACAGACCACGTGCTCAGCTTATCTACAACCTATTGATACTATGTGTTCTAACTTTAAGCAAGTTATGTTTTTTATGTGTATGGTCCTAAAATGCCAAAGCTGAAAATATGTGTGACGTATTGAGGAAGCTGTGTGGGTGGGGGGTGGTTAGAATGGATAACATGTATGATACAGTTATTTCTTATTTTCTTTCATTTCAGGACATCATTACCTGCGGCCATGTTTTCTAGAAACACTATCAGTGTCTGGAGCATCCTGAAGAAATGCATCGGACTGGTAAGGGCCTGCCGATTTCCAGACGCAAATTAAATGCTGCTTTTTGTACATTCAGTTTTTTATTTTTTTATTTAAACTTCTACCCTAAGTGTCTTTACTAGTTGAAGACCGAGGCAGTTGTCAGTTTCCCATCCTGCGCCCACATAGTTTATATAGCAAATGCGCCCGTCTGTGTTTTTTCAGCCATTAAACTAGCAAAAGTGGATATGGAAATAGGGCCGGTGGGTCCGGGATGGAGACATTCTAATTATTTGGAACATGTTCTGTTTAGTCAGGATCTAATGTAAAAATACAGATTTCATTGTTTGCTTTTCACAGGAACTCTCTAAGATCACAATGCCCATCGTCTTCAACGAGCCTCTGAGCTTCCTGCAGAGAATTTCAGAATACATGGAACACACTTACCTCATCAACCGAGCCTGCTCTATGTCCAACTCCATAGAACGCATGCAGGTCAGACACACACACACACACACACACACACACACATATACACAGAAGTGATTGCATTAGTGTATCTCCTTCAGTTATCACAGTCAGCTGTATCTTTTTTACTGTATCTGTATGCAAGTTTTGATATTCCTTTATGAGTGCTGACCACATTCTGACACACTTAATCGCCTTTTCTTAGCCAAAAACTACTCAAAAAGTAAATAAAACATTTCAGTATACAGTGCAATAAATAATGTAAGCAAAAGGAGCCCCACAAATAAATCCAAGTGTTTGGTGAGAAAAGTTCATCAATCAGGGCTTGAAAAGTTAGCCTAAATTAGTTTATTTCACTTGCATGTTTGACTCTGACAAGCTCAGTTAATAACATCAGTGTAATGTGTAATAATCAGTGTAATCATGACTCACACACTCACTAACAGGATCTGTAAATTGTTTGTCTTCAGGCAGTAGCTGCTTTTGCTGTGTCAGCAGTTGCGTCTCAGTGGGACAGAACTGGAAAACCCTTTAACCCTTTGCTGGGAGAGACCTATGAACTCACCAGGTACACACACACACACGCACACACACACACACACACACACACACACACACAGAGGAGAAAATGTTGTGAATCGATTCAGAAACTAAGACAGAAATCAGGATTCTTACATGATTCACAATTTTTTCCAACACCCCTACTGTGGTTATATGGCATGTGCTGTATCCACTCCTCTTCTTCACTGCCTTCTACAGAGAGGATCAGGGTTTTCGGCTGGTGTCAGAGCAGGTATCCCATCATCCCCCAGTCAGTGCCTTCCATGCAGAGAGTCTGGTTGGGGACTTCGTCTTCCATGGTTCCATCTACCCCAAACTGAAGTTCTGGGGCAAGAGCGTTGAGGCTGAGCCTAAAGGAACCATCACACTAGAGCTACTCAAGTGAGTCCAAAAGCAACACTGGTGAAAACATTTGTGTGTGTGTGTGTGGTAATATCACAGTTTTCTGATCCAAAATCAGTTCCCCATCTTCTCTTTTCTTTCCTCTTTCTAATGTTCTGCCTCCCCCTCTTGTTTTATCCCCTCTGTCATTCTTTCATGTCATTATCTTCTCTATTCTTACCTGCTTTTCTTTATTTCTTTCTTTTCTTCTCCAGGCACAACGAGGGGTACACATGGAGTAACCCTTTCTGCTGTGTACACAATATCATCCTTGGCAAACTATGGATAGAGCAGTATGGCACAGTGGAAATTGTCAACCACAGGTAAACCTATAAATGGAGAATATAGCTTGTGATGTTGTGATGATTATAGCATGTCATTTGTTAGCATAACTGACATGGTAAACCATTGGCAACCCAGACACAATGTTTTATAATTAGACAATAATATAGAAAAAACATTGTGTAAAATGTAAATAAAAACAGAATTCAGTGATTTGCAAATGCTTTTTAACCTATATTCAATTGAATACATTACAAAGACAAGATATTTAATGGTCAAACTGATCATTTTTTTTGTGCAGATATTCACTAATTTTGAATTTGATGCCTGCAACACTTTCCAAAAAAGATGGGACAGGGGCATGTTGTGTTACATCACCTTTCCTTTTAACAACACTCAGTAAGTGTTTGGGAACTGAGGACATTAATTGTTGAAGCTTTGTAGGTGGAATTCTTTCCCATTTTTGCTTGATGTTTGACTTCAGTTACTCAACATTCCAGTCAAATTTTGCGCTACATTATCCGCCACACATTGTCAATGGGAGACAGGTCTGGACTTCAGACAAGGCAGTCTAGTACCTGTACTCTTAACTACGAAGCCATGCTGCCTTCTGAACTTTGAGCTGATAACAATCTGGATGGGCCTTTTCCTCTTTGGTCCGGAGGACATGAAGTCCATGATTTCCAAAAACAATTTGAAATGTGGACTCTGCAGACTACAGCATACTTTTCCACTTTGCGTCAGTCCATCTCAGATGAGCTCAGCCCAGAGAAGCTGGCGACATTTCTGGGTGTTGTTGATATATGGCTTTTACTTTGCATGGTAGAGTTTTAACTCACACTTATAGATGTAGCAACAAACTGTCTTAACTGACAATGGTCCGAAGTGTTCCTGAGTCCACATGGTAACATCCTTTACATAATGATGTTGGTTTTTAATGCAGTGTCGCCTGAGGGATCAAAGGTCACAGGCATTCAATGATGGTTTTCGACCTTGTCGCTTATGTCCAGATTCTCTGGATCTTTTGATGATATTATCAACTGTAGATAATGAAATCCCTAAATTCCTTGCAATTGTACATTGAGAAACGTTCTTAAACTGTTGGACTACATGCTCACACAGTTGTTGACAAAGGGATGAACCTTGCTCCATCCTTGCTTGTGAATGACTGAGCCTTTGGGGGATGTTTCTTTTTTTTTTTTTACCCAGTCATGACTCACCTGTTTCCAATTAACTTGTTCACCTGTGGAATGTTCCAAATGGGTATTTCTTTTTTTTTTTTTTTTAAGCATTCCTCAAACTTTCCCAGTCTTTTGTTAGGAAAATGGGCATGCAGCCAACAATTACTTTCATTGATTAACTTGATGATTGTTTATTTTAGTTTATAAAATGTCAGAAAGTAGTGAAACATGCTTATCATAATCTCCTAAAACCCAAGGTGACGTCTGACGTCTTTCAGTCCGACGCCTTCATTTACTTTGTCACAGTGTTTACTCTGATATGTAAAGACTGCAGCTTGTTTAATCTCTGTGTGTCTTCTCAGGCAAACAATCCGTTGACCACTTCTAAAACCTTTGTTTATCCAGGGAAGCTCTGCAAGGCTTTTATTATCCCTATTTCTGTCACGCGCTCTGTCATTTCTGTCATCTTCACAACACAGTTGCACAGATTCACACATGAGCTGCGAAGCCGTCAAATAACAGTCTTGCACAGTTTGCTGGCGCAGAGCTTTACTGTTGCACAGATTGGATAAGTGTCTTGCATAGCAAACAGGAAAGGCTTGATTGGCATTTTCTTTTTATATGCACTGATTTTCTGTATAGTTTTGTCTAGGTTCAGGCTGGCAAACCTGTGTCACAACATCACACTTCTAACGATGATTAGACTAATAATACTGGTAATAGAATTTAATAAAAGTTCTCTGTGAGGACTTTAGGAGACTTTGATGTGGTAATTGTCATTTTTGGAGCATACCCCTTTTATTTTAACTTAATAAAATATACATTTTGTCAATGGAAATGTTTATTTGACTACAGTTTACCATCATTCTAGAAAAAAACAAAGCTAAGAGATATGAGCTGGTTCTTATTCTCTCCTATTTTCTTCTGCAGCACTGGAGACAAGTGTGTGTTGAATTTCAAGCCCTGTGGCATGTTTGGCAAAGAGTTGCACAAAGTGGAGGGATACATCCAGGATAAAAGGTTTGAGGCTCTTACAGTATATAGCTATGTCACTCATACTATGCATATTGTATTATATAGAATGTCAAGTTTAGAAAGTTGCTGAACTAATCTTGTTCCTTTTCTATTTGTACCACCTCTTTCTCTCCTCCCTCTGTGTCTATCCTTTCTTCCTTATGTTGTCCTTGTTCTTCACTCACATGCATTCTCTTTTCCTTGGTTGGCCTCTTTTCTATAACATTTTCTTCTTCCCCATAATGTTTCTTCATAGTGCCGTCTTCTCTTGCCTTTGTCCTTTCTCTCGTTTCCTCATTTTGCTGCTCCTCTTCCCATTATTTCCTCTTTTTTGTCTTCTCCCTTCTGTGTTCTGTCTTTCTCTCTGTCCAGTAAAAAGAAGCACTGTGTAATCTATGGAAAGTGGACCGAGTGCATGTGGAGTGTGGACCCTCAGGCCTATGAGGCCCACAAGAAGTCAGAGAGGAAAGGAGACCACAAGAAGCACAAAAATGTGAGAACAAGTTTGAAACTGCATTGACACAGGCTGTTTCTTTAATTTAAAACAGAATCGTATTACCTTTTTAGCCATCATTATTTCTATAATTGTTGCCTTATAATTATTGTTAGTCCCATTTATTTGTCATTTCCTGTTGGTGTTGACAACATTCTGTGTGGTCTCATCCAGGTAAACCAACAGGCTTGTGTGTGTGCTTGTGCTGAGGTCTTTAGCTATCCAGCTTTAGTCTGCGTGGTTATTTGTAGTGTAGCGTAATAGCTGAAACATGCATGTAGCTGTCCTGGTGGGTTTGGAAAGACCTCTCAGACAGTAGTCTAGCACAGTGCTGCGGAGGAGGGTCTCGCTAGTCACAACATTGTGGATGGGAGAAAAACATGCAAAGTCTCTGGTTTATTGGCATGTCTTTAAACCAATCACAGTTGTCTTGGGCGGCGCAAAGAAAGCGGAGGGTAACGGACACTCGGCTGTCAAGAGTGACATGCTGCGGTATTTCCGGCGGCAATGGACCAATCCTGGAAGTTGAACGTTGTGGATATAGACTACTCAGACCGTGTCACACGCATCCTGTAGATACAGTATAAACAAAGTCACTTCTAATAAGATAGAAGCTGCAATTTAACCCTGAACATATTAACGGCAGTTACAATAAAGTGTATTATTTCCAGGAGGAGCAGGAAGGAGCAGAGAACGATGACGCAGACGACATGCCTGACGTCCAGGAGACGGTTTCTGTTGTACCAGGAAGCACTCTGCTGTGGAGGATAGAATCCAGGCCAGCACACTCTGCTGCGGTAAGAAAACAAAAATGCACACAATACAAAAGGTCTAATGGACTCACAAAAATGCAGTTAATGGTCTACTTTAATCAATGGATTCATAGCAAAGCAATGTTGATACTTTGGGATTTTAATTACAATGGTTGAGCAGATATAAGATATAGCAGCTAAATGTGCCTGAATTAAGTAAACATTTTTCACTCATAACTACATTTACAAACACATTTAATGATTCCTAATTCCCTCTCTTACTTACACAGATGTACAACTTCACCAACTTTACAATGTCTCTCAATGAGCTGGAGCCTGGCATGGAGGCTTTCTTGGCCCCCACAGACTGTCGCTTCAGGCCTGACATCAGAGCCATGGAGAATGGCAACATGGGTAAAATGATTTAGATTTAAACAACACCTTATCAATGGATTTCTGTTTACCTGCACACCCAGTAGGTTGTTTGGCAACAATGGCCTGTAGAAACCTACAAAGATAAAAGTATAATCAGACGTTACAGCTGACTGATGGTACAGATTATTCTCTCAGTGACAGAACTTTCCTGTGATGCTACATTACTGCTGAATTCAAACATCTGAAATGTCTTAAATGACTTTTCATGGGATACAAAGAATAGATAAAAAGACAATGCTGCCACCTGCTGGGCGTCTATGTCACCACCTCATGTCATCTTTTTTTTCCTATTTTATGGTGCTTTTCCCTTTTATAGTGACAGTGGATAAACATGAAAGCGGGAGGGAGATAGAGGGGTGGGGGATGACACGCAGCAAAGGGCCATGGGTTGGATTCAAACCCGGGCTGCTGCAGGACTCAGCCAACATTGGGCAAAACTTTTACTGGATGAGATAGAGGCCGCTCCGCCTCATGTCATCTTGTGGATCTATCTAATAGTGCATTCTATTTACCTCGGACGCCAAAGCAGGGAATGACGTCTCCCAAGTTGAATGCATTCCATTCACAAGTTGGATTTTCATAAGCTCTAGCCAGGTTAGCCATTATTACCAATGCCAGTTTATAACAACGCATTACCCTCTTTTTGTGCATACAAACAGCGTAACAACATTGTCCACAGATAGGACAGCACTGCGTGTACGACTGATTTAGTGAGACACAAATAAAACAGAAATGCTTATAACTGTACGTTACAGCTTTCACAACTGCACTACAGTCGGGATCTGGGCCGAATTTTCCTGTCCGGCCCGCATCTGACAGCTGTGTCCGAGCCCGACACAATTGTTTTTCTCATGCTAATGACACATGTAGGCTAAATTTTTGTGTGGAAAACCCGCATTTATAATAATATCTGTCTGAACCCGGCCCGTTGGGTACCATCGGTTGGGGATCTATGCCTTAAACTGCACGGGGCAGCCATGTTGGATTTTTACCTCAGTGGTTTTACAGAGTTCTGAGCTCGGAAATCCGAGGTCAGGAGGCATGTTTACAACTTTGACCTTGGAAAGTTTTTAGTACAAATGGAACGCAGTATCTGAGGGTTATGAAGTTATAAAGAAAGATACAAACAACTTTACTACCTTGAAATTTTAAATGTATTCTAGCACAAGTTTCCTTTACTGAGCTACAATCTACAGTTTGTGTGTGTTGTTCTTTTGCAGATGAGGCCACTAAGGAGAAGGAGAGACTGGAGGAGAAACAGAGAGCTGCCAGAAAGGAGAGAGCCAAGGATGAGGATGAGTGGTCTACTAGGTGGGAAAACGCTTACTATAAGTGCTCCCAAACATTCAATTAAACATACGGATGGTACAAACATAGTCTCCATTTGCCAGACCATAGTGCATGCTGTGGAGCGGAGGAGGGTTTTGCTAGTCCACACAGCATTCCAGGATGGGAGAAAAACGTTCTCTGGTTTATTGGCATTTCTATAAAACAATCACATGGAACCGCTTTGCACGCTGTAAAATAGTCGTGCAAGGGAAAACTCAGATTGGACAGGTAGTCTAGCTAGATGTCTCAGTTTACCCTGCAGAGAGCTGAGGAGCAGTCAACCATGGTCCTCAAATACACCAGTTTAAAATTCCAACCCAAAAAAAGAGGAAGGAAATGGACATTGGCGAAAATACATGCATCCGGCAGAAATTCCTGCGACATCGGAGCAATCCTGGAAGTTGAACATCAAGCATATAGACCCCTCAATGGAATTCCATTACTAGGCAACAGCCTGGTCCCTTGTTAGCTTCCTGTCAGTTGATGCCACTCACATTCACTGCAACATGAAATCAACGTGTGTCCATTTAGAATGTTTGTTTACCTTTTTATCTGTGAAAAGGTCTATAGACTAGTACACAATATAACTATATTGATTTGAGCTTTCACAACAAACTCCTTTTGTAGTTTTATATTGGATGAAACTGATTACCAAGCAAGTGAGTTGTCAGTTAGATTTTAAGCAAGTTAACATCGCCATTACCTGTCAAGAGCTTTTGGTAATGTGATGTGAAAGAGGATAATGTTTTTGATCGTTTTGTAAAGTAGTAATGGTCAACATTCAGATTAGGAACAGTGATGTAAACCGAACAGATAGTCAAGATAGATACAGTATTAACAATGTTACTACTGAATATTTACAATTAAATCAGAACAGATGACGACAGCACCATTCAGAATTTTGCAGCCTAAAACTATCAATAATAATACTCAAAACATTTCTTGTCAGTTTGGTTTTATTTACTTTTTATTTTTTTAGATCTGTATCCTAGATTTGCAGAGATTTCATCCTTCACTTGCTACGCATATATTATTCAAATAAACATCAATTAATAATCACACAGTACAAATTAAACAATAGCTAAACATGTTGTTTCCGTTTTTTTTTTTGGATCGCACTGCACATTTTGTGATGCATGAAGCAAGTACTTACTGTTAATCTGTGTTTGTGTCTCTTAGGTGGTTCCAGATGGGCACCAACCCATACACCAACTCCCAGGGCTGGCTTTACACCGGTGGCTACTTCAATAGGAACTACCAGGATCTCCCCGATATCTACTGATAGCCTGCTAGCCTTCCTCCTCCTCCTCCTCCTCCTCCATAACCTGCAATGACCTGCCTGTCAAGACATGGAAATAAATATTAAGACCTACCCTACCCGTCTTCATCATCATCATCATCATCTTTAAACTGACCAACGCACCCAGTGCAAATTGGAAAGACTTAAAAGGAATCCAAATGGCCGTCACTTCTCTCAAACAGCGGCCTGCTTGAGGTCAGCTGAGTCTTCAGGTCTTTTTCTTTTCTTTTTTAACCTACACTTCAGTTTTTTTTTCTCACCATGTGTGATTTTGTCACATAACTATCAGCAAACATTTCCCCATCTGTCTGCCCCGGCATTGTTTAGAGCACAAGAATCATTTTATTCCTGACCAAACTTGGTGGCAGAGAGGTGAGACGTGTGAAACAACAGTTAACTCACAGATCCAATCCGAATGTTTTATGTCTTACCAACCAAGCTCTCTCCTCCGAGAACCCACCTGCCAAGCCTCTGGATGGTGACATGTCAAATGTATCATTAATGAGTAAATATTAGTAGAAACATGAAGTAAAACATAATAATCGCATAGATGGATTTATGGACATGGACGGACACCCAGTCCACATGGAAATCAGGAATGTGAATGCTCCGCTGACTGAAGATGAATCTTGAGGAAGTGTTTTTTTTCTTCTTTTTTTAAACACTCAAAAAATAAATATAGGTGACATTGTAATCTTTAAGGAACAAAATTCTAAAGAAATACTGTTGGTCAAGATAAATTGAATGCATGAGCTTATTACTGCCCACGTGTCATATCCCTCAAATATTTACGTTACATTTACACTACATTTACACTACATTTTGGTTTTTAAGTAGAGTTTTATGTCCAAAGTGATCTCTGAGCACACAAGTGTTTTTAGGTCTAGTAGAAGAACTAATCTCCGTTTAATCTAACATGCCCAAACCGCATATCACATCAACATTCTTGTATACTGGGCATACTCTGCCTTTTGCTGGTAGTTGCCATGGTAATGTGAGTAGCTTAGTCTCAGAGACCGAGACATCATGACCCATGACCCAATCAGGCGGCGAAACATTTGCGTTAATGTTAATGTTGCCAAAGGTCTCTGTTTGCAGCAACACAACCCCGGAGACTCCAAACCAAAACGGGCTCAGAAGTTCTCTGGTTTAAAAACGCCAGAGCAGTGTGAATGCAAGGTGTAAACTCCGCTATAGATATTTGTTTTTAAACCAAAAGAAAATGTTAATGTAGCCTTAGTGTCCACCTTTACTCTCCCATTAACTTTCCTCTTAAGGTTTGTGTTAAAATAAATCAATACAACTACTAGAATATGGTTTTCATGGCAGCAGATTGGAATGTGCCTCTTGAATGAGACCAGACCTGGGATCAGAAAAGAAACCACATGCGATCTGATGTTCTCCCACACGGCAACGGATGAATGAATAGACCATCTGAAGGGCTGAACTCTTGTATTAATTTGGCCTGTAGCCTCTGTATGTCTGTACAGTATGATTACCGTTAACAATCCACAGTGAACTCACTCCGTGCTGGCGTCTGAAAGAAAACTTATAGCAGCTGGAGGTCAGGCCCAGAGTTTAAGACCCTCTGAACTGAATGTGTGTATGCAGCTTGGCTAACTGTGCTGGCGGCCGCGTCATAGCTGAGCTTCACTCACATTTAAAACGGGCTTCACACAAGTCAGAGAAAATCAGATTTTTTTTTTGTCCATCTTATCCTTACAAGGCTGAGTAAATGAAGAAAGTTTTATGTTCAAAAGCAAATTTTAAGGAACATTTCGGTTTTCCCTTCCACAGGCAGGTCAGAGGTCAGGATTTAGCAGCTCACATAGGTTCAGTCTCAACCATCAGATTTAAGTGGTAATGACGTGTTCTCACAGAACCATCCTGTAGTCGGCTTCTTCCAATCTGTTGGTCAGTGCCTGCATGTTAATCTGACCCTGGAAGACTAAATTCATTGCTACAGAGTTAAATCTCACTCTATGAAATTAGTTTAATGAGTTTATTAGTAAATCTTGAATTCCTAGATAAGACACAACCAACACCTGTATTGAGTAATAGTGATGCAATCCAAAATCACACAAAGTAAATGTAAGTAACAATACGTGCACATGCATCATATGAATGACTGTATGAATATGTAAAGACATACTAACTAAAGGCATACTAACTACAAGAGAAAGGATTTGCTGTGTGAACCTTCAAGATTGACAATAATCTCACTCATTATTGCATGATTAAAAAATAAAAATAACACGCAGCGTTGTATATTCTGCTGTCTGGCTGGATTGCATGGCCCTGGAGGTCACCTGCAAAATGTCAGGGAAAGAAACACAAAAACAACTGTAGGTGTAAGATGACCACAAAGAGACGCAACAAGTTAATCCTTTCTGGGTGTCGTAGTCCCACACAGTAAGGGGCCTTACACATGTCAGGGCCCGCACGCCTATTGTCTCGTAATCCGTCCATGTGTCTTTTTTTTCTGATACTGATTGTAGTGAAATGGAGACTTGTCACACATCAACAGCAATTCAAGAGTTTCATCCTACATACAAACCCTGGTTTGTCCCGCATCAGGGTTTCAATTAATGTTTGATGAACAGGTTAAGACCCTCGACTCTCCACACACACTCTTCACATTGCCTGCAGACCTGTTTGCACCGATGAGAATGTGACTTTTTGATATAAAACAACTAGTTTTAAATGCTATATATTGAAAAGATAATATAATGGAGAAAGTGCCCCTATTGTATGTGATCCTCAACAAAAAAAAATCTTAATTTTGAATGTTACCATTTTCCTGCAGTTTAAAAATCCCGTTTTCATCAGTGCATGTAGGAGCTATGATGTATTTCACAAAACCAACTCTATGCACTGTTTGCACCTCAACGTTACCAGTACATGTCCAATAGGTTATTGTAAAATAGCATTACATCCCCTCTCAACAGGGAAAGCACATGTGCATCGTCATGCCTTCTCAGCTTCAATAGTCGGATATATCTCCAAATAATGACTTTGCCTTCTTAGTTTCTTAAGATATTCCAAATAATCTGAAGGTATAATAACCTATGGGGACTACACATCTTTGACCAATTTAATGTTTCATTAGTGTGTGTTTTTTGTGTCATGCTTAGTGCCTCTTTTTCTTCATTCTTTTGTGTTTTTTCCTGTTTGTTTTTTTATTTATGATTATTTATGTTTGAGGTTTTATGAATTTTTTTTTTTTTTTGCTTATGTAGCCAATCCAAACAGCTCTTAATGTCTTTCTTTAACTTAAAGATGAATCACTTAAACTGTTTTATAGAGGAGCACAACGTCTAAGCGGGGCTTGAAGTGAACATCATTGACCATCTTAATGCTTGGACTCGGCCATTACATCAGGCACATTTACCTAGCCAGTGCAGTGTGTAGGTAAACTTGTCAAAAATGAAATCTCAATCACACAAACACTACTTGAGTTGAACTTTACATTTTTCAAATGCTACAGTAGTAAATTAAACTAAACAAGAACAAACTATTGTTGAGAAGTGTTTTTGACTGTAAAGTAATGCCAGCTGGTAAACATGGTGAGGTCCCGGTCACCAGCGCCGGTTCAGACTCTACCAGTCCCAAGACTGAAGCTCTGTCATTAAACTAGATCTATGTTGCTTTCCGTGTTGGTTCTGTCTGTAAACATGTCTTCTGTTGAGTTTGACCCTCTTTCCTGGACTGTATCACGGGGTTGTCAATGTTCTGTGTGTGTATACGTGCTGCACAAGGGTATTCACAAGCAGAATGGCATATTTTGTGCAATTGATTTATTTTTATAGTATTTAAACTGTTTTTGGTGAGAACATCATACCAGATGTTTTATTTAGAGGTGGGAGGGGGACTGTAAGGGTTCATATCCGATCTGTGGATAGCTTGGTAGCTTAAAGAATGGGGGAAATGTCTACTAATAAAATCCTAATTTCAGTTTATCACCACGTCTCCTCCTTTTTAGAATGACCTATAGTAAGGAACCTGTTGGTACAACCCTATACTGAGTCAAAAACACACTGCATATCAGATTGCAGTCATCCTGAGTCAATAATGAAAACTGTCTTCAGTGGGACAGCTATCCAAAAAGAAAAAGCCCACTAGAGTAGACTAGAAAATGCTAAACTGGATTAATGGCTTAAATCCGTAAGAAGAAGGTAAGTAGTGAAAATAAAAGTAAAAGTGGAATAGTTTTAATTAGGATGAACTTCATTGAAAAGACTTGGCTTTAAAGTTCAATAATGCCAAAAGATGTAGAACATTGTACAGTACGAATTTATTTTCTAGTGGAAAGTATGAATAAGTAGAGAAGAGAAAGCTGTTAGAAACATTCATTAAATGCAGAAATATAAAACCAATTCTTTGAAAAATCTCATGCAATGCACAGCTAAAAAAACGAAGCTGTATTCCCTAAATAAGATAGAGCTGAAATACATCGGTTAAAAAACTAAACTGTAATACAAACCCCAATTTCAATGAAGTTGGGACACTGTTTAAAACGTTAGTAAAAACCATTCAAATATAAAGATGTCCAGGGGTCTCATTTATAAACGTGGCGTACGCACAAAACGGGGCTGGAAATGTGCGTACGCCACTTCCCACGCAAAGGTGATTTATAAAAAACAAACTTGATGGGAGAATGCACGGTCCTCCACGCGTACGTACATTTTGGAGACAGTAGGGAATTGGTGACACAGATGGTGAACTATTCTCAACCATTTAGAAAAAGGCAACATCAAAAAGAAATGTCTTCAGCCTTGATTTAAAAGAATGGAGCCTTGGGGAACTCCGCACGTCATATTTGTATGCTCAGATGTATAATTACCTATTGACACAAAGTAATCCCTATTCTGTAAGTAAGATTCAAACCAGTTTAGTACTGAGCCAGAAAGACCAACCCAGTTTTCCAATCGGTCTAGTAATATGTCATGGTTGAATGTGTCAAATGCAGCACTGAGATCAAGTAATACTAAGACTGAAATTTTTCCATTATCTGTGTTAAAGACCTTAACGAGAGCCGTCTCAGTGCTGTGGTGTGGTCGGAAACCCGACTTAAAAAAACGGAAGGTTTGATATCGGCCTATAGTTGCTCATTAGTGTCTAGATTTTTCTTTTTTAAGAGTGGCTTGATTACTGCACTTTTCAGGGCCTGTGGAAAGATTCCTGAAAGAAGAGACCTGTTCACAATCTGTAGAAGATCAGAAGCCAAACAATTCGAGACATTTTTGAAAACACCCGTTGGTAGAATATCAAGGCAACAGGAGGAGGTTTTCAGATGTTGTATAAAGGAGGACTAACCCCAAATGGAGGAATCAGGAGAGAAAAAAACTTCAGGGACCCTGACGATGACTGGCTAATATGACAATTTAAATTCCCTAAAGCTGCTCTTGGTTCTATGTACTGAATTGGATCCAGTAGAGAGGGACACCAGCCGGAACCCTGCCATCCCGGTCCAAACACGTCCTCGCAACTATGGGGGCAACCGGCTGTTATGTTTTATACAAATATTATAATCTTCAACTTTATCACTACGACTTGTTTGGATGTAATATAGTTCAAGTTCAATCTTATTATATACCTGTAGGTCTGGTATGTGCAATCTGTCCCTGAGTGCTGTGATGCCTGTGTAGTCAGGTTTCCCAGGATCACTGTGCGAGAACAGGCTGATATTATAATTCGATTTGCAGCAATTCCCTGAGAGTTTTTTTTGCGTTTCTCTGCCAGTCGTCATAATTTGGCTTCATTAATAAACCACTGCCACGGTCATAAACATACTTATCAGCATTCACGTGGTGCTCTGCATTGACTATTTATGGTTACAAATGGGAGTGTACAAGGCGGGATAAGAGGCTGATTCATGTTAGCACACTTTTGGGTAATCTGTGATTTATAAAGGGAACATTGCTGTTCATGCGCACGGTTTTATATACCATATATTTTTTGGCGTGTACATTTTTTGGCTTTTGGGCGTAGCCTACGTACACTTTTAGTAATGATCTTACGCAGATTTTTATAAATGAAACCCCAGCTCTTTAAGGACATTTGCGCTTGTATTCAACTTTTCTAAATACTACACTCCCACATACTTTCACCTACAGAGGTAATTAACCTAAAACAATAAATGATTTGCAAATCCTTTTCAACCAATATTTAATTGAATACACTACAAAGGCCAGATATTTAATGTGTAAACCGATATTAGTGTTCATTTATAAATATTTATATTTGATCCCTGCAACACATTCCAAAAAGCTGGGGCAGGCAACAAAAGACTGGGGAAGTTGAGGAATGCTCAAAAAACACCAGTTTGGAACATTCCACAGGTGAACAGGTTCATTGGAAACAACATGATTGGGTGTAAAAGGAGCGTCCCCGAAAGGCTCAGTCATTCACAAGCAAGGATGGGGCAAGGTTCACCACTTTGTCAACAACTGCATGAGCAACTCATGCTGCCATCCAAGCAAAGTCTTTTTCAGGGACTATCTACTTATATCAGGGACGTCCCTGCCAAGCCACATCCTGCACGTGTTACAACAGCTACTAGACTGGCCTGCCTGAAGACCACCTGTCTCCCACGTAGAGAGAGGGGGAAGATGTGCAGGAAATTGCCACAGGTCGGATTGAAACCCTGGGCCTCTGCTTAGGGCAGTACCATGACTTTTTCATCACTTTTATAATATAATATGAAAGTTTTTCCTCGCCAGCTGGAGTGTGGTCTAAACCTACTGTATCTGTAAAGTGTCTCGAGATAACACTTGTTATGAATTGATACTATAAATAAAACTGAATTTAATTGACTATACAATTACTTTTTTATGAATTTATTTCGACATACTAAACCATGACTTTTTTCTGATTTTTTTATCTGACATACTATACCATGACCTTTTTCTGACTTCTTTCAGCATACTTTAAAATGACTTTTTTTATCACTTCATTCAACATACTATGACTTTTTTTAGCACTTTTTGTCGACATACTCTGACTTTAATTTAAATTTTTCAACATATTATATCATGACCAGAGACGTTGGTGTTACACGTAAGACCGTGAATATTTTAAATGTTTGTCCTCACTTTTTGCAAATATCTAAAAATGACATGAAATAAATGATTGTATATACAGTATGCTATATACAAAAACTAAAATAAGAGAACACAACCGTTTATTTGTCTTTTATTTTTTTTTCATGATTGAAATGTATTGTAAGGTCATAATTTGTCATTCATCACATTACATGGCATGATGCACCAGGTCTACTACACCCATTTACAGGAGGAATACACGGAAACACACACAAGGTTTTACAATGGGGAAACAGGAAGTTTAGCTCATTGCACTTACAACAGTGAATGGAACACTTTGTAATCATTTTAGGCTCTCGACCTTTTTCTGTATTTTATTTTCACCCTCTTTTCTTCATTCAGTTGGGTTATTACTGGGTGATTACTTTTTTTTACGTTTCCATCATCCAATTTGCTATCTCACCCTCTTTATCTTCATCTCTCAAAAAAATCCACCCCAAAAATTACATGGAAGCCAGAATATTTTTCCTTTTTTGTTTTTGATGTCATCTCATTTTACAAACACAACATGTATAGAAAATCTACACAGACCAATATGTTTTTATTATTTTTTTTTTATATCCGAATACAACTTTTTAATGAGTTTTAAACAGTCCTCACGAGCCAGCCACATATGTATACAATGTGATTTTTGTTATTTATTATTATTCAAATCAACAACTGTTCTTGTTTGTTATGTGGGTTTTGTTGTTTTTATTCACACAAAGCACAGGTTTTGGCAGGGAGGCTTGCATACACTCCAGCTTGTGTCGCTGTGTAGTGTCCAAAGGCCTTTCCCATGCCTGTGTGTGTTGTGGTATGTTAGCATGTTCGAGATTTACATGTTGTACAGAACGACATGTAAACCTTAATGGCATTTACATGTTGTTATTTGTTCAAAGCAGACTCTGGTTCTCATCTGGTATTTACAGTTGAAAAAGATGGCAGCCCGTAAGGTGGGAGGTCACAAGTCGAAGAGGTTGAATAGGACTAGGGATGGGTGGTCGAGGGTGGGGGGTAGTTTGGGTGGGGGAGATGTCGAGGTCATGCACTTGTAATTGTTTGATGATTCATTACAGGTGAAAGATGAATAAACGCTCCCTGATGGTTTTACAGTGAAAGATGGACTTTCTTTTTTGTTTCAGCATTCTTTCTCTCTCTCTTTACAACCTCTCACCTATGAAACATATTCTTTATTTTTTTGTGTTTTAAAATTGTTCTCCGGTCCTGCTATACACAACAACTGTCTGCATGACCGACAGTAAGTGCAATGGTGACAGTAACTACACTACGAACTTTACAAGCACTGTATGCTAGCTTTTTGGTTAGGAACACACAAACACACGCAGTCCGGGTTTCCCAAAAGCATTCTAAGCTGCATTTAAATACCTTTGACTCTTTTTAAGTCTGTGGGGCTAAAAATGTGTCATTCCCTTTTTCATGGCTGTATAGTCCGAAAAACACCTCATTCTGATACCAGATCAGTGCCACAAAGGGTCAAAAATCTGAATGTCTGACTGTGTGTAAATGCAAACTTATTGCTAAGACTCATGTCTGATTCAAAGAGGACTCAAGACTTTTAAAATTTGATTTCTTTTAAAACACAGATCTGATGGATGCAACCTCTCTTGGCTATGTTTCTGGAAATCTGACCCTTTGTGTTCTATTGCAAACTTATAAACACAAGAGTTTTGTTCCAAAACATAACTTGAAAGAAGAAACGTGAATTGTAGCTCCTTATATTTAGAAAAAGGTACATTTTTCACTCTTGAAAACAAGTTCCTGTTTTCTGGGGGGCTTAAAGAAGCTATTTCCAAGCAGATCTCACTGCAAATTTGTTATCCTGATTTGGAACACAACTCTAAGTTTTAACTTTTATTTTGTCTACATTTGTGCTTCAAACACCTCTGAAAAACCAGGCTGTGGCTTAGTGATTTTGCCCACTGGTGATTGGTGTGGTCTGACATTGCTTTCCTGGATATAGACAGACACCATGCAGAGTATAGACAGAGACCACGACTGGCTAGAGGGCAGTAACAGGATGGCTTTCTTCAGTGACCAGTATTTTAGTATAAAAGCCCTTGCTGCTATGCATATTTAAGTCACCTTCAGTGGCTCTTTTCACACAGGAGCAACAAATTTGACACTTTTTTTTTTTTATAGACATTTTGACACAGATGTTATTTGTCTTGATGGCGATTGCTGAATCCCTCTTGTTAACAGCAGTCATGGGAAGATCACATCTGTGTCGTTAAGTGTTAAAAATTTATTGCGCCTGCATAAATGCACCCATTATTTTCTATTGTCTATTTATCATCTCAGTTGTGATGCTGCATTTAGTGTGTGCTTTCCTGAGGAAAAAGTGATTGAGGAACATTTTATTGAACATTTACATTTTTTTACAAACTTCCAAAAACATATGACATACAATAAAGGAAGTTAGTATTAATTTGGGTAACTTTAAACTCTCTATCATATTATTTGTTCTACTTTGACACTAATTTTAAGTCACTGATCTGGTGGCAGTGTACCTGGGTATTGATCTCTCCAGGCTCGGTGCAGTTTGTCAGGGCCATGGCCAGATCCAGACCGAACCAGAATAATCACACATGACATCTATGATGACCTGTAATCTTGTACATAAAATAGAGAAAGGGAAACATGTGGAAGTATGTTAAAACAACCAATCAATTGACATCACATCACCATAAAAGTACATTTTTAACACCCACCAATCTGACTTTCTGTGATTAAATAAACAGGATGATGTATTTTTTTTTTTTAGCCAGACTCAAAAGTATAACTTCAATTAAAAAGATTTTTGATTATTGTTATGTGCATAAATCCAGCAATAGATAACATCTGTATAAACATAATTTCTGACTCTGTCTATAGATTTCAAACCTAAATCTCTCTTTCTTCACTCCCAGCCAGCATTCTATCCCCTCTCACTATGATAAAATAAATTCTTACTTAGATAAATCATTTCATAAATGTTTCACAAAAAATATATTTTGACTTCTTTTACACAATTTCAGTGACTTGACGTAAAGTGAAGAAGTTGTAAAGGAGTTACCGTGCACCTTTAAACACTCTCACACTAGTTAATTCAATTTAGGAATGCCTTGAATAGTACTTCAGTAGTAGCCTACAGCAGTATTTTTAATCAAATATAATATATAAATTATATATTATTATCAATAATATGCATAAATATTTGTGTTTGTACTGGCTTTGTGTTTCACCTAAATATTCTTTAAATACTTCTCTCTCTGCAAAACAACAAGTGCACCTTCAGGCAGCCGAGTTTTGGGCCTTTGTCATCTACCAAATTACATTAAATTAAGAGGAGCTTTTTTTCTTCGCCCCTGAGCAGACACAAACCATGTTAGAGAATATTTTGACTTTTTTTTATATATGTTGTCTATTTTTATATAAATCTCTGGACATCTTTTCTGTATATTCTGTTAACCCCTGCTTGAACAAAAACAAAGAAAGAAGGCCGACAGCAGATGCTTTCATGACAGCTGGGATCTTTCAGCGCTTCTCTAATTTCCCATTTAAAATGCATTTTATTTTCCTTGTTTTTCTATTACTTATCTAATAGAACAGTAAATTGACTATTTATAGTGTCTTTTGCGATACTTTTGTTTTTGCTCATGAACATTGTAGGTTTCATTTGATGCAGTTTTCCTAACACAAACAATTCTTAATGGTAATTACTGATTGACCATTGACATTTTCTTGTTGAATTATATTTTTATGGAAACTGGCTACTGCATGAAACATTTAAAAACAGTGATGGATCTGTGGCAGGGCCACTACTGTTTCCTTACTCATCCTCTCAGCTCTAATTGCCATTTCCCAGCTGACATAAACACATATTTATAGAGAGACCCTTTAGCAGAGACACACAAGTAATATGAAGACCCTTCTTGTTATTTCCTAGCTTACTGGTAACCTATATTATGCACACAAAAATTCACAGAATATGAAACTTGATATTAGAATAACCAAGGTGTACTAAATTATTGTGACTTTTTTTAATTACTTGATCCATTCTTGTATTTTCACTTTCCTTTTCCTCCTCATGTTTCTATTTTTCCAAATCTGATTCATTGCATAGAAGGACTGGAGATGAGAGGCTGCCTCTTCTGCCCACCATAATTGTTGTGGTTGAACTCGTGTTTGTCTTGTTTTCTTTTCTTTTTCCACATTGTATGATGGTCATTAAATACACGCATACAGACCCCCACACATACATACATACATACAAACATTAGGAACAGAACAATATAGAGGTGACTTTGAGGTTTTCTGTGCCGGGCAGCATGCGAAGGTTCCCAGCGAGCGTTCACACAGACAATATACAGCAGAAGTTGGTTGGTTCGTTGGTTTTGCTGAAGGCCTCGCAATGTTTGGCCCGACAGAGTAGGTTTGAGTACCGAACCGCAGATTCCACAATGCACTGCAGGAGCAACAGCAGGGAGAACACTGACCTGAGAAGTTTCCATGACAACTGACAGTTTTTGAGAGAGGTTTTCGGGAGTGGGGTTACAAGTCTGCACGCCACCATGATAGAAAATGAAAAATAAAAAAAGGCAAGTGACTTTGTGACACAACCAAGTGTGTTACTTTTGGTTTCTCAGTCACGTGAGAGAAGTTTTTCCTCCCTTTCTTTTTGACACCATTTTTGAGTGTGCTTTCACATGTGCTGTGCACATTTGACGGAGTGAAGACACATGCGGATACACACTGATGTGTAAGGAGCTTGGCGGGGCTCCCAATAAACATCCATCTTGGAGGGTCAGAAGAATCACATTGAAACCCAAACCCCCGCAAGTGACAATGTCAAGTCCAGTTTTGCCGTGATGTGTGACTGGTCTGCTTTTCAGTGCCTCTCTGCTGCCCTGCAGTGCTTTCAGATCAGACTCCAGCTGGCTAATACAAGCAGCGTATCGCTCCGATCCACCGAGTGGCTGATTGAAGACATGATGTCTCACTGTTGGTTGGAGGAGAAGATCTGGGTGGTACCAAACTCTTGTTTATAGTTGAGCTCCTGCTCTCTGATGTATTTGTACTCTCACTAGTGCTCTTTACTTTCTTACCTCTAACTCTATTGCTTTTAATAAGTGTTAATAATAAATAAGAGTCAAACAATTGACAGAGGGCATGATGAAGGTAACATTACAAAACATAAATTAAAAAAATATTACAAACAATTATCAAAAACAAAGTTAATTTAAAAAATATAAATTAATCTCACTGTGGCCAGTGTTCCAGCTGATATTACTACATAAAAAGGGTGTGATTTAAATGTGTTTACTGGGTGTATTAAAAAGATGCCAGTTGTACTTTAAAATAAAATATTTAAGAATGATTAAGGCAAAATTGGTAACCTGCAACGTAAAAGCCAGGCAATAAATAAAACAAAATCATAAAAAATAAAGAGAACACAAGAAATGATAATCACCAACAACAACATGAGACATATCTGAGAGCCAAATGTTGTGGAGCAGTTGGAGAAACCCCATCACCACAAGCACTGCAGGTAAATGTTGTCTTAATGGCTTTGCAATGGCTGAAAAACAACCCGACCACATACGGCTTCACTCCAAATACCAATCAATTGTTTCTTTTTTTACTTAAAAAAAGGCTCCTCCAATTCCTGTGGCCTGATTCCTGTGAGTTGCTCCGGAAATCTCTCTTCTTTGTTATTGTTTACGTCGTCTAGCTAAGATGTGTTTCCCAGTGTCTTTATGGCCTCTGTTAAGTAATGATGAACAGTGTAAGGTCTTGGATATAAAGTTCCATGCATTCCAAATTCCTACTTTTTTTTTTTTTTAAATCCACTACACTTCTTTAAAGACATGGCAAGTTGAGGATTGTTGGGCGGGGATTAGAAATAAACAAGAATCAACATTCAAGAAACGCAGAGAGGTGAGGAAGAGGGGGAGCAAAAGGTTTCAATAGTTCCAATCTGGAATGTAGATAGAAACAAAACGTGGAAAGAAACGCCAGCCGACACACTGGTTCTCTGTGTGTCAGCTATGTCGTTAGCATTGCCTTATTTATTCAACGTGACATTTCCATTTATTTCCTTTGCGACAGGTGATTAAAAAGAGGTCTTTAGTACCAGAAAAACCTGCAATACCTCAGCAAGTTTTATAAGTTTATTTTCCCCACTCTTGTTTTACTTAGAGAAGAGATAGAAAAGAGGAGAGAGGCTGGTTTGTTGCTGTTATTCCTAGTTTGAGCACATGACCGTGAAACCAAGGATCTTAGCATGCCACCATGCCTGTGGTAAAGCTACCATGTCCTGTAAAATGGTGAAGTCATCAGCATATAGAAGTAGAATTGCACCTCCCTTTTATTTCATTCCATTGAAGCTGCAGTGTAAAATCCACATGGAGGGCTGAGGTGGTACATGGCCTCCATTGGTTCTACTTGTCCTCAACGGCTGTGTAGTTCTCCCATGATCGAGGAAGAGCAGCAAAAACAAAACAAAACTTCTTGAATTTTGCTGTCATGTTTGGCTGCCAATTGCTTTGTTGTAATGAAGGAGCGGAGATGTGTCTAACTGCTACAGGTTGGTTCTAGGACTCTGTGGTAGTTTGGTGGAGACCAATTCTTTGGCTAGGGACACTGGATAGAGGGTAGTCCTTCTAAACACGGGTGTTGGCTTGGCATGATCTGTAAAAAAAACAAAAAAGATAATTTAGTCAAGACTAATTAACACAACTGTTTTGATACAGCTTCTGTATGTCCGATATGCTTAAAAAAAAGATATGGGTATATTACATTTTGGGTATATATATTTTTATTACAAGAGTTGTCACTTCATCAAAATCTTTAACTGTTGTTCACCTTGTTTACAATATATACATATATATATATATATATATATATATATATATATATATATATATATATATATATATATATATATATATATATAGTAATGAGACTTGGATATTTCACCATAGTAAACACACATAGTACACAACAACTGATGTGCTTCAAAAATATTTTTAGAATAATTTATAGTATAGTATATAGTAGGCAGGGCAGGGGAGAATACTTAATGATTTGATTTAGCACTGCAAGGCTGAATTTGCCAGGTTGTCTTGTGTTGCTGCTTGTAAGTTATGTAGTCAAAGACTGTAGTTTGGGGTCCTGATTTCTGAATGGCGAAAACACACTGGGAGCCTCTCTACTCAAATGAAAGTAAATTCTGTGTAGAGTAAAACTGTAAAAAATAAAGTTGGCCACTAGATGGTGGATAAGTCTAGGAAATGCACCGCTCATCTACAGTATGCTGAACTGTACATGACGTCCCTCAGTCATCCAGCTTGTGACATTATCATTGTCATTATTAAGTCAAATGCAACTGGACATGCTCCCTGAAAAAAAATAAAAAATAAAAATGTAAATCACGTTTTGGCAAAACAAAACCATTCCTTCTCTTCAGTTTTCACTCAAAGTCAATTTTCTTTTCCAATGTATCATGTAGATGACAAAGATCTTAGTTGAATCAACATTTTTCTGTTCAATTAAATCATTAATGTCACTGATTTGTGTTTAGGAAGCACAAATTACAATGGTATCTGTATGTCATGCATCTTTATGATCATCCAGTCAGTGTATTTCATTTATCCATTACAGGAAGGTTCAATCCTCAGATCTTCCTACATCTCACTACAAGGATCAGTAACGATAGTGGAAGCAGAAGCAAGAGTTTTTTTTAGTAAGTATTTCCAGCATGAACCAGCTGTACTAGGCAGCAGTGTATATACTATGTGTAGTAAGGGTAAGTAGCCCCATCAACATAAAGCCACGATAGAAATGTATCATTAGTACTTTGCTGCCTTAAATGACAAGAGGAAGAGTCAAGTCACTTGTATAATCTGGCACTTCAAATTTGATAGCCCTGAGATAGAGGCCTTTCATTGTGCAAACTAGTTGGGCTTTAGTGTTTTTTGTCTTGGTCAAATAGAACTTATTCTGCAAACAGCACACTCTTTTTTTGTTCTTGTGTTTGGTCATGCACCTACAACCTGCTGCTTCAGGCTAACAGGGCAACACAGAGTGAGAGAGCACCTCAGTGTATATATAGACACTGCAGTAATTAGGCCCAATGCAAAACACCTGTGTACCCCAGACACTAGCATCACCTGTGTCCTGTAAATTACATTTAAATATGCTGCATGCTTTTATTTATTATTACTTATTCAGAATCCATTGCCAATGCAGGAATGACCTTAAGTAGTTTTTATTGCCTAAACCTGTACAACTGGCTGGTACACACATTTATTTAGTAATTTCTGGGTGATTTGTGTGTAACAAACATTTGTAAATAATTATAAAATACACACTATTTATTCATTAATTCTTTGCCTGATTATGTATCAGAACTTTAAATCGTTGGGAGTCTATTCACATTTACAGGTTGTTTTCACCCCCTTCATTAACTCCTGTTTCCTAGTAGGTCCAGTATGTTTCCCAAATGAATACACTGCATGCTTCATTTTTAGAATCACTGCCTTCTAGTTTTCTCTCCCACTGTGCCTGACCAATATTAACTTCTCCAAACATGCTGTATATACTATGTGCCCAGAACTAGACTTAATCGGTCCACGTGAACACAAAGGGCTGGTACACAACAAGCAGCTAGCTGACTCAGAGAGAGATGGAGGGATTTGGAAAAACAGTGGCCAAAAGGATGCACAGTATGGACACATACGTTTGTGTACTGGGATTTAGTTTATTTATTTATTTTTAAAGCTACAGCATTATGCGTGGGAGGACAAAAGTAGATATGGCAGACATGCAGAGAGAGAAAGTGAATGAGAAAGTGAAATCCTACAGAGAGAGGAGAGAGAGGACAGACAGCCGAAAAGTGAGAGTGATCGCAAAAGATGAAGAGAAAAAAAGCAGTGATGTATGACAACAGCGGTAGAGTGTGGGAGGAGAGAGAGTCACATGAGGCACTTAGTCAGCGCATGGCTGCACAACACACAGAAACACGCAGAGTCCAGGCTCAGTACATTATCTTTTATGGCACATATGAAACACTGTGCATGCTCTGAAATACAGCAGCAGCATCAATGCTTGCTGATCTCCCCATTGTGCATCAACAGCTTCAAAAGCCACTGCACCAAGGCTAAGACTTCCAATGGAAAAAAACAATAGATTTTCCTATTGCTGATTCTATTTTTACTGCCCCAACTCACAAAAAACACATCTACACCCTGTATCAGAGCCACATGCCATGACATGAGCTGACATCCCCTCAAACCTGCCTCCTAAACATTACAATCATAGATGACTAATTTGCAATGTTTTGTATTAGCCAATGTAGGTTCATGTTGAACATTTCTGCAAAACATTCACTGTCAACTTAATTTATTTACTGCCTTACAAAGTCTGCTCTTGGCAAATAATGCATGATTACCACTTGATGATTAAGCTAACTAATGTTGTAGCAACCGTGACTTAAATAGTTGACTGTAATCACACAAGGACATCACAACATTTTTCAAAGATAAACAAAAGATTAATATGTGATACATCAAACCTCTACTTCTGCAGACTGATCTTATGAAATGGCACGTATGTGTATGACACGTCAATTTGTATGCCATTATTGGCATGTTATCAAGTTATCGAGTAGTATGAAAAGGTAAAAATCCGCGTAGGGAGGTTTGTTGGTGTAGATGAGTAAAACACAGGACTTTTACCCATGAGAGCAGGGAACCCTGCAAGGGTGTCCCGCGTGTGCAGTTTCCTTAAAGCCAACCCCGTTCTTCTTTTCCTAAACTCAACCATTTCTTTCTTCTTTCATTAAAGCCAACCGTGTTTTTCTTTTCCTAAACCCAACCGTAGCTTTCTTGTCATGATAACACGGCAAGATGACGACAACACACCAAGTGTCTTGTATGTTTACGCCCGCTGTATACAGTGTAGACATTCACACGGATAGCTGAAAATGTGTACAGATAACACGCCACTTGGCTTAAGAAAGTCGGCGTGTACTGTATGTGTATGTCATCATGATACCACATTACCACATTGACTTTTGAACCTTTATGCAACAAATTCTGTATTTGTAAATTGGCAGAACCAATTTAGGTTTTTCTTTGTATTTTCAGTGTTTTTGTTCATAGAATTTTGTGTTTTTAGGTTTTGAGGTTTTGAAGTGTTCGTCACAATAATTCTGACTTCTGTGATGTTGTTATCAACGTGAAGATAAATAAACCCTTAAATATACATCAAACTTGTTTAGATTTTAAAAGGCACTAATATGCAATGCCATCACAATCAGAAAAAAGGAAACAAATCAGGAGGTCTGAGAGACATCTCAGTTTGTTAGGCTCAGTGTCTCACATTGAATGGTGGTTGAAAACACTAATGCCAGTTTAGTTTAATTTCTGAGCAGTCTTTTAAAGTACTTTGATTCTTCGGTTTATTTAAACAGCTACAGGCCTGATTCTGATCCTCTTTGTTTGATGTTACATTGTCAATTTACTCTAATAGGTTAAAGTCAGACAGCATGGCATGCACTTGGAAAAAAGAATGACTTTTGTGGATTTATTTCTGGCCGAGCTGACTGTAGTCTTAAACTCACACAACCTAAATGCCAGTGATTTTACAACAGCCGCAAAAACACAGAGGCAGCAACAAAACTGGCTTCAGTCTGATCTGGAGGAACAGGCAGCACAGGCAGCTTGTCTCCACATGACAAAAATTAAGATATGAAGATGGATGATTACAGATGTACAAATGCCCTGAAGACAAAGTGATACGTAAATTAAAATGGTGCTTTGTGCTCAGAGTACAAGATTTGTTTCATAAGGGTGAGATTAATATTGCTGTTTAGTTTAAAGGTGCTTTGTGAAGTTTTCTCGTAAACAAACAAGTTATATTTACTCTGCATTGTGTGTATCAAACAAATGTGTTGAATCCATTTCCTCATTAAACATTTGCAAAGCTAAGATTCAGATCCAGCATTGTTTACATCTAATGTGTACTAGCTTGAAATCTTCTTCTCTGCTTTTGTTGGCGCATTGCAGCATATATTAGCATGCTACCAACACCTTTTGATCAGTGGGATAGTGTGACACCATTGGCAGGACTGTGTACTGCATCCAAAGGTCAAAAACTCAACAGGAAACCTTTAATTTCTTTAAATAATTTCCTGTGTTGATGTTTGTTCAAAGATTGTATGTCTAAATTCTTCATTTAAAAGCAATCATTTTCCACATCCTGCAAGATCATTTGATCTGGATGACACAAAACCTACATACACATAGATTGTGGGTTTCAAAGGAGAGCCTTAGTGCCCAATGATGCTAAATTATATTTTAATAGCTTACTTGTCAGCCTTGAAAATTAATAATTTGTCAGCACTAGCTAACTTTCCAGTTTAGCAGCAGTGTTAACTTCACACAGTGATTAAAAAGTATCAAAGTGTAATTCTTTTAAAGCGCCTATGTTCTTTGAATATTTCTGACTTTTAGATGCCTCCTAGTGGTAGTATAAAGAATGACACTGTGACGTTCAGCAATACAAATGGGAAATGGGAAATAAAATCATTATTATTAAACACACACTACAAAGTAAAGGTTTAGAATTTTACACAAAAAAATGTACAGTGTGGTTTAAAAAAATACCTCAATAAGTTAAGCAAAGTTAAAAGTAACCTACTGTCTGGCCTGTCAGAGAGAGCAGCATGTTCTCTCTGCCAGTGTGTGCTCAGGCCTGAGACATGAAGTATCCAGAGGATTCCATTCCTTGTTGGCTGCAAGAGGAAGCATAAGCATTTCAGATGAGTTTTTTTTCTTAATCAAAACATCCACCTTCTGATACATAGTTGGAAAATATTAGACCCAATGTTTCCCAAATGCGCCTATAGGATATGTTGTTAATTCCAGAGTGCTGCATAAAGTTATATGGATGTATTTGCCAATATTTTTGGTAGACCCGTTTGTAAATTATCCAACATGCGATGAAGTTAAATGTTAAAACCATAGACTGTAAAAATAATGAATGGAGCTTCCGGGCCTGAAAAGTAAAGCCAATGTGGAAGTCCCTTAAAACCTGCGTTCAATCTAATTTCCAACAGGGGGCGACTACACTGGTTGCAAAAAGAAGTCAGTTTCTATAGAAGTCTATGGGAAAATGCCTCTACTTTTCACTAGATTTATTACCTCAGTAAATATTTTCATAATGGGTTTAAATCACTAGTTTGAAGTCTTCCTTAATACAACATGTTCATTTTTTAAAATTATGTTCCAGTTGTTTTTTAAATTGTTGATAAAGCAGGGCATGCGTTAGGGCATGGCAACACGCTAACCTGTCAATCATGATAGAGGCTTAGCAATGCTAAATATAGGCCTGTGAACATTAAAATTTCTGTGCACTTGTTTTTGGGGTGCTGTCCATGTTTTTTTCTTACACTTTTACCCTTTCACTGTGTGTTTTCACTTCATCAAAGTTAAATGGAACATTTTGGTTGCCTAAAAATGTCTTGTTTAGCAATCGGTAAACACCATGCTTACCAAGCTAGCTAGTTAGTACTATCATTAGCTGATAACTTAGGGAAAGTTAGCAGATTTTCTGTATACTGCCGTACATACTGATGAATGGCACCAGTCCCTGAAGGTCCACGTTTAACCCACCGGAAAGACTCTGCCGGATGATTCTGCCGTTGAAAAATGTTCATACTGCATTTAGGTAATGGCTCTTCAAGGTAGGACTGCACATTTTCAACCAGCAATGACCGGCTAAGGTCCTGGCCTGAAACTATGGTAGAAGATACAATTACCTACTAAGACTCTTAGTGTTTGCAGATTAAATACAGGGGTAGAAGTAACAAAATGAAACTAAAAAACTGTCACAAAGTTTTTGTGTCTTACTTTTAAAAATCCATAATTTTACTTATACTAAGTACTTTTTCCACAAGTGTCGTACCTTCCCAGTCACATCCGTTACAGAGTAAAAACAAAAATCACATGAGATAAATCAGCAGCTGCAGCAGAGAACAAGCTGTGGGTCTGTCTGAACTCTCTGCACTTAGATGACACAGATACATGTAAACGTTTATGTTCATTGTCCAAGGGTTAGCCGCCAGCAGGTAGGAAGGGTGCAGAATGACGGTTGCACACGGGTGGGGCCTAGTTTTAGCGAGCAGTACAAATGCATAACAATGCATGCCCCACCCCACTCCTTTAAAAATGTAACGCATTAATGTTTACCAACCATACATTTTATTGACCTACTTTTTATTTAGGTAAATTTGTACACTAGTAATTTTACTTGAGTAAAATTGCATTTTCCTTGGATCAGGGAGGCTCCAAAATCATGGTAGCAGCTGTCGCCATGGTCCCGCTACACGTCCTGCGATGCCATGTTCATCCTGCTACGCTCTGCGGTGCCCTGCTACGTCCTGCTGTGCCTTGTGATGCCGCACAGTGACCTGCTATGCCATGAACTACTACAAAGAACTACTACAAACTACTATTTTTTGTGACTGTTATTGCCACTTTTCATTCTAACCCCAACCGGTCGTCAGACACCGCCTACCAAGAGCCTGGGTCTGTCCGAGGTTTCTGCCTAAAAGAAGTTTTTTCTCGCCACTGTTGCACTGTTGCTTGCTCTGGAGGGAACTACTAGAACTGTTGGGTCCTTGTAAATTATGGAGTGTGGTCTAGACCTACTCTATCTGTAAAGTGTCTCGAGATAACACTTGTTATGAATTGATACTATAAATAAAATTGAATTGAATTGAATTTACTTGTACAATAGTGGTATAAAGTACAATGTTCTAGTAATCTTTCCACCTTTGGTTAAATAACAATTTAAGTACTCACCAGTATGCTCAGCTCTCCTCTCTGTTCCCCTCTCTCTCTACTTCCTCTCTTTCTTAGTAAAACAAAAGTAGGGGGAATTTCACAGGTTTTTCTGGTACGGGGCCTTGTGACTTTGTCATTTGACATTTACATAGTCCTGCAAATACATAGAGACATTCAGTCAGTTTATTTAATATGCTTTTCAATTTCATGTTAAAAAAACATAATTAAAGCAGCATTGCTGATGTACCTCAAAAACACAGCAGATAGGTTATTTTCATACTCAGGGTAGGACTCCCCATTTATAGAAGTCACCCGTTATTTGAGAATGGTTTTTAAAAATGTGTTAATAAGAAAAATGTACGATAAGCTGGAAATTGTTCTCATCCCTTAATGTGGTCCATGTAAATAACATGATACAACATGGGCATTTTCAATGCACAGGCCCAGTTTTATAAAATATTTGACATGTGCAGGGAGCACAAGGCTTGTCCGTTGCTGTCTCATTTTGAAAAACCTTGATTCCAGTTAGAAGTCCAGTCTCAAGTAAATCAAATTTCAATGCAGTCAAGTCCACAGCTCTGGTAGTGGTAGTGTGTACAGTATATGTACCCTTGACTTAACGCCCCTACGTCACATCTATGTGTATTTAGCTGTGATAACCTGCTGTGTAAACACTCATTCTGCAGGATGAAGACATTGCGTCATAGCAGGAATTTGTTGTCATTGTCAATGTAAAATTTCACCCTGCTCATTCAGAGCAGAGCAGCTAGAGGACCACTAACAAGAAACCCACACAGAGAAGAAAACACACAAACACTCATTGAGACACACAATCAGACATTGACACACTGCTTTTAGGAACACACTGCCTGTTCTGCGTAAAGCACTTTAAGCCACCCACTCTCTGCTGCCTACAAGAGTCAAAACACAAGCTGTAGCTATCTGTCGAAATCCCAGTAGACTTTGAACCAGCTGCATTTCAGAGATTTATTTTAATACCTCATGTTGAGATGCACTTGTTCACTGAAGAAAAAAAAAAGTTTTCAGCTCTTTGTACATGAATTATTGACCAAAATACTGTGGCTGTCTGATGATTACCCTGTATCTTTTGATATTTTTCATATGTACAGTCATGCTGTTGGCTAGATTTTACAAACTGAATTATGACTTCTATGTTAAGGGAGTTCTACATAAAAGATCTACAAGAAGTTTATAAATAATGAACACATGCTTCAACTCAGGGACAATACATTAAAGACAATAAATTAAATAGAGTTATAGTAAATGGCAAACTTGTGCTTTCAAATTGCTTGAGGTAAGCTGATTTGAATGAAAGAACCTCAGCTACAAGCTTTCCCATAAAATAAAAGCCCAAGTAGATAATAAATCACCTTATAGTTTCCTAGTAGGTCTGCACAATTAATCGCAATTGTGTCAGATTGCAATATGGACTAGTGCAATATTCAAATTGCAGGTGGCCGCAATATTTGTTAATGGGAAAATATGTGTCAAACCATTCTCAACTAAGTATTGTGGTGCTGCACACATGTCCTAGCCTACAAATCCTATCCTACAGACTCAAGAAAAAAATCTTGGTTTGGTACAGATCCTTGCAAAAATCACACTATAATCATTTTAATTTCTTTTAATTGAGAATAATGATACAAAAAGGATAATTCCCTCCAATATCGTGAATCATATTACAATCGCAATATCAATCAAAATAATCGCAATTTAATATTTTCCTCATATTGTACAGCCCTATTTCCTAGTGTGTTTTCAGTGCTGCTTCGTTTATGAATGCGTTGTCTTGTCTTGGATACAATGGACTTATTGGGATACGGATTCCTTATGTTTTCTTGCCTTGCAGTTTTCCTTGGATTAGGGAGGCACCTAAATGGTCCTGCTCAGCCTCCTGCTATTTCTACTCATTCCATTAACTTCAAACACTCCACAATCATCACAGTCCCCAAAAAACCCTCCATCTCTGGACTAAATGACTACAGACCTGTCGCCCTGACATCTGTAGTTATGAAGTCCTTTGAAAGACTGGTGTTAGCCCACCTGAAGGACATCACAGTCCCCTTGCCGGACCCCCTGCAGTTTGCCTACATGGCTAACAGGTCTGTGGATGATGCAGTCAACTTGGGACTGCATTACATCCTGTAACACCTTGACTCTCCAGGGGCTTATGCAAGGATCCTGTTCGTGGACTTCAGCTCGGCGTTCAACACCATCATCCCTGACATCCTCGGCACCAAACTCACCCAGCTCACTGTGGAAGCCTCCACCTGTCAGTGGATCACAAACTTCCTAACTGACAGGAGTCTGCAGGTGAGGCTGAGGAACATCACATCTAGCACATGGACTATTAGCACTGGGCCCCCCAGGGGTGTGTGCTCTCCCCATTGCTCTTCTCCCTCTACACCAATGACTGCACCTCGGGAGACCCATCTGACGACACAACGGTCATCAGCCACATCCGGAAGAAGTCCACCCACTCTTCCCCGGTTCTGGCTTCACAGTGCCAGGTTCAATTCCTGTACAATAACCCAGCAACACTGTCTCTAACACTGTCAGTCTGTTTACTGGTTCCAATTATTATTTATTCATCACTCTCATTCTCTATTTCAGAGCTGTTCATACTGTTTACATTGTAATATTGTAATATAATACTTATATAATAACATAATACTATTTATTCCAGCACCCTTTGCACTATGATCCATAAATAAAATAATAACTATCATAATTATAATTTACTCCTGCATACTTTGCACTCTTCATTGCACTACTGTCTCAACCTGTCTATATTGTTTCTGTTTATAGTGTGTATATATATTGTTTGTTTTGTTGTATGTTTTGTATTTGTAACCACATTGTGAGCAATAATGATGATCCAAAGCAAAATTCCTCATATGTGTCCTTATACCTGGCAAATAAAACTTCTGATTTATTGTCACTATAATTGCCACATTCACCATACCCTTAACTGGCGCTGGCAGATGCTCGCCCACCAAGAGCCTGGGTCTGTCCGAGGTTTCTGCCTTGAAGGACATTTTTTCTCGGCACTATTGCACTGCATGCTTGCTCTTGGGAGAATTATTAGACCTGTTGGGTCTTTGTAAATTATAGTGTGGTCTAGTGGTATAGTTGCATCTGTAAAGTGTCCTGAGATAACTCTTGCTATGATTTGATACTATAAATAAAATTGAATTGATTAAGAGAAAGGAACAAAGGTAAATATGTACCTTAATCTTAGCACCTCAGAATAAAGAGGTGAACTTCTTGCCAAAACCGGTGATAGCTGGAGAAAAGTGGACAAGAAAACAGAGGTTAAATATATGTTAACTCAGGGGTTAGAACAAAGCAACTTAGTAGTAAAACTCACATCTCATGATTGGTAAAATTATGTTTGCATTCTTAATGTACAAGTTAATGATGGGCAGTACATTGTAGGATGAAGGCATGTCATTTTTTTGTTTGATTGTTGTGCAACTTGATAGCACTCTAATGAGTAACTATTAAGACAGGGGCTTTGCAATGTCATGGTTATTACATAGATGTGGAAGTCGTTTTTTGTCTCTTTGTAGTTGTTTAGTGTCTTTTTGTAGACACCTTTTATCTCTGTAGTCATTTTGTGTCTCTTTCTAGTCACGTTATATCTCTTTGTAGTTACCTTGTCTCTCTGTAGTCATTTTGTGTCTCTTTCTAGTTGCTTTTTGTCTCTCTGTACTTTTTTGTGTCTCTCTGTAGTCGTTGTTTGTCTCTCTGTGGTAGTTTTGTGTCTCCTTGTAGTTTTGCTTGTCTCTTGTTGTTATATGGGATCTCTATAGTCCTTTGCATCTCTGTGTTTCATTGACTTTTCAAATAATAACGTTAACAGTCCCCAAGTGCCCATTGAACCCTTGGGCCCCTGTGCCCACTAGGCCAGTTCAGTAATGGATCCATGGGTTATTATTTAGGGCAAGTAATAAAGTAAAGTAAGTATCTAATTTGGAAAGTGCCTTTCTCCAAAAAGTATGAGATTATTAACATGGTGATAATCAATAGTAATAGTCATGTTTTCAACATGGTTGATGTCTTTCATTATATCATGGCCCAATTACTTTTAATCACATTTAAAGTGTGCTGTAGTTAAGTGATTTGTTTGATGTACCTTCTCCCAGTTTTCCGGCCTGCTCAGCGGCAGATCCAGGGAGGATCTTGGACAACATGCCTTCTCCCTCCATGCCAGGCTGACCTGCTGCTGCACTGCCAATACCTCCCGGCCTAGGAACTGCCTTGGAGCCTGCACAGAAAAACAGAGAGATGAAGAGTTGACTACAGGACAAAAAAGGCTAAAATGTATGCTGAGGACAAGTAGATCAGTATCTGTGCAGGTCTAATACTATTGGGTGTCTGTCTTTGTGCATATTTTTTCATTTTCTATGATGACATCTTTGGTGTCAAGTGCTTTTCATAAAAATAGAAAACATGCCTCACCCTTCAGTTGCATTAGTTAACCTTGTTGAATCTTTCCTGCTCTGCCAGTCTACTGATTCAACTGCTTGCATCCAGCCTGTACCTCTCTAACTGATTAGGTCTCCTCTGTATAGAGTTACATGGGCTTCATGTGTTTAGTTGGCAGATTGTCTGCATAGATCTGCTGCTGTAGCCTTCAGTCATAACTTGGGACCTCCTCCTTCTTTGCTGTCCATCTAATTAACTTACTTACTATTACTAATACTAATACTAATACTACTTACCAAATAACCCATGCGAAAAGATAGAAAGATAGGATAGGAATCATCAAGACTGCACGGTGATATCAAAACATTGCAACAGACATTTAGCAAGTGACAATAAGCCATGAAGACAAACCTTCAATAAAACCCAATAAGAGTTTGAGAAAAGAAACTACAGTATGGTTAAAGTGAGGTTAACTAACCAAAAACACATGCTTAAAGGAATAGTTCAGGTTTTTAATGAATGGCCTTAAGCAGAGCAGTGCAAAAAGACTTTGACGCATGCGTACGCATGCATGCACATGCGTACGCATGCATGCATATGCATACACAACAAATTAATTCACGGGAAACGCTTTGTTTAGCAATAGTTTAGGAAAAATAGTTGTGTTTGGATTTCCATGATCCCACTAATGGACACAAGACAGATAGCTAATGCTGCACAGGGATTTTCAAAAAGATTATCAGACATTTAATGACCTTTTTTGCTGTCTTTCGTTCAGACTCCGTCAAAGTCTGTATGCACTGATATGCTTTCATTTGTCATTCCATAAAAACCTTTTCTGGGACCATAGAGAACCTAGGGAGATGAGTATAAAATTGATATTGTTCTTGCATGAACTATTACTTTAAGGTAAAAGAAAGATTTATAGGCTGCATTTTCAAGAAAATGCAGCAATCTTTTATTGTTCAACAAAAGCTCCAAAATCACAGGGTAATCAGAATATTCAGATGAATCCAGCAAATACTCAGACATAAGTAGTTGTTTATTAGTAATTTTTTTTTTTCATCAATTGTCAGAAATTTTGCCTATTATCTGTTAATCAAATCTGTTTGTGACCCCATGTAGGACGTGAGATCCATCCATTTACCAACCACACTGCAGAAAAGACAAATGTCTTCCTGCATCAGCATTAGATTTGGGTATTTGATATGAAAGTAAAGGAACGTACTACCTATCCAACTGTTAACACCAAATCAACTAACTGACCAACTCACTACGTAGTGATTTGGTACACTCAGGCTGATCTGCTGCCATGAAGTAAAACCCCTCCTGTGTATTTTCCACTGTGGGATTATCTGCAGATTAATCTTAGATAAATGAGACAGCACACACCGGTTACATAATACAGAGTGTGTGGGCAGCAGCTGGAAGATGTGAGAAAGGTGGGAGTCTCTATGTGATGATTATACTGTACCTATGCCTGTAAGTGGGGGCTGTGCGGCTTTTGTGGCCATGACAGGCGCTGCCTTTGCTCCAATAGCTGTTACAGGAGGCGTGTCGATTTTGGCCTGCAGAAACCAAGACAGGTAGAGAGATGTGATAAGACAAAACATCAGAAGTCCACGGAAGGATAGCACAAAGCTCATCATTTAGTAACACAAACATCTCAGTAGTACTATACCTTTTCAACAGTAAAACTGAACTTGAAGACAGTGGGTGAGAAACAGCTCTTAGATATTCACAATAGAGAAGACACAAATTGTGTTGTGACATGTTACTGACTGACACAAATGATGACCGACTGACTGAATGAATGATGAGTTTCATCATTAACATAGTCAACTGTCAGTTATCTACTTTTGCTTGGGGGTCCATTCAGAATTTATGACTGAAGAAATCACATTTGCTTTGTTTCTCGTCCAGGCAAAGAATAATTTATAATTAGAATATAATAACTTTTGGAAAACATCTTCTAAAAGGGGAGACATATTTCATCCTTATAATTATATTATTTTGTTGTTAAAAAAGGGCCGTTAGACACTTGCAATACACACATGAAATGGGACACCAATCACTGATCATACAAAACGATTGATGTACACCTGCCTCGCAGAATATCAGAGGAAAGCTGAAAAATTTTTGATTGTAAATGTATGCTCAAAACATGTTAACCAACATTTCCCTCTGGCCTTTGCTGATAGATTTTCTGTTGTTAGTGATATTTATTTTTATTTTGGTGGAACATCTGTCCCTAAATCAAGATCATTTTTTTTTTATTGTATTGTTTTACGTTGTTTAACCTCTTTTACTTAACTTTTATTCCCCTTATCTTCATACTAACAATTTTGAGAATTTCAATCAAAATTTGCTGACTCACTGTGAAAAGTTAGAAAGCTTTTGTGTCGCTGTGTTTCTTTCCAGCTTTGCCCTTATTTAAGGACTAAACTACAGTGGCTGCTGCTGCACCACCAACAACAGCAGCAACAGAGAATAGCTTCAGGAAACACGCAAACCAGACCTTTTCTGTTAGCCATCACTATAACAGTTGGTACTATCTGAACAGGAAATATGGCCCTGTTTTGATCTCTCTCATTTTATGGTCTTACTTTGTGTCCTCTTTTCTGTCAAGCTCTTTGTGTCACTTTGGTTTTAAAAACACTCCATAAAAACACTTGACTTGACTGACACTGGACTGATGAAAAACCATGACATATTACTATCTAGTTATTTCCCCACTGATTCCAGTTTAGCTGCAGCACTGCAGAGGTGGTGCATTATAATGCACCATGCAGTATACAGCATTTCATTATTTACAGCAACTCAATCAATGATTTAATTACACAATGGACTGAACATCAGAGTGTACAGTAAGTATATGAGTTTGCAGACTGAATAACGACAAACTGACAACTACTATTTACTGTTTATGGCTTCCTGTCGGAGCTATTCCACAGCAGAGAGTTCAGAATAATTTCCAAGACAAATTCCTGCATTATTTGATATCAGACCATATTAAATACTTCACTATGCTCTTCTGCTGATAGTACAACAATGCAGCATTATGACAATCAAACACCTTTCAGCAGTGAAAACCTATCGTGAATAATTTTGAGACATGCTGACAGTTTAACTTCATTAGCAACACATTTATGTATTTACTAGAAACAATGAATTCAGGAAAAGAATCAAACTATTTGAATGGTCATAATGACATTTCTAGACTCCAATAGCAAGTAGATTTGCATGGATTTATCATTATGGAGTAAATGCAGGGTGCAATATATTTTTGCATGGAGACATTTAGAGTGCCAATTTGTTGAGCGTCTAGCAGACAGTGAATGAGCTCCATTCAGTTATCAGCTGCCTCTGTGTTAATCACAGTGTTAGATAAAGTCTGCCAACAGAGGCTCAGCAGAATTTAAATAAACCATCTGAACTGGGAGGAGATGGACCAGCTCTTATCTTTTGGAGCATAGAGGGACACAGGGGGATGAAGGGAAAGCAAGGGCTATGGGTGAAGACAGGCTGAAAAATAGGAAAAGGGGAAAGGAACAGCTGGGGCAAAGAAAATAGATGATTGGTAGGAAGTGTAAGATGGAGGTTGGAGGGACAACTGAAGGATTGAAAGGTCCACTAGGATGAACTAGCTAGTAACTGGGTGTTAGAACATGTTGTTTTGGACCCCAGGAAGACTTGCTGGTCGTCTAGGCGTCAGCTAATGGGGATCCTTATAATAAATACAAATACAAAATACGTGATAAATTATTAGGACCAGAATGGAGAGCGAGAGAAAGATAATTTCCTGATCAAAATAGTTTGTTACATCGAGATCACAGAATATTAAAGACGTCTTTTGTGACTTTAGGAAACAAGTGTGTATGTGCATGTGTGTGTGCATGTGTGTGTGTGTGTGTGTGTGTGTGTGTGTGTGTGTCTGAAATGCCACTGAACAGCAATTTAATGGTTCAGAAATAAAAAAATAACTACATCCTTTATATCATTATCATACCATCTTGCAAGTCTTGTTAACATTTTCTAGTAGTACTACTAATCTTCCCTCGCTTTACTCACCATGGTGGGTGCTGTGTTTCCTGCGGGACCTGTCTGCCTGGCCTGCCCCATGGGTCCACCCACTGGTCCCATCTGCCCTGGCTTGGCCTGGCCCTGCCCCATTCCCATTCCCATTCCCATTCCCATTCCCATGCCTTGTCCCTGGGTTGGGGGCTGCTGCTGAGGGCCGGTGGTTGCTGAGACACCAGGCTGCCCTGGCCTGGCTGCTGACGTCTGGGCTTGTTGTTGGAGCTGGGTCCTCTGTCCTGGAGCTCCATCTGTCTGGGAACCTGGACCACCCTGTCGCCCTGATCCAGTAGGCCCGCCAGAGGGCCCTGAGCCCGGGCAGAGCTGCTGCCAGACCTGGAGGAGCCTGAGTGGAAAGAGGGAGGTCGAAATTTTTTTTTATTTTAAATGAAAGGTTTGTGCTTGTTGTTCCATAATTGACTCCCCGTACCACAAGAACTAGAAAAAAGGTATCTGTTACTTTTTAATGTATTTCCTAAATAGAAAACCTTGACTGATGAGCTCCATTCAGTGAAGTCTAAGTTATCCAATGAAACTATTACTGTCTCTGAGAAAGTTTTGCTTTTGTGAACCTAAAACTCAAATTTGCTGATTATTTTACAGTAAGTTTTTTTTTTATATTATAATGGCATTTTTGTTTTTATTACATTGTCTAAAATAGCAACTGACAGGTAAAGAAATGAAAGAGAGAATGATGCAACAAATGTTGTAAGCAAAGATTAAACCAGCGATTTAATAAATACGCTGCTAAGAACACAGCCGCAGTGCTGCCCTGGGAGAAAGCATTTCCATTGGAAAGTTACGCTTGATATACAGTAGTTAATTAAAAACTGTTGATCCCTGAGGGGACTGTTAAAAAAAAAGCATCAAACACACAGTGAACAACAAGCTGTATTAAATATTTATGCCTCAGACCTAAATCGGAATTTACATGGATCTTATCCAGTGATCACAGGTTATTATTGCTCAAATAATTGTTTGAGAACCCGTTAGATCTGTAAAATTGTCACTTCATTGATTCTATATGGTTCATGGTCTTATTTATCCAGGGTGACTCAACAATGTGTGCAGTAGCTCACTGAACATTTAGATCATAAGTGGAAAAAAGAAACAAACTTTTATTAAACTTTTATAGTTGTCACATGGTTAAAGTCTTACCTAGCTAAAGAACACAGGACACCTACCTACATCAAAAGTTTCTGATGTGAAATGTGGAGTATCTCAGGGTTGACCCTTTGCTTTTCTCTTATTCTATTCCACATCTTGGCCAAATTTTACAGTCATGGAATTAATTTCCACTGCTCTCCGCTATCAGAATACAGGGCTCCTGTTTGTCACCAGAGTTTCCTACCTTGCCCCCTTGACGTGAAAAACCTTCCCGCTGATATCTGACTGTCTGACTCTGTTGAGGACTTTGAATCCAAACTTTTTTAAAGAATCAATACGAATTATTAAGCCCAGTAGTATAATCCGTGTTTGACCCGTTAATGAGAATACTGTAAACTTTCTGGACAATCGGCCGTCCTGGGACCTCTCTTCCCTGGTTGTCAGTGCCTCATTCCAGATGTTTGGGATAAGGATCTTTGTCCCCGTCTCTCTCGCCTTTTCTATGTTTGTGTAGTTTCTGCTGTGGATGGTAAGCCTATTGTGTGTTTGTTTAGTTTGTCCTTTTTCCGGGTCCCAACAGTGGAAATAATGTATTCTACATACTGTATATTTACAAATTCACTATAATTTTGTCATCCTGATTGTCCATTTTGGAATTTTATTTTTTAAATTTTTTAAAATATTTGGAAAATCATCGCTCCTCTGCTGTTCCTGATATTTCTTCCCTTTTTTCCAAATAAAGTTGCTCTGTTAGTTTTTCCTTATCCAGATAATGGGTCTAAGGACAGAGGGTATTGTGTAGTGTATAGACTGTAATACTCCTTCAGGAAAATTATGTGATTGTGTTTTGTGATAAAGGGACTGGATAACTAAAATGTACTTGACTCAAATGTGAATTAGAAATGTCCCTGTTAATTATCAAGTCACATTTAATTTGTTTTAAATGGAGACATTTTGGCACAACTGTTCATTCTGGACAGGCGCCAGACTGCCTACACTGGCCAGAATATGAATAAAGTCTATTCATTCTATTCTATTGCCCTAGTCATAAAATGTGATTAGCAAATTACTTTTGAATGATGCCATTTTAATACTGAACTACTAGATGTATCAATCAGTTAATTGATCATTTGGCTAAATAATCACACAATTAGCTAGATAGCATCTTTTTCTATTCTGTAAAATGTTTTAAGATATAATGGAGATGAAGTGGTATAAATTGTGCACTTCTACACTAAAGTGCAAATGGTAAGCCATTACACCTGTCATAGAAAATTATTTTTGTCAGGTGTAAAGGCGCCCAGTATTTACCTGGTTGGCCCTGCATGTCCAGTGGCGGCTGGGACTTGCTGCGAGAAGAACGGTGCGGGTCCCCCTGTCTGGAGGAGCGCTGTCCGTGGTGATGCGCAGACGGATCTCGGGAGTATTCTGAAGAGTGGTACCCTCCAGACCTGGACTCACCACGCCTTCCTGAAGATGAGGATCGTGCTGAGGGGTCTTGGCGCATTGATGGGTCTTTGGGGTGCCCCTTAGATGACCGTGAGGACCTTGGCTCATCTGAATGACGTGATGCGGATGAGTGTCTGCTAGAGCTGCCATGCTGCCTGTTGTCACGGGTTGAAGAGTGTCGCCCCCCGTGCCCATACTCATCCTGAGGCCACAGGTCCTCTTCAGGAGGCTCATCATAATCATGGTAGGTGTGTTTGACACCGTGCCGGCTCCTCCCAGATGAGTGGCTGCTGCCGTAGTGTCGAGAACTGGAGCGTGGCTTCTCAAACCAGTCAGTTTCTTCTTGGCCCAGATGGTAGGCTTTGGAAACCGAGAGCAGATCACAGTCAATCTCCATGTCGTTTGGAGACAGCGGCATGCAGGCTGAGAGAAGGAAGGCGGCAGGAAGAAGAAGACCAACCGCATGCAAAAGAAAAGTATAGGAGGAAGAAGACACAGAAAGAAAGGCAGAAAATAAAAATAAAAGTTTTACATCCATGCAGTATACACATCATGTCGCCTTCAAATTACAAGACAATATGAACAGGACAAAACAAACATTGCAAAACGGTCCGTTTTGGCAGCTGTTTCTGTGTTTAAATATTTTAGCTTCAAATTTAAAACCAATGACAATTTTGGCTGCACAAACATACTTTAAACACTACATTGCATATTGTTGGTATGGGTTAAATGTTGCAGTGAGACAACAATACTGGGCATCTGGGAAGGATAAGGTTTAAATATAGAAATTACTGTGATGGACTGTTTTGCAGTGTAAACAAAGAATTCACAAATCAAAACACATTTAAACAAAACCTCAAAGCAAATGACAATACAAATAAAAACTCTGTAAAGAAAACAATCCATCTGTGTCGTGCAAATAAGACCTTCAAGTGAATCAGAGGGTAGCGAACGAAGAAAATGACTACGCCGTAGAACCATGCGAGTACTGGACAGACAGACGACTGGACGAACAGGTGGAAGGATGGACAGGCAGGCAGACAGACAGCAGTCCACTGATAAGAGAGCTCCAAGTGACTCTCAGGAAGAAGAAAACATCAGCATGCAACGGCTATCTCTGTCTCTTTTTTTCTTTCTCTTTGCTATGCCTAGCCTCTGGGTGGGTGGGGGACGTTTAGATAAACGGCGGGGGCAGTAGTAGGTATTGAGACTGTGTGGGCATTGCTCCCACAATTACCTTCGCTGTCTGACACAGCGCAATGATAATCGTCTATAATGTATGTATCATCCGATTTGTAGACATGTGTCCGGGGAAGGTCCCTTATGTGGTCTTGCACGTCTGGCAGAGAGTGGCTGGAACCATACTGGCCATAATAGTATTGATATCTACTGCTGCGCCTGTCGTATGGGTCAGGGCCTAAGCTTGATGATCGCCCAGAACCCATTAACCTCCCCAGGGGACTGAGTGGGCTCTCCTCTTCAGAGTACTGTCGGGTTGGGTGGCGGCCCCGGCTGAAGCCAGATCGGTAGGAGCGGTCATCCCTCTCATAGGATCGGCTGCGATACCCAGAGTAGTCTCTGGCTGAGATCTTGTCCATGCCGTAGCCAGTAGAACGGGAGCGGCCGTTGGAGGTGTAGTAAATCCGATCATCCTCCTCCACGGTTGAACCATAGTATCGACTACCATGAGTGGTGCCACTGCCAGCCTCGTAAGTATTCCTCTTAAAGCCATAATCCTCAATCAGCTTGCGCCCTCGAATGTGAGAGGAGGGGTAAGCCCCAACTGTCGCTGAGGAATAGGAGGCCAGGTCTGCCTCCACATCCCGAGCCTCCTCAATCGGGGAAAACTTGGAGATTTTTTGCTCCATACTCCCCAGTTTTCTGTGCTTGCTGCGCTTGGAAGACATGACAGCAGGAGCCAGAAGGCTTCTGGAGGACAATGGAGGTTTCTGTACCCCAGGGCGAATGCTGCCATGTTTGCAGTCGTAGTCATAGTAATAGGAAGATCCCCCACCCATGCTAGCGCTCACGCTGCTGCTGCTGCCCCCTAGAGGTCCGTGCCTGTAGCTGCTCTTACCCCTGCCGTGGTGGTCGTACAGCTCTTCCTGCATTGCTGGTTCCTCTTCAGGTGCCCTGCCGTACGAGGAGCTGCCAGTTCCCCCACGCGTTGTGCTGCCAATGGTGCTGTTGTGGCCATGGATGTCGCCCGGGTAACGCCCACTTCCGCCATGATGCATCATGTCCCCTGTCGACGTGCCCAGCCCGTCTTTTGCCATCAGCTCGCTTACATCATCAATCATCATGTAGTTCCTTGGGATGTTCTGCTCTAAGCCAGGGGCCCCATACATCCCATCAGCAGAGGTATAGGTGGAGGGACTGTCTACAGAGTGCCCATAGGCATTGGAGACTGTAGAAGTGTACTGTCCGTAAGAGCTGGCTGTGGTTGTGGTGTAGCCATAAGTATTGGCAGTGGTTGTGGTGTACTGGCCATAGGAATTAGCTGCTGTTGATGTATAATGGCCATAAGTGCTAGGTGGCATAGAAGAGTACCCACCGTAGCTGCTGGACACTGGTGCTGAGCCGTATGGCCCATAGGAGCTGGCCATAGTTGTTGATCCAGTGTACTGACCATAAGAGGGGGCTGCACTGGAGTAGGAAGTGTCCTGGGCCGTGGTGGTGACCACAACTGTGGGGTTGCTGATCGTCTCGTAATTAGTGGGCATCTTGTGCTCCAGATCGGCTAGTGAAGTCTGCCTTGGCCTTCCCGGGTGGACTGTCAGGATATCAGCTTGGGGTTGCCCAGGGTATGGGGGGTTCTGGCTAGGGTAGGAGGACACAGCGCTGGGATACGGTGAGCTGTGGGTGGGGTATGGGGGCTGACCGGGCGGTGCAGGCCCGAAACCTGTATGCCCCGACTGGGGTTGAGGCTGAGGTACAGCTGGTAACCCCATGTCTGTCTGGGGGTATGGGGGCTGAGTCTGGGGATAGGTGTGGGAAGGGTAGGAGGTTTGAGACTGGTAAGAAGGTCCGGGAGGGTGGACATGGCTCTGGAGGGGCGTGGGCTGTGGCAGTGCCTGGGACTGAGACACTGTTGGATAAGGAGGCTGGTTAAATGTCGAAGATTGGTACGGCACACTTGATTGCTGAATTGGAGCTGCTGGTTGGCTCTGGGGGTACTGACAGGAAAGGAAGGATGAGGCAGGTGGGTATTGGGCTGCTGTGTTTAGGTCGCTAGTGAACTGACTCATAGGAGCGGTGCTTGGCCTCGTTGACAGTAGCCCATTGGTCTCATGTGATGCAGCTGCAGCTGCTAAACGTAGGTTATTCAACTCACTGTCCGACATGTAGTCCCTAGTGTCCCCCATACACCTCAGATAGGCAATATCCCTCCTCTCCCTCTCCTTGACCAGTGTCTCTTTCCTTTGGTGGATCCCCAGCTCTAGGTATCTCAATTTAGCATCAATTTCTTTCTCTTCCTCCTCCAGTTCAGCTTGCTGCTTTCTTAGCTTGGTCGACTCTTGCTCCACTGCTTTCAACTCGTGGGTGAGGTCTTTGAGGAGGCTGGCTTTGGCAGCCAGGCCAGACCTGGAGCTTGGCTTGAGGCTGGGCACGGAGGGCAGGTAGACCTGTTGGAGGGCAGGTGCCATCATGGGCAGGTGACCTGATGTGGTAGTCTCCTCCGGAGGAGGGCTGGGCAGGGTTCGCTTTACCTTACGGAGGAGTGAGCTCTGCTGTAGGGCTGCCAGCTGGAGAGAGAGAGAGAGAGAGGGAGGGAGGGATGGGAAAGCAGGAGAATATGGGGAGACAAAGAAGCATGAAAAGAATCGGAGAGGTAAAACAGAAAAACAGGGGAGTGTGGAGAAAGAACAATGGTGTAGGATGGTAAACAAGTTAAATGCACAAGGATGGGAAATTTGTAAAAACAATTTGAGATGGACAGGGACATGGGAGGGTAAGAGACACAGGAGATAGTTTAGAAGTGGTAGAAGGAGATCCATTGAGGGGGATCATAGTGGGAGGAGAAAGTTGAAGGAGGTGGGAGGACAGATGGTATGCACAACAGATGAATAGAACAGGAGGAAGAGCAGGGAGGAAACCTCAAAAAGATAAAAAGGTCAAGGAACAGAAAAATCAAGAAGAGGACATAACGACAGGGATAAACAAGGGAGAGAAAGGAGACACATATAGACACAGAAAAGAACAACAGGAAACAAGAATGGAGTATGTATTAGAGGACATACAAAATTATTAAAATTAGTTATAATTGTGGTGCAATATTCCGTTAATCAATCAACATCTAATGCGAAGAACTTAAATCATTTGGAAGCATGTTGATGGGTTGTTGCTTAAAGATTTTGTGATTCAACAAATGTATGTAAATTATGTAATACTGAGTACACTTTTATTTCATTAAAAGTGTTGAGTAAAATATTTTATATTTAGGAGGATGCGAGGGAATGACCAAACCAATTATCCTTTAAAGGCTAGGTTCACTGCAGACCATTAGTACAGTGGTCTGAAAAGGTGGGTCTTGGTCTGCTTCATACTGAGTGTGACTGTGTGGCATTTGCATGAATAGAAAAGCTTAGCTAAACATATTTTGGAAATGAATCGCCTTGCAACTGTCAAGGAATAAATCTACTGGATTGGAAGGTTGGCAGCAATTAAATTATGGCCAACATATAGAAAATGCTATAGTGTCTGTACGGATTTAAAGCCATAAGGGATGTTCCCAACACCTTATTCAATCCATTACTTTTAAATTCAAGCTGTCAAAACAAAACTGGGTCCTACCACTTAGACATGTATACACAATAAAGCAGTCAGCAGGTTTTGTACATTTTCCACATGTTGAATGTTTCTTGATTATTGGATTGTTTCTGATAGCATCATACTGCAACCTTAAACTCCTAAGTCCATGCCTACTGCATTGTGTTCCCCTGTATAACCCAGGAAAGAAAGAAAGAACAAAAGACAGAAATTTGAGTGTATTTGAATATCATTTTAGCTTTATAATTTGACAGCACAATATGGAACTAAAAAATACCAAATGAAGTTCAAACAAGCCAAGCACTTTTATATTGTTCAGATGAGTCAATGTTTCCCCATGGGTACACAATATCATGAATTACATGAAAATCGGAATGATTGTTGGTTAATCTTTGTTTTTTTAATATGTAAAAACTTCATCTTCCCTTCCCTAACCACCATGTTAACTTCATTTTTAATATGTATATAGATAACACAGTATGTTGTTTATCATGTCAATCTGTGTGGGGGTGGCAACATTAAAAAAAATCCCTGCTGGGACTTATTAATCATAACATCTTAGCACGTGGGCAGTGAAAACATACTCCCAACACCTCAGAAGATTAGGCGAGAAAATACTGTGCAATGTGAAACATCTATACATGACAAAGGGGTTTTTCATCACAACATTTACTAAAACTGCTTTAAATCAATCATTTTGAGGGAAGGTGGACAATTCTTAAAATAATGCAAGTCATTTTATAGGTAGGTTGTAGAGCAGCTTGGTTTTGTTTATCTTGCAATATGCTGCAGACACTGCAAGACACTAGCCAATGATGTGAAAGTGGATTAGTCCTGATGGCTATCATATGACCTGACTGTCCTATCATAATACATCTGCAGGAAGTAAAATAACAGGCAGAAACATTCACTAGATGCCTTGTTTAGTATCAAATTGAGTTAGTTAATAGGCAAGCTGTTAAATACCAGACGTTTATTTAATAACCTCAAAAAAGCATAACAATAGATTCACTTTATCTAACTTTTATGGCAGCTATTGTTTCATAACATCAGGTGTCACTTGTTTCAAACTGGGCGTGGGGTAGACTTGATAAAGCCTCTATGCCCTAAAGAATGTAGAAAAACAAAACAGTAACATCTGAAAAATCCAAAACAAAGGGAATTAGACATCATAAAACTCACTCACAAAATAAAAACAGGGGTAAAGTGGAATAAAAGGAATGATTTCAACTAAAGTTATATAAAGGCCATTCAGTACTGATGCCTTTGGCAAGTTTTGACCCCACTGAACAACATAAAAGTGACTGTGTGAACCCTGCCCAAGGATTTACATTTTGCCTAATAATCAGTTGGTTTTTTGAATTTGGTTGATGGTATTTCTGTATTGGTTTATCAAATGTATTTTATTGTATGCATTATTATGATCAATATTTTGTTACATGATTTACTGCTAAAAGGCCCTGGACATCTGACCTCTGTTTGACAGTGGCATAGGCAGCATTACTAGGATTAGCATGAAGCTATGGAGAGCAACACATACGATCTGTTTGGTAGTGTGGCAGATGCATCAGTTCCATCAAAACTCCAAGCAACACTACCAAAATGTGATCAATATCTGTGGTGGATGTGCAGCTGTGATGATGACAGTTGAGAGTGATTACTTTTTTTACTCTTAACCTGAACACTTTCTTTTTAACATAATTGTTAGTGATGTGATGCTCTATAACCACTTTGGCTACATACAGTAAGATACCACAAAGTTGTTGCTTTGATTTTTACAGCTGAAACTTCGCTGAGGTGTTGTGGATAGTCCTAAAGTTTTGTTCCACACGTGATTTTGAGTGCAGGTCTCAAGAGGTGTTTTTTAATCAAATTTTCAAAATCAATATCAAATATGTTTTGCAAATGGTCAATACAACAAAAAAGACTTTTGCTTCATCTAGTTGATAACATACCATCTCTACTGTTAGCCATCTTATCTAGACTATGCATTAATTGCTTTCATTTTATGCTAATGCATGTGTCAGCATGGTTTGAGTTACTTTACCTGGCTCTGGAGTGCTTGTTGTTGGTAGAGGGACAGCCTGGCCTTGGTGTGCTCATCTGTGGTGGGGCTGAGGGGCTTGGGGTCTGACATGGACCTCTGGGTGCTCTTGATGGGTCGGGGCATAGATGGGTGTCTCTGGGGGGATTCGGCTGTGTAGGACTTCTGCTGAGGTGTGACATGGGCCTTGTTCAGCCTCTCACTGGAAAGAGACGTCTCCAGCAGGCGGTGAGGGGACATCGGGGAGACAGGGGAATAGAGGACTTGTGGGGATTTGGGGGTTTGCTGCTGCCGAATGATGCTGGAGATGGACTCATTGTGGAGGTGGTTATGAGGCTGGTAGTTGATATCAAGTGGGTCGGGGCGGCGTCGCTCAAACTTGGCTGCGTTTGCTGCAATGTGCTGCTGCTGGCGCTGCTGGGTCAGGTGGTCGACAGAACCAGATTGTTGTGTACCGGTACTGGTAGAGGAAGAATATGGACTGACCGTGGTTGGTACACTGAGCTGGGGAGCTACAACCCCCTGTGACTGGGCTTCCTGGTCAGTCTGGCATGCTAGAGACTGTCCTTTTTGGGTCCGCTCAGGCCCGGAGATATAGTGTACAATCTCTACTTTATTTGGGTCTGGTACTGTCACATGGATTGCCGGGGAAACTCTTCCAAGGTGCTCCACTTCAGTCTGGCAAGACATTTCCCTTATGGTCTGAATGGCTATACTGGAGGATACCATCTTGGAAGTGTCACTTTTGGTGTCAGTGGTTGTGGTGGACGTGGTGGCAGTACTGCTGGACTCAGTGTGCCGGGAGAAACGTGAACGTCTTCGGCGGACCGGCTGCTCAGTCTCAGCCTTGTCCTCGTCGTCATCTGTCTGGACGGAGCAGTCAACACTACGACCACGCCTTCTAGTGCGATGACGCATCATGTACCTGGTGATGGAGTGAAGAGAAGAAGGAAAGACACAATGTCCAATGTACAAGAATATTAAAATTGATGTTGTGTTACAAAGTGCTAACATAGAAAAACATAGCATAGAAAAATGTAAACGCAAGTCTGACAAGTTTGAACATTTACCAATACTGGATGTTGTATCACCTTTGAAACTTTCAGAAATGTAACATCTTTAGTCTGTGTGAAATTGTTTATAAATTATTCATAAAGCCTGCATCGACATCTCAGATTGTGTCTTGTTTGTTTTTTTTTTATTACAGAAAGATGTAGGATAACTGTCAAGGTAATCATAATATGCATGCGCACACACATGCGCTTACACACAGTTACACACACACTTTTACCTCTCCTCTCTGTCTTCATCGTCCGTCTGCACACAACTGTCCACGATCCTGCGAGGGGAGCCGTAAAACACCCCGCCGTCTCCGTCCAAGCTATCCCTGGTCAGCCTGGTCATTGAGCTGTGTTTCCTCATGTTGCTCCTGGTCTCCATGTGTTCCTGCTGGCTCCTCAGGCACATCTCAGACGAAGAGTTTGGGAGAGAACGGGAGCCCATCTAAAGAAAAGAAAAATATTTTTTTAACGTCAGTTTTTTTAAGTCACCAATTATTGATTCAATTGAGACTAAAAAGGCTTTGCATATTGCACCCCCTAATACAATCATGGAGGTCCATAAAGGAATTTGCTGAGTGCAGAAATACATAGAAACATTATGAGTTGTAGCTAGAGAAGTCAATTCAGTTAACAATTACAGTGATCATTTTTAGAAAGCACATTATAATTATGTTGCACACAACTGATTTTACATATTCAAGTTTTTCTTTACCAGACCAGTTTTCAAAATATGTGTTTGTGGCTTAATTAACCTTTTGAGATCAATTATGCTTCAGAAAATATACCATAGAAAAATGAGTTTCAGGTGGGTAAGTCCATGCCAGGGTTCTGGCATGTGTAGACAGGTGTCAAGCAGGCCAAAAAATGTATTAGTAATAGCTCCTCGAAGCATGCTGTACTATCGCACTTTCTATGCCCTACATTTTCTGCCTCTGCTGCCTAAGAGCTGACGTCTTCAACATCAATCCTCAATTCCATCCTATAAGTAGCATATGTCACATCACTTATATGCCATCTGCAAGTGTTCCTTCACTTCCCTTACCTGAGCTGCAGCTGTTTTCTGTCTCTTCTGCTCTACAAGCTGCTGCTGGAGCTGATTCTGTAAAGACTGGATCTGGTCTAGCTGGGATTTCTGCTGGGCCAACTGCTCCCTCTGGAGAACAAGTTGTTTCTCGCGTTCTTGTTGCTGTTGCTGTAGAACCTAACAAAATGTTGGTGGAACAGAAAGAAGCACACATCGGCCAAAACACAGAGATAGTACAAAACAAAAAAATATATGGAGAAGCATAGCACAAGAGAGAGGTAAGAGTGGATGGGTTGAGCGGAGAAGAAATTATCAAACAAGAACAATAAATGATGAAAAAAGACAAGATGAAACAGAGAGAGAGAGAGAGAGAGAGAGAGAGAGAGAGAGAGAGAGAGAGAGAGAGAGAGAGAGAGAGAGAGAGTAAAGACAGAAGAGGATAAGGTTGTTGAGTTTTGGCACATCTGGTTGTATAAAATATGACTCCTGACACTGAATGTGACATGGAGTTATTCTTGTGTTGATGGGTTAGTTTTAAAAATGGTTCCAAGTTAGTCAAACCCTTTACATATTGCAAAAAACAATAATGGAAGCGCAACATAAATGAAGTGCAGCATGTACTGGTTATTGCTGGTGACAGTCATATAATTCGCATGAGAAAATATGTAATGCATTTTCTTTGTTGCATAAATGACAAGCTAGTGCAAAAAAGGATTTTTTTTTTCCCGCTTACACTGTAGGTTATGAGATGCATATTAAACATTCCATCTCTAGTTCATTCTCATTAAGGAAGGCTTCCACACCTGTTTAACTGAGTTAACTTGAAAGATTTTCAACTGCTTGTTCTATCAAAAAAGAAGAAAATTGTCACGTTAGCCCTTCTTTTAACTGTTCAACATCTACACAAGGCTATTAGGAGCTGAATAAAGTGGTATATTCAAATGTTGTATGAATGCAACATAATAGGATTCATATTTCTTTTAAATCAATTTAAATCAAACCAACAAATAGCACATGAAGCCAACATCTGAGCATCATTAGTTTCTATCACACATCCATACTACAGGCATGTTCATGCACACTTTATATACAGGAAATGTCCAGTAAAGTGAACTACATCGCATGCAGACTAAAACTATATTTTTGTAGGGCTGGCTGGATGCAAACACTTTTGAGCAAACACTTTAAACAAAGCCATTAATCATTACATTAAATAACATTTTCACTAACAATGACAGAATTTTAACACAATCTTCTGAAGAGATATTTAATGGTCTCACTGGCAACAAATTAATCCGTCACAATTTGTTACATCTACTTCTTTGAGGAATTGATAGAAAACATGCGTTGCATACATGCATGTATTTTATACTGTATATAGAATTTGTTTGTTAAAAATATATATATTTCAGGGAATGATGCACTGTATCTTGAAAGTCAATTTACTGGTTGCACATAAAAGATGTGACATTGAAAGAACAAAATTTAAATTATATAAAATAATAATAAGACAATAAGATACACCACAAATAACACCACCACAAAAACAACAAAACACAAACCAACATCCATAGCAAAACCAACAACCACAAAACATGAAACAGGACACTAACTATAAAACACTCCAATCTGCCTCCTGTTTCTCCCTCTACCTGTTCCTTGATGTTCTGCAGCTCATGCAACTCTCTCTGCACCAGCATCTGCTCCTTCTCCCTGTGCAGCTTCAACTCTATCCTTTCTCGTTCCAGCTCCTCTTGCAGGCGCAGTTGCCGGAGTTTCTCCAGCTCTACACGCTCCCTCTCCATCTGCAGAAGCTGCTCCTGCTGCCGATGCAGCCTGTCTGCCTCGGTTTCACCCTCCTTGTGTATGGCACCTGGTGGAGGGAAGGGAGGAAGTCCCCCTGGAATGGGTAAGCCACTAGTGGCGCCAGATGGGCCAACTGGAGGTTGGGTGTAGCCGTGAGTGTGTGAAGAAGCTGATGGTGGGTAGGCATGGGCTGCTGGAGGAGGCTGTTGGGGCTGCTGAGCAGTTGCCACTTGTTGCTGTTGCTGTTGACTGTTCAGGTGGGCCTGGGACAGGTTTATTGGCTGCTGCTGTGGATCCATTGGTATGACTGTTCCTTGTACTGGGGTGACCTCTGTTGATGAGGATGCACCTTTACCGAGATAAACTGGTTCATCCTGGACTGTAGAACTAGTAGTTGTAATGGAAACAGACACTGGGGCACCTACTGGTGCTGAAGTTGTTGCAGCACCAGCAGTTGTGGCAGTGGTTGAGGTTGTTTGGAGAAGACCTGGTGCTGGGTAACGGACTGGAGCTTGTCCAGTTAAGGATATTCTGGCGCTCATTGGAAGTCTGCTAAGACTGGATAGGGGCACAGGTGTCATGTTGGCAGAGGGGCATGGCCTGTAGACCCCCCTCAGTAGTGGGCGAAGAACAGAGGCAGGCTGAGTTGTGATGGGAAGTGTAGAAGCAATGGGTGTCTGAATGGTGGAGTAGATCATCCCATCAGATGACCTAATAGCAGCAGGGTACATGGCTCTGAGACTGGCCTGCCTGGCATTGATAAGGTTGGTTAGTGCTTGACTATGGGAGATTGGCTTCCCATCTAATCCAAATAGGAGGTTTTGTCTCATGCCTAGACCTGCTGCAAGTCTGGAGGCCCCAGACCCGGTTCCTCTTCCCAAACTACCAAACTGCATCAAGTCTGGATTGCTTCCATATCGATCTATGGAATTGAGTGCTGCACACATGCGGCTGATCTCCCTTGCAGTTGTAGCACTGTACTGGGCCAAGTTAGCTTCTTGGAAGCTAGCAATGTCACGAGCAGAGTAGCCATAGTCTGAACTGATGTTAGACAAGGAATTATATCTCCTTATAGGCAGTGTTTGGGCTGTGATGTCTCCTCCATGCCGTAAATCTGTATAGGAACCATACTGCATCCCCATATACCCTCCATAACCCTGTTTCATAGCAGTTAGATCTATGGCAAGATCTCCTGAGGCTTGGATGTGTGGTTCTAATTTAGAATGGTAGGACTGTAGCCCTGCTTCAGCTAGGTTTGTATCAGACATCGAAGGCTGAAGTCTACCAGGGAAAGGTAATGTGTAGGCCTTGCCTTCATCCACTGGATATTCATGGTACCCTCCAGGTTGTCTTTCTTGATCAGACTCATAGGTGAGAGGTGGGGCAGATGGAGGCCTTATGCCCTCTTTCTCACCCCCAACACAGCTTCCACCGAATGGAAGTCGATAAACAACATCACAGCAAGCTGGTTGGTTATCAGGTTTAATTTGGCCTCCTGTCAGATCCATAGCATCCTGTCCTTCTTCTACTTTCACTAGCTGAGTCACTGGTCTGGCCTGCTCTGGCTCGCCATCCATCTGTACTACAATGCTATGTGGTAATTTACCTCCTGATATCACACCAGGAGGACTGGGCTTCCCTTTCAGCTCAATGGGACCAGTGCCATACAGCTCAGGGTTAATGACTGGTGATACAGCACTGACCACAGCTGAGGCAGCATTATTCTGACTGACTAGCAAATCTTTTTTCAGAAAAGGTGAGATCTGGCCAGTAAGGCTGTACCTGGCCAAAGCAGATGCCTGTTGCTGTTGATGTTGCATCTGATGATGCTGTTGCAACTGCTGTTCAAGGAGTTGTTGTTGCTTCTGTAACTTATCTTGCTGTATTTGTAGCTCTCTCTGTTGGATACTGAGGTCTTCCAGTTTGGCATCAATTTTTGGTATTGTTGGGTCAGTTGGAGGTGACATTGGTGGTTTGTTCTGGGAAAGACACACAGCCGAACCCATGCCCTGACCAAGATCTACTCTGTTTTGATGTGGATCACCATAGACTGCTGGCTGTTTGGGCTGGGTCATGAACATGGAAGCAGCCACAGTGACACTCACAGTGGTTGGTGTAGTGATCTCCTGGGTGTTCAGGTTCATAATCAATGGCTGTACAATTGTTGAATGTCTACTACCCTCTGATCCACCATGGTATTTCCTGCTTTCACTTGCCAAGGAGGTAAGATCCATTCCCTGGTCAGTCATGATAATAGGAGCTGGTTTGGTGGCTGTTCTGAGGTCCACAACACTTCCACCTTGAATCATATGGCCCTGCTCTACCCTTGAAGTGCCTGGGACAGTAGATATTCGACAGAGAGAGATGTTATCCATTGACATGGACCCTCTGGTGTAAGTGCTGACTGTGGTGACCATACTTGTCCCCACATTAACTTTCTCAACTCTTTGTGTTTGATAGAAGCTACGTGTAGGAGACTGTTGGTAAGGTGGAGTGTCTGGAGGGCTGCCACATGGGGAGTAATTGTCAAATGTTGATTGCCGGCTAAATCGGGTAGGTGAAGACAGGGGAGACGTAGCAGTGTTGACTGTCATAGGCCTAGCTGGGCTTGGAGGTGGGGAGTATGGGGTATCCTGGGAAGACTGCTGACGATAGAGCCGTGGGGAAACTGATCGATATGAAGTTTGGGTTCCCTGAGCTGTCACTGGAGATGTAGGTCCAGAGCCAGCTGAATCTGACATTCGTAATGCTGAACTGAAAGTCTGTGTAGAGAACTCAGCTGTATTTCTCCTGGAAGGTGAACGGGTTGGACTCTGTGGTGGTGGTGATGGAGAAAGTGGAGGACTGGTGCTCCTGTAATAAGTAGTATACTTGGGAGAACGTGGCTCAATAATTCTCTCAGTGGAAGATGTTGAGCTGTCTCGCACATCCCTGGTCTCCCCTACCCTTCTGGTGATCACTTCTCTTTGACTGTAGGCCTGCGTAATCTCTGCAATTTTGCTGCATACACTTGAGACTGTAGCTGAAGATGTGGCAGGACTTGCCATGTGCCGGCCATATATACCAGACTGAGTAGACGTCATAGTGTGGCTTGAACTAGTCTGAGAAATAGTTACTGCATCTCTGGCATAAACGCCATAAGCTGCAATAGTTGTGGCAGCCACTGCTGGAGTTATTCCATTCCTTCCTGCTTGGCTTTTAATCCTATCTTTGTGTCCATCCTTTGCAGAGAAGTGCTGTGTCACTCGGACATCAGGAATCCGTCCTCCAGTCTCGGCAAAGGAGACAGGAGCTGAGATCTGGGTGGGGCTGGTCCCTGGAGTAAGTAGAGCATTGCTTTGCTCCAGTAGCTTAGCAAACGCTGAGCCTGTGTCTAGGAGCTGTTTGTCTGGGTAGGAGCTCTCAATCTCAATCTCTACTTGCTCATCTGTGGCCTGCTGCATTTTGGTGATGTTCTGAGACGTTTGTCGGATCTCCTCATAAATATCTGTTTCTGTCTCTGCTGCCTCATCATATCCTTCCTGATCTTGTTCATATTCATACTCGTCATCATAACCTTGTCCATTAACATCCTCCTCATAGTACTGCCCATGTCGTCCATGTTGCTGCTGTTGCTGCTGTTGTTTCTGAAGCATCTCTGCCTTTCTCATCATCTCCTCATAAACCTCCTCAGCGCTCTTTAATGGCTTTGAAGTTGAAGATGGTGCTGTGGTGGTTGTTGTAGTTGATGATTTCTCTACTGGTGAGTAGAGAGACATAAAGGTAGGCAGGTTGTATTCACTGCCCGACTTGTAAAGTTTGGACTCATATCCCTCAGCCTCGGAGTCCAGACTCTGAGGGGAATATTCAGAAGCAGAAGAACGATGGAGCTCTTCCATTTCTGCAGCTTGTCTCAGCTCTTCTGTAGGAGAAGCATCCTCAATTGGTGAGAGATTACTAGGTGGTGTCTTGGACCTCTCTCTGCGTCTCTGAGCCCTCAGCTCCTCCTTATCCCTCTTGGTCTTTCGTGCTGTGCTCCTTATTCTCTGTTGTTCCACCTCCCTCATCTTCTCCTGCTCTCTCAGAAGTTCTTCTTCCTCTCTCAGCTCGTCCTCTTCTGAAGAGTCTTCAATGGTGGGAAGGAGAGGGCCATGGGAGCGGTGGCGTGCTTTCCTCTGCTGCTTGGCCTCTTCCAGCCTTTGCCTCCTGCTGGGGCTACTGTCACTGTCCTCCTCCATTGATGATATGGAAGTAGGAGACTGGCCTGAGCCATATGAGGATGAAGTGGCTGGCAGAGTGGAGGAGTAGTCACCCCGAGAACGCTCCTCTGGAGATCCTGTTAGGCTCTCCATCTCTAGCTCTGGTTCACGATCAAGGCTCAAGTCATTTCCATTGCCCAGCTCCATGTCTCGGTTGTAGCTATTGGTGTTATTGAGTTCAATAGTTTTGAAGCGCCTCAAGCCTCCTTGTGATGACATCACATCTTCCTCACCCTCCTCCAATGAGCCTTTATAAACATCGGTAGAGCTCTTAGTTTCCTCCTCGAAACTGCTAGAGTGGTGCTGAAGACGTCTTTTCTCTTTCCCTGAGTCAGAGATTATGTGTTTATGGTGGCTTTTCTTGGGTTTCTGGTAGCCATATCCTTCATCTTCCTCATCTTCCTCTTCTTCCATCTCTTCCTCCTCCTCATTTTCTTCATCAGCACTCATCTCCATAATTTGTCTCCTCATGAACTCTTCATCTGTCATCTCTGTGGGCTCAGCCTCTTTTTCCTTCTTTTTCTTCCCATTCTTCTCTTCCTTCCCTTCCTTCCGTTTACCTTCCCAGTCTCCTCCATCTTCTTCTTCCTCTAGTATATCTTCTAGTTCCTCATCAGAGTCGTATGCATCTGGTGGAATTGAAAGGGAGCGTGGCCGCTGCTTCCCTCTGTCATCCAAGTCTCTGTGCTTCCTCCCCCTTCTGTCAACCTTCTCTTCAGAAAGGCTCTTCTCCAGCAAAGGCCTCATGGAGCTTTCTAGCTTTGTGATTTCAGAAGGGCTTGGTGGGGAGCCACGCCCACTGATCCCCCTCTCACTCAGCTTCATCTCCTCTTCTTGGATTAGACCTGTGATTTCACTGTGGGAGCTGGAGATGCCATCAGAGGAGTAGCCGGTGTCACTGAGGCTTTGAGGGCTGCGTGACAAGTCATGGGTGCTGTTGTTTTTTGTGTCCTAAAGAGAGCAGAAGAAAGAAAGAAATATTTATTAGATTTGGGGAATGTAGGGTTTTTAATTTAAATCATAATTTATGCAAAGTGTGAGAATATGTTGATGCAGGATAAGCACATTGGTTTGTATACAACCCACATATATTCAGATTTTTTGTATATGAAATAAATGGTTTCAGTCTAATTATAATAATATTATAATTATTTATAATATAATATTTATCTATAAACAAATGTAAGTTGGTTTTTGAAAATCAAAGATTGAAATGATATATCTCACCAATGTCTGTGCAATACTGGACGAAGATGTATCACTTAAATGTATTTCAGATAACAGGCTAGTAAAATGTGTTATAATTCTGCTTTAACAGGCATGCTAAAACTGCAGTCCTCAGCTTTTAATAAAAAGATAGTTGTAAATATGTCATTGGACTAAACTCTGATCTTAGCATTTCAAGAAGAGATAAAACAATGATCGTGAAAGCTCTCTCTAAACATATATGGATAAATACAAACTACTGTGAATTTGGCTAAAAGCCAAAGGTTTTGCGTACATTTAGTGATTTAATAGGTTATTAATGGCATATGATTAATGTAAATTATCCATTATTTTTGGAACATTAGCTACCAAATAATGATGTGCTATATATAAATATAGCATATATACGGAATTTTGCTGAATAGCAAAGTCTTAATTTATCTAACAACATCTAATTTGGTTCTTATAAACCCTAAAATCCCATTACAGAAATTACTCTTTATTTGATAAAGATTTTCTTTTATTAAAGTTGTTAATTAACTCATATGTGGGCCAAAATTGAATGCTTGAAAGTTATCTAAAAAAGGTTTTTAAATTGCACAAAGAAGAAAGAATAAGAGACAAGAATTATTTAGAGAGAACATGTAAGAGGTAAGAGAATAGGCTTTGAGGTCGTTATTCAATTTCACCTTAGATGTAGAATTATAATGGAAAACACTGAACAGTTAGATGTAATGAATGTCCAAAATGCAGAGATTTGCCCTTCCTATATCCAAAACTGAATAAACTGTAATGCATATCAGATCCACTTGGAGCTATGTCAGCCCTATGAACAAAATCCTACGTAAATGTTTCTTTCCTTACAATGTAGTTACAATTCAAATATGTAACAAAGATAAAGTCTTATGCAAAAATAAAACTTCAAGGTATGGTCTGATTTTTTTTTAGAAGTAAATCTCCAATGATAGAATAAATGACAATAGGGCTGTAACCTTCCAGTCGACTAGTCGATTTATTGGTCGATACGTTCTGGTTTGATCAAAATTCTGATTGGTCGATTTTTTGCCGTGTTCATCAGGTGGAAGCATAGACCGTAACGGTCTATGGGTGGAAAGCACTAACTGCTAATGGGGGTGTTTTCAGAGCATCCCTCTTTCACAGGTAACAGTCTGTCTTCAGAACACCCCCCTTCTTTTCACCTTTTTTGGATTAGCCCAACCCGCCAGAGACAGATTGAAGAAAGTACTAGAAAGCCTTCGTCTGATGGTTTGCTGTATGAACATATCAGAATTGGCATATTTCATAGTCTAATAATCGTTTTATAACCACAGGCGCACCCACCCGCAACGACGGTAGCGTTCCCCAGACACACCCACACCACGCTGGGTGTTAAGCCTCTATCATCCAAACGCAAAAATAATATCACGGAAGGAATTGTCGACTTTATTGCTCAGGATATGAGGCCCATTGGTGTTGTGGAGGGCTGAGGTTTAAGAACTTGTTAATATACAGCGCCAGCACGCCACACCATCATGCACAATGTGAGGGACTCAAAGAGAAAGTTTCAGAGTTAATACAACACAGCTAGGCACTGAGCTTGACCACAGATATGTTTAAATATACATTAAAGTGGACGTGCCTTTTGTGTTTAAGAGTAAAAGCTTTAAATTAATAGTCTATTTGTGTCTGAGCCGCAAAGCCGAGCGCCGATGTTCAGCGCTCCGTGCGAGGACACGCACAGAGCGCTGATGCAGCGCTGTCAGAGCCGACAGACGAGTGGCATTTCACTGCAAAATAATTAGGTCCAAAACGATTTAATATACTGCAAATAGCCTACAAGGACAAGTACTGCAGGACAGTACAGTTAATTAATCTTGCATCCCCCCCCAGTCGATTTTTTGTCGAAATTTTCACGACTTCAGTTGACCAAGATTTTCTTTGGTTGATTACAGCCCTAAATGACAGTATGAAGACAAATGACATAATTATACAGTTATCATGAAGTGGCTTATAGTTTTTATGTTAGGCTTGTTAACAATTGTTTGAGCCATTGATGGAAAGAGGTTAGTCAAACTGTGTCCTTTAGGAGTTAGAACATTTTAGTTTTTTGATGAGCGATTGTAGAGTTAACATCATAAAAACTACTCAAAACTCATTCATCAATGGTTCTGTCTCAGATGTCTTTTTATAAATCATAATACCAAAGAGACTAACCTGGTGAATGAAAGGGGGTGGAGGACAGAATGCAAAATAGAAACATAATTATGGAAATTTCTAGAAAACCTCCTACAATACTTCAGAGGAGAAATTACTTTGAGTTATCTGTATTTTAGATTACTAGCAGCTTCTTAGATGAGGAAGATCTACTTTTCCTTTGAAAAGGCCCAAAGCAGACAATTTTTTATAAATATTTCAGCAGAAGTGATTGTTGCCGCTAAGTAAGAAAAGGCATTATTTTACTCCATCTGTGTTTCTCTCACTCCCACTCCCACTCCCCGAGGTAGTCCATGTATGCTGCCACTTGCATTCCCAGCATTCTGTGAGGAGGAAATCAATGACATGCTTCCAAACAGCTTCAGAAGAAAGTAATTGCTTCAACTTACAATTTTAAATAGCCAGGCTCCGCAGAAAATCTTAGGTAGTGTCATGACATACCACAACTATATTTTGTGGTGTCAAATTTTCACTTTGTAGTATAACAAAAGAAAAACTGGGCTTGGTGTGATCATCAAACTGAATAAAAATATAATTCACATGAAATATTAGTAGCATTTTTATACATTGAGATATTTTGTACCAGAAGTACAAAAAAAACAATAAAGCTTTAAATAAAAAGAAGTTCAAGAGTCGACTCAGTGATTATGGAAGGCAGAAATGATATGAAGAAAAATAAAACCATGGGAACAAATTTTTCTTCTCAGAGAAAATATAATTTAAACATGGCGAAAATGTGGACAAGGTAAATATAATACAGCTAACGTGTTTCCTAAACCCCAAACCATCCTATTCCAATGTAAATAAACGAAGGCTCTGGTGCCAATATAAACCTTGAGTAATCTGACTTGTCACTGTAATTACAAATTTGATCTTTGATCTAAAGAGTTGAATGTAACTGAAAATAAAAAGTTATATCGGTAATAGCCCATTGTATTGCAATCGTGTGCGCCTTTCAGTTTTGATTTTCTGAAGTTTCAAAATTTGATTACTTTCAATATTATAACAGCATGTAGCAGCTGAGAAACATGCAGGAAAATAAAAACATTCATAAGAAAATAATTGGCGATTTGGGTTGAAAACATACACTTGAAAGAAATTTCTTACTTACTACTTACTTTCTTTAGTTTACCAGGAGAAAAGGGAGTCCAGAAAGAACTCTTAAAAGATGCCACTGTCATAAAAATGGCAACATTGACACTTGGCCAACTTCATGCCAAACTAAAATCACATATGTGACCTTCATGAACCTTTACAACATCTGTAAGCACAAGTCATCATAAAAATGTAAAATAAGCCATATTCATGATAGCATGAAAGGCCTTAATATGCTACTGTCATTCATTTACTTATCTTCTCTAAACACAGCATTCAAAACAATGAAAGAAACATTGAAGGGAATCTAATGTGATAACAGGCAGCTGGTTGCTGTTCTACACTGCAAGTTTCATGGTGATGTAAAAAGTTGACCATTTCTCAGGTGTTAGAGAACACAAACTTCCCAGGTCCATTGGTCACATGCACTTTTAAATCCGAGGTCTGACTCTGTACGGGACAGCAATGTTGAAATGTACAAGTGGGTTGTAATAATGAAGTCAAGTCAAGTGTTTGGTACTATCAAGTCTTAGTCTGGTTCCAGACCTGAATTGTCGACCACATCTCAGATTTCAGCGATTCAAATAGGTATAGTGTTATGCTAACTGATGGCTGTTTTAACCAGTTGGAGAAACAACTGACTAGTCAAAGCTTAGTAGAATTAAGAATGGGGATGTCATCTTCCTACATTGCTAGCTAGCTAGCTACTTAGCAACATTCATGAAAAACAGCAAGAGAAATATGGCAACAAGAGTAAATGAGATTGATACAGCTATACATTAAAAGTTGTTAATAAGTCAACTTACAGAAAGAATCTTAAATCACAAAACAAATGACAAAACATTGAATGAAGTGCTCCTAGCAACTGCTACCGTGGCTTCTATTTCAACTATAAATGACAGGACAACATACTTCACTCACTAATGCTTAGTTATGGCAAAAGAAATCTAAATAACCCCACCTCCCAACAAGAAATCGGCTAAGGTGAACACAGTGTCGGACTGAATGGATGAGCTAAAACAATATGGCAATTCAGTTTGATTATCAAGCTAACCTAGCTCTGTTTCTCTAGCTTTAATAACTCAGTCAGTCTTTCTGAAAAGATAAAATGTTCCTGGGATCTTTTCATATTGTAACATTAATGGGAATCTCTTGCTGTTGCTTCTAGATATTAAAATTAAACACCTTGTACTTTTAGCATGGACAAAATAATGTTTTCTCCCATCGGGCTTTGACTGTGTCCCAAAAGCAAAGCCCTGTGGTAAACATGTTTACTGGATGCTAACAAAATAAATGTAATTATAGCTTTCCGTAATTTACAAAGTGTTCAAATTTGACAATAGAATATACACAGAAAATCAGAGCTGGTGGACCTTATCTAGCTAGGAAGGGGAGTGGGACTTAGGCTCTTTAAATTCTAAAGGAAGCCATTTCATCAGATCCTGCCTTCAACCTGCTGCCTGGCCAGGTTTTACAGTGAGTTACAATAACATATCTTGGAACTTTACATAACAACAAATATACATTTAAACAAAAATGTGCAGTGCAGTCCCAAAGGACCAGATGCTGCTGTCACTTCAATAACTGTTTGTGTAAGAGGTGTTCCTTTGTTGTCGTGTGTGAGGTGTTAGTAGGTCCAAAGTTGGCAAAATCCTGTAGACTACACATATCTGGTGCTGAACAAGAGCTTTCACTGAGCTCATTAAGTGCAATGAAAAAAACTGTATGAATGTGAAGCAAGGCCATGCTGAAACAGCCATGCATACTCACATAACTTAACCTGCATACATGCTCTAAATGTTTAAAAGGCCACACAACAATAGCCATTTTTGGTACATAGGCCTGTATGTTACACTATGGTTTTCACAAAATATTCAATGAAAATCAACTTCATGTTTTTGGTATTGTACAACTTTGTTTTTACTTGGTTCACTTTTTCCAACCGTAAAAACATTATTTTTATTAGTATCACCTTTTTGTCCTTTTCCATAGCTTAACATACAGAGTAGTACACTAGACTAAAGCAATGTTACCAAAAAAGAATAAGACTTACATCATAGTGCCTGGACTTCTTGATTTCCTTGATCGGTGTGATCTGCTCTCCTTTCTTCTGGGAAGCTTTGGTGTTTTTGGCAGTTTGGTTCTCAGGCTCAGTTTTGGGTTTCTCCTCTGTGGGTTTAGGATGTTTCTGGGTCTCTGTGGTTGATACTGGTGCCGGAGCTGGTGTCGTGATCTTGGTGTCGGTCGGTTGTTTGGCAGCAGTGGGCGCAAAAGGTCCAGTACCACCAGTTCCTGCCTGTGCTTTCTGCGTCTGCGGGTGGGCTGGCCTGGGCCCCTGCTGATTGGTGGATTTGTGGAGAGGGCTTTGCTGACTGGTTGGAGCCTGGTGACGGGGCGAGCCCATTGGCTGGTGCTTGGGAGACGGATGAGGAACAGGAAGTGGAGGTTCATCGAGACCGCCTCCAGACATCAGTCGCTGGGTCTGGCAGTTGAGACATAACCACTCCTTTTTCTGAAACACAGGACAAAGACCAAACACAGTTAAGAATAAAAATTAAGAATAACCTGAAAACCCTCCTCTTTGATGAAGCTCATAGTTTGGAAGTGAGGAGTTGCAGCGTCCGCCTAGCCAGGCCCACCTGCTTCTCTTCATCATCTTGTTGTCAGATTCATCTACCATAATATAAAAGTAAAGGGAGGCAGGCCGGTAATGCCCAATTCGGCTGGGGCGAGTTCTAGCCTTACCAGGCACCTCTCCTTAACCTGTCTCTCTTAGCTATGCTATTATAGTTCTAGACTGCCGGGGGATTTCCTTCCTTCCTTTGACACACTGAGCTGCTCTCTCCTCTCCCTTTCCATTTGTGTGCATCCTGTTCCAGAAATGCTTGTAACTACCCTAGTTCTAGGGAGTTTACTCCCTGGAGTGCTTATGTTTTCTTTTTGCCCAGCATATTTCCTTGGATTAGGATGGCAACAAGATCTTGCTTGCAGCTGTTGCCGTGGTCCTGCTGAACTCCCTGCTACGCTCTGCGATGCCCTGCAATGTCCTGCCGCATCCTGCTGCGCCCTTCTGAACCCTGCTGCATCCCGCTACGTCCACCTATGCTCTGCTATGCCATGCCACACCCTGTAACGCCCTGCAGTGCCCTGCTATGATATGAACTACTACGACTATCATTTGTAGTCACTGTTCCATTATCTTTACTGTGACTGTTATTGCCACTGTGCATCACACCCTCAACCGGCACCATCAGACACCGCCTACCAACCGCCTGGTTTTGTCCAAGGTTTCTTCCTAAAAAGGAGTTTTTCCTCGCCACAGTCGCACTAATTGCTTGCACTTCAGGGAATTACTAGAATTGTTTGTGCTTGTAAATTATAGTGTGTGGTCTAGACCTACTCTATCTGTAAAGTGTCTCAAGACTTTTTTTTTTTTTCAAGACAAGACTTTTTAAATATTGTAAAATAAAATTGAATTGAAAATTGAATTGAAGTTACTAGCCTGTTTTAGTAAAGTAATGTAATGGAAGCGGGGGTCGGCATATTGAATATTTATATGTATTTATATCCAATATTTATATTTTATTTATATCTGTTATGACGTGATGTTGATGTTTTGTGTATCTTTGAGTATCTACATCTTGACCACCCAAATTTCCCTTTTTTTGGATAATAAAGTTTACCTTGACCTTGTCATTGTTAAAAGCTGTTTTCAAGTTCCAAAGCATCAGTGTGGGAGGAAACGCAATATTTGGCAATTTTAAACAATCAGCTATGTGTTTCATAAAAATACAATTTAGACTTAATAAAGTGTGCGCGCGCACACACACACACTCACTCTGTCAGAGATGCAGCAGGCTTAGCTGATGTACTTTTTTAAAAGGCCAAGTCACACTGACAGCTTCACCTTATTTTCCTCCCATCAAGTCCACTCACTTCTTATGTGTTGAGGCTGAATGATACAAAAATTAGACTGCGATCCGTGCACACAAACAGACCCACACACATGTAGACACACTGGCATATTTTTTGTCTCTAACTAACTAAAACAAAAGATGCAGACAAGATTTGACTTAGTATGAGCATTGATAGCCACCATGGCTGAAAAGACTTGTCACAGTGTTTGATTGACAGGTGATCTCTGGGAAGTGCAAACAGAGAAGCAATAGGGTTCAGCAACACAGTGACACATTTCTTTCTGTTTATGTTTAATGTTTGTTTTATTTTTATTGTTTGAAAACTAGAAGATGTATCTCTTATTTTGTAATATTCATTATTTCTTCAGTATCTCTACAGCACATATCTTCTGTTAATAGTGAATAGTTGAGGTAGCAGGGCCTGGGCTGACTGATACGTCAGCTGTAGCTTCTCTTCGGGGGAAGAGGTCTATTCAACTGACCAGGAACGTTTTAGAGAAGTGGACAGAGCGACTGACTGTGGAGGACTGTAAAATGCTCCAGGATTACTGTGCTGGCGTGGAAAGCCCTGATGAGAGTGATCCTTTTCCGGAGTTGGGGCTTACTCATAAACTGGATGATTTACTGGGGATTTTTTTAAGTAGGCTATGTAGACTTGTATACTGTCAAAGGAAAGGTTGTGTACAAATGTTATGTAAAATTCGTGAACAGAGATAAATTGGACAGAAGAATGGACTCAGTGTGGAGACAGAGATTGGGTGTGGACAGTGGTGTGAAACCAGCATGGAGGGTTTTACATAAATCACCTCTGAAGAAAAGGACTGGGGATTTACAGTGGAGATTTTACATGGTGCCATTGCTGTAATTGCTTTTGTTTCTGTGATCAACCCAACAGTTTAAAGTGGTTGTGCATTCTGTGGCGAAGTAGAGAGTTGAGTTTTTCACTGTTTTTATGAATGCCAGAGACTCTGGACACTGTATGGTGTGCTGGAGAAGGTTTTTATACGGTTTGGTGAGAAGTGGTCTAAGGTAACTTTAATTTTTTTGCCAACTATAGAAAAGCTTATGCCTCTTAATGGCAATTACTTAACCTGATTGTAGGAGAGGCAAAAATGTCCATCTACAGTAGCAGGAAGAATAAAGTAGAAGACAGGACAGGACAGGACAAGACAGGAAGCAGTTCCTGTTTTCATCTCTTTAGTGAAAGCCAGAGTTTGGGTTGATTTTTGGTTTTATAAAGAAATGAATAACACTGATGAGTTTCTGAAACAGTGGTGCTATAAAAATGCATTATGTTCCGATTTGCTGTTTTTTAAAATAAAGGTTTTATAAAAATCAATCTGTTAACCCCCCATCTCTCTCTCTCTCTTTCTCTCTCTCTTTCTCTCTCTCTCTCCTGATGCTGTTTTAAACTAAAGAGTGACCATATTACTCATGCTATGAATAACTGACAGATGCAGCCCTCCCTACTGAACACTTATCTTCCATCTTTGTTCTTTTCCACCCACTCATGAAATCCTCTATACACAAACCTCACCATACCTCTTTCTTACACGCTCTCTTTCTCTGAATCCCTTTGAGGCTTTATCTGTTAATAAGTGTCACACAAAAGACTCCACAGTGACTAATGCTGCTTTGGGTCGAGTGGTGGGCACTACTCACTAGAGAGTACTGACTCTAGAGGCACAGTGAGAGAAAAGTCTCTCCTCTGTTCTTTCTGACCAGGAGGGAAATCTGTAGCAGGAACAGTGAAGCCTTCTCCTTGATTTCATGTTGTTTATGGAGAAGGAGAACCAGGAAATGAGCATGGAAAAATGCAACACTACCAAGCCATGACGTACGTTGCAGTGATGTGTAGTTAGATTTTTCAAGAGGTGCATGTCAGGCTACAGTGTAGGGTCTGATGTAGCTTCATGTTTCCACGTACGGCGTTGATTTTTTATAGTATAAATCACGCTTTACTCCTAAAGATGGTGTACCCTAACTTTAATCACATAGTCAGGAAAACAACAGATATGCTGAGAAATGATGTAATGATGATCTACACATTGAAATGAAAGTAAAAGAAGAGAGAAGGGATGTCTGACACTAATGCCAAGATTGATTTATTTCTGCTTCTTTCATATTCCATTACTGGGAATTACAGCTCAGTAGTAAAACTATGTGGATTGTATATGTGATTTTGCAAACATTTCCCATATTGTATTATATGTACATGGGAAAATGTTTACATTGATACATTTTTTTCAGTCATATTGCCCAGTCCTAGTCAATCATATCCCAAATATAATCCAATGTTAAATACAATTAGCCTCCATGGCAAACATACCAAACCAGTGGCAGTTGCTCAATTTAAAATACTGAGTAGAATTTACATTGTGCATATATTCTCTGCCTTTCTCACTTTCAGTTCACTTCTGGTAATAATTAATTAATTTTCATACATTTGCACCTGCAGCTTTTTTATACACTATATACTTCCATCTTGCCCCTGTCAGCTCTTACCCTCCATCTCTCCTTTTTCTGTGTCACCCCTGTCTTCTTTTCTCTCCCTCCAAAAGAGCAAGGGCTATTTTTACCCAGAATGCTATTGTTCTGCTCGAGCGCACACTTCCCTAGCACTGGCTGCTGCTTTAGGCTGCACTCTACTGCACCACACACACACTCTCATACTTACAAGCACACATGTAGTCACACGGCTCACATCAACGCAAAATGGAGGAGGCCTATGTAGCTGAAGGCTTACCAAAAGGAGAGCGAAATGACAAGCACAAGGAGAAAGAGGAGCTCACTGGGCGGAGGAGAGGAGAAGTGGGGAAGTGAGTGACACCACACGTGCACATAAGCGCGTGCATACACACTGTAATTCAGCTTAGCCTCTAGTAATGTGGCTCCCTGCTGAGTCTAATGTCTCTTGCTTTAAGTGGGTGCAGATGAGAGAGGAGACAGAGAATGAAAGAGGAAGAGGAGGTGTTGAAGTGGACAAGTATTGATGATGATGATGATGATGATGATGATCATGTTATAATGAGAAAAAACACTTTTCTCATAACAATTTTCTGTGTTTGTTCTGTTCTGTTTTTGTTTAGTGTGGAATTAATACAGTTCAAGGCAGACTAATCAGTGACCAATGATTTTAAAATCGTAGAGAGACAGTTATTAACTTAATCACAGCAGTATCTTGCCATCTAGATTTTTTTTGGTTTATGTTGATGAGGTTTCTCCCAATCGATGGACAGAAATTTTATTTGTGGTGCCCACAGCATTGGGATATGAACTTGTTCTGCTAAAGGCATAGGCCATATGAAAAGTTAACATCTCTTTAAGTCCTTTAATGTTGACAATATTCCACATATCACCACTATATTACACTTACTTACTAACAACAGGTCACGGCTACACAAACTACTACATCATCACCACCAAAACCTCACAGTAAATCAACTTAATATGATACTTTCCTCCAACGATGCCTCTTAACCCAATCAGGGAGCAGACAGGTTATGATTGAGGGCTGACTGGACATATCAGTTCCTGTCAAAATATAGCTGCCGTATCTGCTGGGCTGTGCATTTCCTCTGATTCTGAAAATTTAGCAGACTGCCTATGTACAGCAGTGAAGTGACACAGTTTCCTGTATTGGTAAAACATACAAGTCACATCATCCTGCATAGAAAATAAAATAATATAAAATACAGTATATTATTTTAAACAAATTATTATTCCTACCAATCAAACATTTTTATTTACAATTACATTTGAACATATAATTTCCATCTTCCCATGGTTGCTTCCTGGTTCCCTAACTTGTTTATTATTTTCACAGTTATTAACCCAAACGACACCATGGGAGTTTTTGGGTCAGGTTTCACCGCTTGGTGCACAGGTTGCATCAGTCATTGTATGTAAGTAGACTGACTTTTGCATGACAATAAAGAGAAGATTTCATAGGAGCTCTTCCACATAAACTCTATTAAGTCCTGCCTCTTGAGCTAAAAGGACTAAAACAGAAAATAGAGTAACAAAGAAAGACTGATGGCCAGGAAGTGAGAGAAACCGTAATGGCAATTTAAAGTAACTATGTACATTTACTTAAAGGGATACTTCACCGACTTTAATATCTCTTTGTGTCATGACAGTGTGTGCAGATAAATGGTGCGTGGCTTCCATCCAGCCGTTCATCTGCACACACAGCCACACTTCTATGACACAGAACTGGATTTAAATCAGCAATATATGTATTTAAGTCCACTCCACCAGGTTTTAGAGTGAATTTGTGTATTTTTCACTTGAGTACATTGATCTGCCAGATGAAGGTACTACTTACCAACTTTTCAGATTAAGATTAAGATTACCTTAAAAAAAAATGTTACTAATACATTGATGCATCAGGCCTGTGTGTAATAACAACAATGTGAAAACATTGTAATTTTCCCTTGCGGGATTAATAAAGTATACTATTTTATAATAATATAATAATATTATTATTATTATTATTATTATTAGTAGTAGTAGTAGTAGTATTATAGTATTTGTAGTACATTGTTGCATTGGTACTTTTACCCCTCCCCCCCCCAAGAAGGAAGAGAGGCAGGTATAGAGAGACTGAAAGGAAGAGAAGGGAATAAAATGTTGGAAAGGAGCCTAAGCATTAAAAGCAGGAGGAAATAGTTAAGTAAAAGGAAGAGATGACAACAAGAGCCAGGGAGGAAGTGGAGAGAAAAGAGAAGATAAATCAAGTTTGAGGAAGAGAGAGGAGAGAGATGAACTAAAGTATAAGGAGGTAAAAAGGAAATAGAGAAATAAACTGGAAAAAGGGAGGAAGTATGGAGGAGGAGGAGAGAGACAATGAGGAGGGGATAAAGGAGGGGATAAATTATAGTAGTGGAAAACCAGTGAAGGAGAGAATACTACTAAGAGATAAATTAGAGGAGGTGAAGAAGAAAGGTAGAGGAGAGAAACAAGAGGCAAAAGAAATTGGAAACATATTAGAGGAGCTGAAAATAGGAGTAAAAAGAAAGACGGCAGAGAAAGAGTGGAGAAGGAGTATTAAAGAATCGAGGACTGACAACAATCTGGTTGTAAAACCGAAACAGGTTTGATCTCCATTTTACAGATAATTTAAATCTAATTTAAATCTAATTTTCTTTAAATTAATATCCTCTTCTCATTTGATCATCACAATGGAACCTCGTGAAAGGAGTGGGTACAAGGCTATATATATATATATATATATATATATATATATATATATATACTGTATGTGTGTGTGTGTGTGTGTGTGTGTGTGTGTGTGTGTGTGTGTGTGTGTGTGTGTGTTATTGCGTACACATTGTGTTTTATTGCCCACATTAAACCGTCACCTCTTTCATTTTCTATCTATTTCCTGTCTTTGGCCGGCCAGCCAGCAATTTTTCACAGAGCTGACATCAAACCCAGATGAGGTGAACTGCCCACATATTTTCCCTGCTGATACTGTAGGAGGATGTCTTTAGCATATGTTGTGAAATTATAGCTGCCATGATGATGAATTCTGAAATTAGCCAAAACTACAACTGTGAGAATTATGCTCTGATTTCAAATTAAACCTTGAAAGAGAAAGTTCCATCATATGCCTTAAATAGCTTGATAACAACGAAGCAGCGAGTCTGAATTAGAAGCAAATTAGCTAAATATTATAACAAGCAGGCTGAAAGATGGATCAGATGTTCAAGAGATAGACTTGATACTAGCTTAGCCTAACGTAGAAGAAACACAAATGTTCCACCAACTCAAAAGGAACTTATACTGTATCTTGTGTACTAAATGTGTAGAAATAAGAAACTACATGTTTGAGGAGATAGTTCTCACAAGAAAACCCACAACATTTGTCAAAAAAAAGCCTCAAACAACACATGTTGACAATTAAGGACCTTTAGCTGACGTGTGAATTATGACTTGTCTGCCAGGAAAATATGGTGTCAAAAAGCATGCGACTTGGACAGAGGAAACTGCTTTCTGTCATTTTCTGCTAATAGTCAGTGTTTAACTGTGACTGAAATCTTTCCCCTTAACCAAGTTGTTTTTAGGGTCATTTTAATCATTTTGAACATTTCTAAAGATTTTGGAAGGCATTAAATGGGTAGGACCTTTATAGGACTTCAGCTGTCTTTTTTATTAAGAAGAAATGGACAGAGACAAAGGAGAAATAAATCAAACTAAGGCCACTGGAAGAAGAATATTTCAATTTCACATTGAATTATTTATTCACTGGAGATTGTATTTTTTATTTTTTTTTACTTTTAATTTTCCTTGAGCAGCTCCAATGCAGTGGGTAGAAGTGAAGTGCCTTGCTCAACATCATTTTGAAATTATCTTTTGAAGGAGAGTTTTCTCGCCCAGATCCCAGATCAGACAGAGCAGGGATTTGAACCTGACTGTGACAAGCAGGCTTAAAGGAGGAAGACTTTGTGGTTGAGAGACGGAAACAGACTAAAGGCGCGCCATGGCTTGTTTAGAGTTTGACCCACAAATCTGTTGTGAGAGCTAATTTTACCGAGCTTGCTGTCTTATTGGGACTGACTGACACATAAAGACATAATCACACACAAAAACGTGCACAAAAATAAACACCAATCAAGCACAGGGGACAACAGTACAGTTTGTGCATGCAGTTGTGTGTGTAATGTTGTGTGTGTGTGTGTGTGTGTGTGTGTGTGTGTGGCTGCAGTGATGAGAGGATTTTGACTCCTGCAGTAATAGGATGGCATCTGGCCAGCAGCAAAACAGGGCAGCGCTTCAGTGGGCCTCAGCACTGGGTCAACAGGAAATATGAACTCAACTAACTTCCACTACTGCTATATCCTACCAACACATTCTCACTCCCATCTTTTAAAATATGGACGCTTGGTCAGGTGCCTTTGTCATTGTTATTGACGCTAAAACGTGCTTAGTTGTCTAGTTTAGAGTCATATAATACACGCTTGGTCGGGACTATTGGCGTCCCTTTTGACGCTGTTAGGTTAAGGAAAAGCTTGTGAATTGCCTTAGGGTTCCATGACTCGCAGGAACGAGACAGTTGTGGGTGGGCTTACGGTTCTTTGACACGTGGGAATAATGGTCCAGTTAAAGAAGAAGCGGCTTCCCTGACACGGGGTAATAATGGGATGGTTAAGAACACACAGGGGACACGAACGCTGCTCTTCTGGGTGAAAGTCCTCTCTTTGACCCATCCACCACCCCAATCAACCTCCCTACGCGGAATGATCCCCTTACATACTACTCGCTAAACCCCATCTAGATGCTGCTCTCCCCAGTATGTTCTACACACATGCCGAAGGGTGCCTTTTTCTTTGCATTAGACGAAGACAGCCACTGCCCAAATGTCTGTATTTTATGCGTTCGGAGTGAGAACTGGTTGATTTTACATACGGCTTTGTCACTGAAACAAATGAACACTTTAAAACTAATTTATCATATTGTACATTGTACAAGGTTTGTCCTACATTGCTGGAAAATCTACTGATCATTATTTCCTGTATTAGCAATGAATCCAATTGTGATGTTTTATTTGAGTTTTTTAGCTTCTTTTAGCTCATTTTTTTGGTTTGCTGCATATTTACTGTTTGGTTCAGTCAAACTGTTTTCAGCAAAACAAGCTCTGATAAGGTCAGTGTACGTAAACTTGGCTAGCTGGCACATTTAGCAGCTATAAAAACAAGATATTTTTCTCACGTGGACAAAAAGTACAACTGAATGGTAATGTTGCTCATGTATGCAGCTTTAAAGAGAAACACTAACCAGAGAGACTGCTGAATAATCTTCTGTGTTGTATACAACTATACATAAGCTGTAATACTTAGCAACCTGCTTTCTATCTCTCTGACTAATAATGTGACTTCATCAACATTTCCAAAACTGCACTTCTATATTAGACATATTAAAGATACTAGTACTATTTTTTTTGTTTTTATCCGCAGAGCTGCAACACAAACTCTCGGGAGACACAAAAGTTTACTGAGTTGAAGTTCTTGCCTCGCTGTGTGTACCCAGATTTGAACCTCATCATCAGTGGTGGTGGTGGTGGGAGGGGAGGGGGGGCTGGGGGTATGCTGGGTATTATTAGGATTTAATTGATCTGGCCTTGGTTTTAGTATGAGAGAGACTGCAGCCCTTTGAAGTGCTGAAATGTGTACTTTGAAGTGCAGGAGGCAGTCCTCAATTGGACAGGAGCATTATGGGTAGGGAGATTGCTGGCTCATCCCGCAGGGTGAAGAAATAGACATGATCAGACAGATGCTAGAAAGGAAGTTGGAGGGAGAAATCTTGAGGAAAATTTAGCCGAAGCTTAGAGCAAGGAGAGGGAAAGTCTTCCACTGTGAGATGTGTGAGTGAGATGGAAGGGGAGGGATGAGGAGGATGTGAAATGGAAAATAAGTACAGGTGGGGGTGGAGGTGGATGTCAGAGAAGATGGAGTGTTACAGGGAGAGAAAAACATGGAAAACAGAGAGAATGATTGCAGAGAACTAAATATGAGGGAAAGGAAAATAAGAAGTGTCTCAGCTTTGGTTTCTTCCTGTTTATTCCACCACATTAGAGATGAATCAGGCATAATACCAACCCAGGCATAATATACCAATCCAGGCATAATACCAACCATACGAACCCAACAGTCAAATGTTTTATAGACTGAAATGGAGTTTACTTATAAGCTGGATTTTGGTGGAATAGAATAGATAAAATACAATGTTTGTGATGGAAGGAGGCAAGATCTTACTTTGCTTGGCACAAATTGTTTGAACTTTTTTCTTAGCTGTTGGATTTACAGCTAAGAAAAAAGGTTGAACAATTTGTGGTGAAGAAAGGGAAATGTAGTTTGGTTATTGCAAATACTGTATCAGTATCTGACACCAATATTATTGTCAATTCTGTATTAAACCGGGGCACTTCCACTTTCACCAGAAAGATTATACATTGCCACATATCTATATGCGGAACCAAGGAGATGCTTGGTATGTGACAGTTAGCCACTTAGCAGTAGTGAGTGAGAGGTTTCATAAAGGTTAGAATAGATGGAACGCTGGACACTGAACTGATTAGAGTAAGTAATAGAATGAAAGTACAGAAGATGTAGCTGTTAAATCACAACCCAAACATCTTTCCAAAATACCAGTTCACAGGTTTTTCAGTGCTGTTTTGCTTATGCATGTTTTAATCTGCAATAATATAGGGTTTTCTGACAGTTTCAGTGGCTTGGGTGAACTGCACATCAGTGTCAATCAAATGCTTGCAGGAAGGGAAATTGGGGTAGCACAAGAAGGGCACAGGGAGTAATGCTGATAATTGATTGAAAGACAGGAAAAAGTTAGGAAAGTCTGAGGATGTATGAGGAGATGGGTAAAATGGAGGACAGAACAAAAAGGAGAGGAGGGAGAAGAGAATGAGAATGAGAGAAAAAGGCAAAATGTCAGAGTGAAAGAGGCAGAGGATAAGGATATTGGCGAATTAGAAAGAGAGATGAGAGGAGGATGAGAGAGAGAGAAGAAATGAGAGAGGAAGAAGAGAAAAAGAGAGGCGGATTCCAAAAATGTACAGCGAATTAGTTCTGCCTCATGGAACTGGCAGTTCTGGCTGAGAAATGCTTTGGGGCCAGGATTTCTATGTGTTTTGTGTATGTGTGTGTGTGTGTGTGTGTCTGTGTGTGTGTTTGTGTGCAAAGAGCATCACTGCCTCCCCAGAACAAAGCTGATGCTGTGTTGACATTTAGACAAAAACATAAGCGTCGTCTTTTTAAAAGAGCAACTGTGAGAGTGAAGCTCGCAGAGAGCCGACAGGGTCAGACATGATTGCCCCTGAGTACAAACAGTGAGGGGAAAAAACATAAACTGTACCTGTCACGTCATTACACGTCATTTAATCTTCAATTAATTCCGTTAAGCTACCCAGGCAAAGATTTTTAATGCAAAAACACATTATTGTATCAACGTAATAGCGTTATTGGCCATTATGATTGGAGCCAATTTCTTGTGTGGAATATGATTCAGAAACAATGAATTGAAGCGTAATTAAGGATTGAAGTGTTGCCTAATCAGCAGTGAGTTATAGCTTACTACCAACAAGTCAGTCTACAACAAGAACATATTTTCCTCTACCAGGCACTAAGAAGAAAAAATAAAGAGGGAAAATGCATTGTTTACTGATGCAATAGTACCTGCTAATATACAAAATTAGCATAAATATAATTTGTAGAATTGATTTCACTGTGGCTTGTGGCTCTGTGGCTGCTCATTGGGAGTTAGCCACATGCTAAGACATGTACTAACAAGCCATTATTTCACTGTGATTATTGTCGACCTTGACTAGTGATTTATATTCAATCACACAATATGTTGCAAAATTGTGTTATTGTATCCTATCTTTAGCTGCAGTTGTTTTGATATATGCTGTTTTTTTGGGTTAATTAATAAGAACTATTGAGTATCACAATACCTAAGCTGTCAGGCTAAACACAAACATAGAGTACAAATAGATTCATTATTAGAATGAAAATGAAAATGTACTAATTATGAGTTGAATATGTTTTCATATGACTTAAAGGTTGACAATTTTGTAAAGGTCCACCTGGCTCCCAGCAGTAACACACACACACACACACACACACACACACACACACACACACACACACACACACACACACACACACACACACACACACACACACACACACACACACACACACACACACACACACACACACACTCTCTCACACACAGAAACAGTGTGTAAAGGTCAATGTCGTCTGTCCTTCACTGTCTCACTTTCTCTCTCTGTGTGTGTGTGTGTGTGTGTGTGTGTGTGTGTGTGTGTGTGTGTGTGTGTGTGTGTGTGTGTGTGTGTTTTGAGCCTGGCTAACAGCGTGCTGAGTCAGCCTCTAAAATTGCACACACTGTGCAGCCAAACAAAATTTGGGTCAGTCTGCACTCTACCATTTATGGGACTCAGTGTCTTGCTCAAGGGCACTTCAACAGGTACAGCTTCAGTTGGTCCTTCTGCTTGGTTGGGGTGTCTGCACAGAAGGATGAGTGCACCTTCTGCTTTCGTGTCAGCTCATTGGGAGTTAGCCACATGCTAAAACTAGTACTAACAAGCTATTATTTCACTGTGCATATTGTTGGCCTTGACTACCCATGCGCGTGTATTGCCTGTGATATACACTACCAGTCCAAATTTTGGGGTCAGCTAGAAATTTCCATTGCACTCTATTATGAACAGAATACCAGCTGAGATCAGTTGCATTGATTTTTTAACCAGGGCAGCAGTTTTCAGATTATATGATGTGCTTCCATAATTGCAAAAGGGTTCTCTAATGTTTTTTTCTAGTTAGTTATTTAAAATTATGTCAAATCAGTAAACAGAATGTGCCTTTGGAACATTGGATGAATGGTTGCTGATAATGGGCAATGTATATATTGCATCAAATATCAGCCACCCACTCAGATCAGCTGGTATTCTGTCTATAATGGCGAGGTATGGAAATGTGTAAGTGACCCCAAACTTTTGACCGGAAGTGTATGTATTAGTACAACTTTATCTTTTAGATCACCCTTTGTTGTGGGTTTGATTCAGTTTTTGTAAAGATTGGTTTGGTATAAAGTTCATGTTTTACTAGATAGCAAGGCTACCTAAAAGTAACCTAGTAATTCTTATGGCTGACCTGGTAAGAGGAGGCCTATAGCTGTTAGCACTGACAATACACAGTGCTGAGTAACTGGCTAATCACTGAAAATCCCTGTTACTGTACACAGTTCTTTTATTATCATTTCAAATTCAGTGTGTCTCTCCTTTCCTGTTGCTCTAAACTCTTTCCATAATTCAAACGAGTAAAATGTAAGTGCATCCTCAATTTAGCTTTTATAATTTGACACATTAGGAAGAAATACTACCCATCGAGTTTGTGTTAATGTATGCAAGTTTTACATATGCAAATGTGAAACAGAGATAATGAGAAAGATAGATTAGGTTTAAAAGTGGGAGCTGCAAAAGGGAATAAAGGAATAGTACAGTATAGTACTAGTATAGTACTGTAGTTCCTACAGTGTAGTTGACTATTATGGGCTTTTTTATCAGGAATGTTTAAGAATATTTACCAGGAGGATCATGCATTTGTTTGTGTGTCCATGTATGGGAGTGTCCATTCAGTGCCTGGCTGTTGGAGGATCTGCAGTGGCTGCTGGGACAACACGATGACTACACAGTGAGTATTTGTCATCTCTTGGCACTGATGACACACTGCCTATCTGCTGCTGCAGCAGAGATAGGCATTGATTAGGTATCAGTGTGAATGGTTTGCCCCCATCATTTTGTCATTTTACACAGAGCATGACAGAGAGGCCTAACCAGAAACTGCTGTCCCACTGCCGAGATGGCAACCAAATGTGAAGCCAGAAATCATAGGGGAAAGAGAAAGCCATGACATTATCTATACTCAGCAAATTAAGGTTTCACAAAGTTATTTTATTGACAAAACTCCTCAGATTGTGTAAAGGTGTGTTTATGTAACATTAAGTCTATTTGTGTTTTGCTATGATCTAAAGAACTGAAATAAAGAGGAAGTGGCTGTTCACAGATCAATATCCAATAACCATTAATTCACACACATGGCTAGGAAGACCCCTGACAGTGCAATTAGTAGAGAGAAAATGGGAAGGGAGGCATGGAAGAACAGGAGCAGCATCCACATTTCTGAAACTGCACACTGAGGAGAAACAAACAGGAAGACTGCATTGCATACAGGTAGTTTCAAACACAATATATGTAAAAGAAGTTAAGTTCCACAGTATATACCTATCTCACAATTTGCCTATTTTGCTTTCATGTCATGTGAGGACAAACTTGCAGAAGTAGTAGCACATAATAATTCATAAGTGACACCACAGCTTTAAAATGCAGTGAGGAGTCAAACGTGAGATTAAGTAAACAAAGCAGAGAGGGGAGGGAGAAATGGAAAAATGGAGGGAATTGAGAGATGAACTGGATGCATGAATTTAAAAAAAAGTGCAGTAGGAGGAGATTGTTTGTATTTAGCCTAAACCCAAGTCTAATCTTAACATTTAAACCAAATCTTAAAGGAATAGTTCAACATTTTGGGCAATCTGCTTATTTCTTGGAAAGAGATAGACGAGAAGATCAATACCACAGGGAAAGTCTCATAGTGACTTCCAGGAAGTTCCAGCATCGTTTTTACACGTTTTGAATGGATTAAATAAACAAGATATACCATGTTAATTACCAAGATTTAGAGGTGTTGGTCACCAGATATTTGTACCTCTGGACAGACAGGTATCTGTCTTCTCATCTAACTCACAGAAAGAAAGCAAATAAGCATACTTCCCAAAATGTCAAACTCGTCCTTTAACCAGCTCTGTAGAGCCCTCACTCTCAAGGTCTAAAACTGGCCCTTACAGAGACAGATGTGAAAGGTACACACAAACACACACACAACTCAGATGTTGGCAGTCCACTTTTGCTTTGGGCTGAGTCAGTCGATCAACGGAATAAAACATTTCTTCGACCATGAGGCATTGCTATCTTGAATAGACCATGAACAGCTGTTGTCAGATCCCAAGCCATATGTTTTACTTTTATTGACACAAATAACAGCGCCCCCCACGCCCCCATTTATTAAAACAAATGCATTTGTTGTAATAGTTTACACTATACATCAATGATTGATAACTTCTTTAATAACTTTAGCTATCATTGCCGTATGGGTTATGTCATGTGAAAAATGTATGTATAAATTACAGTAGATCTAGCAGATTAGAGTTACTGTGGCAGACAGTGAAGAATGACATCACCGGCAGTTGAAATAGCCTAAAATGGTGGATAGCATTAGCCTGGTCCTACCAGACTCCAGAGTCTGGCCACTCTCCATTGGCAAGTGTTAACTTCCTTGAGTTGTCTAGTTGAGACATTTTTTCAACATCCATTATACTTAAAAAAAAACAGACATCCCTTACAGACACTATTAACATAATAAAGTTGAGGAAAGCACAATATCTATTTGTGACGATGGTAATTTGAGCCATGGACAAGGAGAGAAGTGGAGATGACAGTCTGCTGAAGAGATGTGGCCCTAAATATAGTGATCTATTATAAATATGAGGCTATAGCAGGAGTTTGACAGCTGCAGCCACTCCCTGCTGAGATACAGTTTTCACTCTCATCATGATTTTCTTTTATCTTGTTCTCGTTTTCTAATATCTCTCCCTCTTGATCTCATCCCTCTTATTTCCCCATCACTGTCATCTCTTTTATTTCACAGAGAAACTGAGTTTGGAACCAACAATCAGACTGAGCGTTAATACACTGCTTGGGTGTGTTTCTTCCTATATTTATTTAGCAGTTGGCCAGAGTTTAGAAAACTCAAAAACAGCTATAATCAAAAATAAATTTCAAGTCTGTCGGTACTAATCTCAATTCAAGTTTCAAATCCTTGGGGGAAAATCTAAGTTAACTCATAGTCACAAGTCCTTAAAAGCAACGTGCAAGTCAAGACGCAATACACGTGAATATGTGTGGCTGTGTAAAGCCTGCCTGTCACTATCTCAAGTGTACAGCTCAGTTGTTAACAAGTTGAAATAGGAATCTTTGACCAAAGCCATTGCTGATTGTGTAATTTAATTTAGGAGGACAAGGCCTGATTATGGCTTCTGTTGTTATGTTTTCAAATTATTCCTCCACAGAACATGTCTTACACAGCGACCTTTCACCTTGCCTCACCACGACCATTGCTAGTGTTGAAAAGGTACCGTATGAAGGTATTTGTTTGTGATTATAAAATAATACATTTAGTAATTTATTACAGTAATGATGACAAATTGCGCTATATGTCAATTAAAATCAAGGCATCTTATTAAAATCTATCCATTGAGAACATAATACTAGATATTCATTCATGCAGCAGTCCAGAAACAGCTGAGCACCAGGGACAGAGGCAACATCCAAGTGCAATACCCACAACTCCCCAACAGGGGGACAGACAACTGCTGTGGGTGTGTGTGTGAGAGAGAGAGAGAGAGAGAGAGAGAGAGAGAGAGAGAGAGAGAGAGAGAGAGAGAGAGAGAGAGAGCAGTAGAATGCAAACCACTGAGCTGCTGGTTGCAGCTGGATTTTTCTAGTTCCACACACACTATAGAAGTCCAGAGATGAAAAGTACCAATCAGAGGAAACCATTCTAGTGCATCTGGCCACGGTTTTCATGTCTGTGATGTATTTTAGCCAATAGTATGTTACATCCCGCTCAGTGGTTTTGATGGTTGGCTGTCACAAACAAGAATCCTGTCATCTTTTATTACAAATAAGCTAATAAATCATTATCGAATGCTTTTTTAAAAAAGTTTAGCTTGCACATTGTCTGCCAACTTCAAAATGAAAGTGTCCATCCAAAACACAGCAACATTTGTCCAGCAACTGTACACAAACTGACATATATATTGATCCAATCATTAGTACAATACAACACCTTTAGATACACACAAACATATACAGTAAAAAAGAACAGTTAACAAAATATATTGAGTCAAGTCTGTCTTTTTGTGTATTCTCAGTCTCTGTGTCTCTATACTTTCCTTTCTCTATCATTTCTTTCTCTTTCTCACCCCCACTCTGCATCCTGGTACAGTCCAATCCTTACCTTTTTGCTTGTTCCCACCTCACTCTACTTAAGCCATCCATCACTGTCTCTCCCTCTCTCTTCCCCTTTATGTGTTTCTTGCTCACTCTCTCCTGGTGTTTTTGAGGACCATTATTGCTCAGATTTAGCACTATGAATGCAATAACCATGTAGGTGTGTGTGTGTGTGTGTGTGTGTGTGCGCGTGTGTGTGTTTGCGTGTATGTTAGGATGTGGATGTGCTTTGCATGTGTGCTAACTGGTTTCTCTCTCTCTTTTTGTCTTTCTACCTGGCTCGCTCTCTGAGAGCTTTTATTGACGAGATTTGTCACTGTGTACAATGAGATAAAGGCAGTGTGTGTGTGTGTGTGTGTGTGTGTGTCTCCCACTGAACTGAGTAGATGAACAACATGCTACTGACAGAACTAATTGAACACCCACGCCTAAATTACACAAAGACATCATTTATCTGAGCCCTGTTCATGTGAGAGAGAGAGAGAGAGAGAGAGAGAGTGTGTGTGTGTGTGTGTGTGTGTGTGTGTGTGTGTGTGTGTGTGTGTGTGTCCTGAGTGGTACTTTAAATGTAATGCGGCAACTCAGAAAAGGACTGTGATGGCTGCTTAGGAAGACTGAAATCACTCTCCATTAGCTTCTTTTTGCCTTCTGCTTGGACTATAAACCAAAAATAGATATAGGCACAGATCTCTTTTATCATTTGGTGCATAAAGGTTATCATTACTTACTTTCAAGTACAATCATGAAATACATTATGCTTAGATATTATTGATGTTATTGAACTTTTGCTAAATATAAAAATGTCATGGTACTTTGCAAATACTGCTTACATTTGTTCAAATTCACAACAATTTTAAAGCATGGCAAAGTCATCTGTGTGCCTCAACACACCCTCGGAACCCAAAAGGTTAATGAACGTCCGTGACATTGAAGCCATTGCTATATCCTCAACATTCCACTTCCGGGATTGCTCTGGTGACACAGGATATTCCACCGGATGCATGTATTTTCCGTTTCCTTGTGCTTTCTTTGTGTTGTGTTTTGTTGGATTTTAGCTAAAGCTAAAAATGTGGAGATGAGCATGAGTCAAAGAAAAATAAAAGAAGACAATTTAATACAAAGTGGACAATTGGCAACAACTGCAAGGTTTGTTAGTGGCTGATTTATGACAGCAGTACAGAACAAACTGTGTGTGTGTAAGGCTCAGAGAAAGTAAAGTCAAATCCTTTTGTAATCAAGACTAAAAACTTAAAATTAGAAGCAATTAAGGATCACAAGTCATCAAAAAGCCAGGACTTCCATGAAAGCAGCGCAGTTGGACAGGATGTGACTGCTGTTTCGGAGTGTTCATGTGATTCCTGTTTGTCACCTTTATGAAAAAAAAAATGGCTGGTAAAAAGTTAACAGTTACCACAGTGGCTGGTCACCAAAAAAGTTAACTTCAGGCCCTGGTTAGAATTTTAAATTTGGTGGATTAATGAGGACTATTGAAATTCTCAAGCAGCCAGACCCATGTGACACGTCTGTCAGCTGCAAGTCAGGAGCGTGGAGCATCAACCATGGATGTATACCACGTTCATTTGTGTGTGTGCCACGTTTCAGTCATGTCGCAAAAATGGATCAGCAAAGTATCTATACATCAAATTCCTCATGGAGGCAACAGAAACTACAAACTAAAGCTTAGACATAAGAATCATTTCGACAAGTAGCTATGGACTATTGTCACTGACTGTAACTACCTTGCTGCAATCAAACAGAATAAACAATTTTCTGCAATAACAGTGATGGGAATTAAAGTTAAAGACTGAAATAGTATATGAGTTTCTGTTATACTGAACAGGTATTGGTGCAGTACAAGTTGTCCATCTTCAATACGATGGAGGCTTCCTGACCAAAGCTGCTGGATGTGTTTTTATTGTTAGTTGTATATCAAGTGGCAGAACGGACAAACCCTCACAGCGTTGAGTGGGAGGGTTTTACTCACAACAGCTTCAGCAGGTCTGTAAAAACTGTAATGAAATCTGGCTCACAGTGCCTCAAAATCCTTCCTGAAAGAGGTTCAATAGTCAGGATGAAATTATCAGTCTTTTACTGACTCCTTAAATGTAAGTAATGGGCATCATATTCATGAGACTTTCAAGATCTCCCTGTTTTCTGATCGAGTTGTGTTTTAATTTACTGTTGATGTCATTAATATAAACTCAATACTGCACTCAACTTTGTTCATCGCTTTTAAGCTACGTAACACTTGACACCTCCTGCACCTATTTCAGATGTAAATCCAGTGGCACAAAGGACATTGTCCCTCTACTTCCTGCTGGGCTTTCAATGTGAAATATACACAGGAAGTGTTGATGTTCATTGAAAGTAATGTAAAAATTGGAATTATTTAGAGATAGAATTAGTGACTTTCATTTGTTTTCTCTTGCTAATGCGCTTAACAACTTTTATTTAATGCTATACAGTAACTAGTTTTCTCATTCACTTATAGACATGTTATTTAATCAGGGCTTTCACTCATGCGTTTGATGGTACTTATATAAATTTTGAGTCTGATATCCACACCAGCATGCATAAACCCGTCAATCATAACGCCAATGAAGCAATAGAAAATATAGGATGAGGGGAAAATTGTAGACAGAAGGAGAAAGTCTGAGTGGTAGAGGAGAACAGCTAGAAGAAAGGATGGAGGGACGAACGTAGGAGGTAATGGAGCACAAACACATCAGGCTTCAGTCCTGAGGGACAGACAAACACTAACAGAATGGCATAGTCCGCCTGAGAATCACCCATTGAGTAAGCAGCACATAGGAGGAGAACACAGTAAATGGATCTGGCTGGGTATACCCTCTTCTCTCTCTCTCTCTCTCTCTCTCTCTCTCTCTCTCTCTCTTTCTCTCAGTATCGTGACCTCTGACCCTTTCTCTCTCTCTCTGGTTAATTCTCTTGCTCACTCTGTCAGATTTGCTCTCTGTTTCCCAGCTGAGTCATCATCTAAGTCATTCCCTTGAATTCTCTCTTCTCCCAGTCCTTCACTTTCAATCTCTCCCCGCTCGTCTCCATTCATGGCTTTCTGGTGCTTCCCTTCTTTTCTCTTAGTCCTTTTTTTCCCCATTCTCTCTCTTCCTCACTCCCTGTCCTTTCAATCTCTGTCTTTTTTTCTTTCTCTCTCAAATGTAGACATTTAAGCAAAATGAATGCCATTAGTTGCTTTACAGAGCAATACAAATTTTACTCCATGTCTTATCTGTGTATGTCTATGTGAGTTGTTATCTGGGGACAATTAATTGCCTGTATACTTACAATGCGTGTCTGTGTGTATGTGCATGTTGGATGTGAATGTGCACAGAGCTTACAAGTCAAGTCACACAGTTATCTGTATCTACATAGACATATGCTTGAGTGATGGCCTGTTCATATGCACACAAATATGTACACACTGTGTGTCTGTCACATCTTGGTAACTGTCAGTGTCAACGACGGGCAGCCACACATACAGGATATGACAGCTGATTGGCAGACGGACCACCAACATCAGTCATGGCAACCACAGAGGACATTGCCAGGCTGTCAGGGGGAGTTATACAGAAAATTGGAGATATTAAGTTTTTAACTTTTTTATTATTATGTGGACTTTAAGCAAGACAATGAATCCCTATCAGCGAGTGACCCTGGGTCTATACCAAAACATTTATTTTGGGTATGACGTTTCACATTATAAATTAGGATTACCCCATGGAAATTATTTTTGCAATGATATATTATATAGTTACAGTATATTATATTTAATATAGGTATTATTGTGTCAATAGCTGGTGGTCATATGCTTTGATAGAATATTTAATACTCATTCAACAGGTACTTTTTTCTTTGTCACATTGAAACTGCCCCTTACTAGAACTGGCTCATTCATTCAAATCACTCATTACAGTACATGACTCCAAATTTGGCTTGGAAATATGGAGAGAAAGACATGTGAAGACAGAAAAGGAGAAAGAGAGAAGAGGAGAAAGAGACTGAAGAAAGGAATGTTTTTTGACAACCCCCAAAACAGGAAACAATACTTCTGATTTTTTTTTTTTTTTTGAATGAAAGAAAGTAATTGAAAGACTTTAAAATGAACGGAATTCAATTATTCTCATTACTGTGGATTCTGCACAGTGGCGACATGAGTCCGGTGTGATCTTGTGACATTTCTCTGCTGTCACTTGTCTTAGTATTTGGTCATTACAGTAGGTTATGCAAGGTTTGATCTGATATTTTGCAGACTGGACTTTGGAACAGCCTCCTGCAAAGTCTAAGGGCTATTTTCAAAATATTACTTCACATTTTGTGTTCACTTTGTGTCCATGATTTTATTAATTGGCTTGCCAATCTCTTTTATTAATAATAACAACAACCACAATAATAATAATAATAATAATAATAATAATAATAATAATAATAATAATAATAATTATGCTTGCATGTTAATATGGCTCTTTTTTAATGACATATCAATCTACAACCTTTAGCAATTCCCATGTTGATCCTTGTGTTCTACTACTAGCAGTTTCGAAACACACACACAAACACACACACTCACGCACACACACACACACAGGAAGTGTGGGAGTTTAAAAGGTGCATTGACTGAACAAATGGAACTGGTGGTACCACAAAAGAAAGAAAAAGAATGACAGAAAAAGGACAGATGAGACAAATGTGTCTGAGTGATTCACCCTTTTCACTCATTAATCAATGTGAGTCGTGATGACTGTGTGTGTGTGTGTGTGTGTGTGTGTGTGTGTGTCTGTGTGTGTGTAGTGGGTTTCCTTTAAAAAGCACATTCTCCTTTCATGATGTATGTGTGGTATTGTATGATTTCACATCTTTCACTCTTTCACATAAAAATAAACACATAAAAACAGTAAAAACTAAAAATTGTGTTTAAGAGAGAGATAACATGTAAAGGGAGTTCAAGGTGTTTATCTTTGATATGAAAATAAAAGAAACAGAGACGTATATAGAGACATTGCTCTTTATTTCAGTATTACTCACGCAGTACGGTAAGCCCTCAGTTACAATGGTTGCCAAGTTTCCTGCTGACGTCAGAGCTTTGAATGTTGAAAAACGTATGCTGTGTTCAAAGATCCTGGGAAATCTTTGTGTCAAAAGGAAAAGACAGGACAATAGTTTTTACCTAAACAAAAACAGCAGGAAGAAGGCATTTAAAAAAAAAGCCGTTCAGGTGTCTCAACCGACCAGTTCCTTTTGCACCTGAGCCACCCATGCGCCCCGTCACGAAGACAATGGGAAACAATTGGGAGTTTTGCCATCAGGGCTGAAACCTTGTATCACCATACACTCACCTAAAGGATTATTAGGAACACCTGTTCAATTTCTCATTAATTCAATTATCTAATCAACCAATCACATGGCAGTTGCTTCAATGCATTTAGGAGTGTGGTCCTGGTCAAAACAATCTCCTGAACTCCAAACTGAATGTCAGAATGGGAAAGAAAGGTGATTTAAGCAATTTTGAGTGTGGCATGGTTGTTGGTGCGTATTTCACAATCTGCTCAGTTACTGGGATTTTCACGCACAACCATTTCTAGGGTTTACAAAGAATGGTGTGAAAAGGGAAAAACATCCAGTATGCGGCAGTCCTGTGGGCAAAAATGCCTTGTTGATGCTAGAGGTCAGAGGAGAATGGGCCGACTGATTCAAGCTGATAGAAGAGCAACTTTGACTGAAATAACCACTCGTTACAACCGAGGTATACAGCAAAGCATTTGTGAAGCCACAACACGCACAACCTTGAGGCGGATGGGCTACAACAGCAGAAGACCCCACCGGGTTCCACTCATCTCCACTACAAATAGGAAAAAGAGGCTACAATTTGCAAGAGCTCACCAAAATTGGACACAATTTTCTTGGCACACTTTAGGCCCCTTAGTGCCAATTGGGCATTGTTTAAATGCCACGGCCTACCTGAGCATTGTTTCTGACCATGTCCATCCCTTTATGGCCACCATGTACCCATCCTCTGATGGCTACTTCCAGCAGGATAATGCACCATGTCAAAAAGAATCAATTTCAAATTGGTTTCTTGAACATGACAATGAGTTCACTGTACTAAAATGGCCCCCACAGTCACCAGATCTCAACCCAATAGAGCATCTTTGGGATGTGGTGGAACGGGAGCTTCGTGCCCTGGATGTGCATCCCACAAATCTCCATCAACTGCAAGATGCTATCCTCTCAATATGGGCCAACATTTCTAAAGAATGCTTTCAGCACCTTGTTGAATCAATGCCACGTAGAATTAAGGGAGTTCTGAAGGCGAAAGGGGGTCAAACACAGTATTAGTATGGTGTTCCTAATAAACCTATAGGTGAGTGTATTTTGTCATGTTATAAATCAATGCTATTGGTCTCCCTTTACAACAGTACCACAAATCGTTGACAGAAGATGAGCTGCTGAATACAGCAGCATGTCACACAGGGCCAACAAAATGTTGATGGAGCCTTTTTTCTTTCTTGTTTTTCTGTGGTTGTAATGACCACCTGCCAGCTGTGACTTCCTACTTTGAAGAGACGCAGTATAAAACTGCATTTCATCTCGTCAGCCGTTACAGCTCAAGATCCAGTTTAAAGTCAACATATTTCTCAAACAGAAACCTCTGGGTCCTCGGCTACCTTTTCGGGACAATAAGCTCTATGTCACACTATTACTCCAATCAGCCATATTGACTCAAGTAGATCAAGCCTCTATACTGCATACTGCTCAAAGAGAATCTTTCATTATGGCTCAGCAGCGGACTCTATTCCATTAATAGTATTTTTTTCTTTTTCATCTCATCTGTACCCTCAGGCTTTGTTTGGTAAAACAGTGCTTATCTTGTTTTCCATCACTGGCAATTGGGAAAACTGTTACTGAGGTCCATCTTAACACCACTCTGGATCTCCATTACAGCTCTTATTCAGTGGTTTTGATGTACACCGAACCTCATTTTGAACCACCAGCTGCATTCAGTCTCACAAACAACTCTGATGCCATCAGAGATCTACCTCACTCTACCAGCACTGTTCTCCATTTAGTTTGTCATTACATGGTCATTTTTCCATGTCAATGGTAATGTTATGCAGGTGTTTAACCATAGGAAAGAATGTTTTTCTTCTACTCTGGCACTATGGTACCAGATGCACAGGCTTGGTGGGAAAATACATTTAAAAATCGGAAACATGTTAGGAACACATGATTTGTAGTATCTGTATATCTGTATATGTCAAAAGTCCCGTCCATTAACTTTTACACTTTTATTTTGATCTCAGACTTTTTTTCCAGTGTTTGAACTACAATAGTCCCCCTTATTCTTTTTCAGGGAAATCCTAATGCTTACATGCTTGCTTAAGCGTACATTAGCTATGTTTCCATTCAATTGTCAAGTGCAAAAAGAAATGTGAATTAGGTATCAACTGGTTTGGATCAAACAAACTAGACTACAGCGTAGTTTTGACAGACGTTGGCGCTAAGTGCATGGCTGTAATCCCCCCATTTGGTTCAATTGGTCAAGTTTTAATTGTTCTTTGATGTCACCGAGTATTGGCCATCTTTCATGCTGTCCGGAGATGAAGACACATTATGAAAATATCTGGGAAGACACAGACAGCGGAAACAGTTGATCAGTCCTGTAAGGTTAAATGTTCTCTACGTCAACTAATTTAGCAAAGGTATTTTCCTATACTGTTTAGCTCATCAACTCTTTTTCCACAAAGGCAAATAACACCTCAGCAGGCGTATAAACGTTTTTTTGCAGAATTGAGAAAGTTTTATCAAATATAGCTGCTTCCATTCAACTTTTCTAATGCTATATTTCAAAATGCACATCAAATATGTAAATGGAAAGGCTATTGATATTTTTCACTTCGTGGCAACAGCTTTGAGAAGAATCTATCCTGTTTTAATCTAACAATGCACCTCTAGGTGAGTGAATTATTCCTTCACACCTAACACCAAATAAAAAATGTAGTCTTTCTTTGCCTCCCAGCAGATGGTCCTTCGCTCTTCACCCTGGTGAAGTAATTCCCCTCTTCTCCTCCTCTATATTGCCCCTTTACCTTTGGGTTTTGACTGTTTTCAGAATCACACATTGTGCTTCTGTAGAAGTCTCTTTGTATGAGGGGTGCTACTTATCAGCTGTGTAGCCCAGGTAGGGGAACAGCTCTCCTTACTGACCTATTTAAAGGCAACATGGTGGAGAGAGTAGTGAAAGTAGGACAGGAGAAATACAGAACTTAAAAGATACTGCACACAGAAACTCACAGGCTTGCAAACAGACAGCACACACACACCTCTCACTCCAGAGATCTGTTGTGTTTTGTACCGACGATACACAAATTGATCTGTCTCTCTCTGTCTCTTCCCCCGCACATTATGCCTTTATGTCAAAAGTGTCTTCACATAAGTGCCCCACAAGAGATCGCAAATGGGCTCCATTACTCTTGTAGAGAGGTGTTTTTGTTCCCAAATATATCCCCCCCATGTGTGGACGGCATAGTACGTCTCTGATGTTGAGGCTCTCTGAGGCCGGCGCGATTTGACGTTCACAAGGAGGTCTGTTCAGCCTCCTCCAGCCTCCACTTCCAACTAACACCTACCACTGACTGCAGGGTTCCCACACACAATTGCAAGGGGAAAGCAGCGCAAACATAAGACAATATATAGGATACACTCCTTTATTTTTTTACTTTCTTATGTCACATGCACAAAGCGTTTTTTAAGATGAAGATAAAAAAGCTGCTTGGATAAAGTGATTAAAAAGGGAGTTGTAGCTCAGCAATAACACATGTTTTAGTTAAAGTCAACATAATTACTGCTTGTGATGAAGGATTATTTTCACAGATAACTATCTGTGTATAACTATTTATAGAGGATGTGCTCACCTGCACTCCTGAAAAATTTAGCAGGACACATTTTGGAACAGTATGTTTCCTTGCAATCATCCCCAGCCCCTCCTCAGTGGTTACGAAGAGGGAACAAACTCACTGCCCTCCTTCTCACTGCCACTGACTGTATAACTGTATATCTAACTATAATTACTAAACAAAGTAAGTCAGTAAACATTTTTCAGATGAAGCTGCAACACACAATGACTTTAAATCAAAGGTAAAACTCTCTTTTGCTTTTCGAATGTTGTTTTGCAGTGCTTTTAGTTCTGCGCTTTAAACATTATTCTTTCATCACAAATTCAAAGCTATACAAATCTAATTTCATTTTATTTTCTTTATTTCTACACACTTTTATTGGTACATTTAACAACACGGTTCACGGCATTTGTATTGATTGTTCTGTTCTATTGATTTGTGTACACAGACACAATTTTCTCATTTTTTTGTGTTGTTGAGAACGTAATGTATTCGTGGGAAACGACATGCCACACGCCGGAAAACAAGCCGAGGTATCTGGGGGACACACCAGTTGGGTTTAGGAGAAGAACAATGGGGAAATGACATGCCATACGCCGGGAAACGGTACGCTACACGTCGGGAAACGAGAACAGTGAAAGGACACGCCAGGACACATCCACCCATCCACCATCCCAACCAACCTCCCTACACGGATTTTCTGCATTTAATAATACTCGTTACCGTAGTCGTGCTGTGGCCACGAAAACATGCTTTCCATTTTTTTTTTTTAAATCTTTAAAAATCGCACACACCAACACGGGAAAAAGCGAGTAAAACATGTCATTGTCCACGATTCCATAGATTAAATAGCGTGACCATCACGAACTGACGTGAGAGTGGGTTGCAACACATTTAAAATAAGTCAAACTTAAGTGTTTGGACATTTCACAAATTATTCTGTTTGTGCTGAACTGCATGTCATTTACCTTGCAGATCTCTATCACTGCAAAGTGTTTCATCCGTATATTTGCTACAATTTGATGAAAAAAGAACGTTCATAATTTTTTAAATAAGTCTTTAATGCAATGATCTACTACCTAATTTGCTGTCATAGAAGGTAGTAGCAATGTCAATATATTACAACATACACATCAGTGCAATATTAAAGGGAAAAGTAGTAAGCTTAAATTCTTGTTTTATAGCAGAGCCTTTTATTCTGACAGGGAGCTTTATATTCGCAGAAACAAACACAAAAAGAACAAAAGTGCCGGAGATAGAGCTGTAACTCATCCAAACAACAAGAGCTGCACACAAGAAGAAAGTAATGAGGAAGAGAAGAGGAAAATATAGGGGAAAAGGATGGAGAGATGAGAAGATAGAAGAGTAGAGCAAGGGGAGACAGATTGAGTGGTGGAGGCAGACTGAAGAGGGAGGACAGAAGGATGAACATGGGCAGGAAAGATGCAGGAGTGGGATGAGTGGAGGAGAGGAGGGGAAAGAGGATGATGTGGAGGAGAAAAAGAAAGTATAGGCCTGCAGGACAGGAGAGGAGGAAGACACAAACAGTGATGCTGTCAGACCATGGAAGTGGAGGGAAGACTGTGGCGAGAGAAAAGAATAGGAGAGATGAAAGGCAAAGGGATACAATTATAGGAACAAGAAAGGAATGAGAAAAAGGAGTAAATGGAGGTAAACACTGAGGACGGGGGGAGAGAAGGAGTGATCGGAGGGGGTTAAGGTGAGGTGGAAACATAGGCGTCGTTTTCGGTGGGGACGGTGGGTATGCGTACCTAGCAGATTTCGTCATGAGTCATTTTGTACCCACCACTTTTTTTGAAAACCTCGAGCTCAATTTAGTTAAAAAAAATAAAGTTCATAACACATCATTCTTGAGCGACAGATGCCAACAAATCCACAAAAATCTCTATCCCCACAGGGCAGGCACAGACACAGCCTTTCTGCTGCTGCGCTGGCTACACGCTTCTTTCCTTTCGTAGCTCTTCTCTCTGAGACTGATGTCACGTCATGTCACAGTGTCAACATGGTACATGGATACATGAACCAGACCATAGTGGCTCACATGTCTAATGCTTTTTGAAAAGGCTTTTTTCTTCATAAAACGTGTCGGCCATCATCACATTTTTGTGAACATTTTTATTCATTTACATTAGTAAGCTTCAGGACAACGTCTTTCTAAACATGACCTGCGCCAAAGAGAAAAAAAAATGAATGCGTCTCTGTCCCCAGCACATTTCAAACCAAACTGACGCCCATGGGTTGAACCTAACACAAAACTCCTCCATCAGAAAGTGTTTGTGATTCATGAGGGTGGATAAATGGGGTTAAATAGAGGTTAAAATGATTTTACATTAGTAAAGTAGTTTCCACACATATTTTGGGAACAATAAAATAACAATAATCACTGTCAAATGAACAAATGAACAAATGAATGTCAGGCATGCCTTTGTCAGTCTTTGGCCTCATCACAGTAACAGAAACATCTTAAAATAATACTTGCACTACCCGCCTGACTAAACTAAGTGAGACAAACCCAGCGCAGTGTCTCAGTATACGTCATCTGCAGGTATTTAAAGAACAGAGAAGTCAAGTAAGCACGCGATGCCGGGCACAGACGTCAGTCTAAAAGGAAAAAAAAACTAAGAGTTTGAATTCTGCATAGGAGATGTAGATAGAAAAAAAAGGGTTTGAGATTCAGGACAGATGTACGTAAGCACAAAAGTTTTAGGTCACAAAACTAACATCAAACAGTTGACTAAAATGTTCAAGAAACATTCAAATATTAAAGGCGTTCCTTGGGCATCACAGTGAATCAGTTTAATCTCACTCATGGAGAAGAATTGGTTGGAAACCTGTTGGGAGTATTCTGGGTCTCGATTTATTATTCATCATAAGTTTGAGAAACGTCAGCCTAAATGACTTTGAAATTAGCAGTTAAAATACTTAGTGACACTTTACCTATTTAAGGAATAATTTTATCTATTTTCATTTCACTGCTTTGGCAATTACTTGTTTGAATACAGTACATAGTTTTCAATTACATAAAACACTTAACATATCTCCTTAAACGACTTCACTTAGAATTTTTTTCCACAAATGTAATGCCATGTTACATAATACAGCATATTTTGTATTAGCTCATTCATCACTGAAACTTCATAAGATTATTGACTGATCATCACTCAATCAAGGTCAATCTGAAATACATATGACGAATTTGCAAGCATTGACATCTTGACTACTGTCAAGATGTCACTGCGTATTACCACCTTTGCAAGTTCAGTGACCTTCAGAAACCAACGCATCCACCTCAGTGAGGAAAGTTTACAGTTGAGACTTACTTTCAGACTTTTTTTTACCACATGGTTATCTTTTCTGTGTCGTGATTTGGATGACCAATTCGACAAACAACACACGCAGAAAAAGTTACTTGTCTTGCAGGTTTTGCAATGCATATTGTATGAATTCTCAAAAATGTGAAAGACGTTTGGTGTACTGAATAAGTTAACAGCTCTAAGACAGAAACAGTGAGAGCGAGAGAGAGAGAGAGAGAGAGAGAGAGCGCTGTGGAACACTTAAGAAAAAGAGTAAATAAGAGAGAAGCTGAAATTAAGTTTCCTGCAAAGATGTAAGAACAAAGGAGGACAATTTGTGAAAAAGAAAGAAAAAAGAAAATAGAAATGTAATAGAGAGAGTAAAAAAAAGACTGAAGATATGTAGAAAGTGGGAAGACTGTACTGCATTGACACTCTAAGCAGGACAGGGATCAGAAAGTTGGTAGTTTGAATCCCATCTGGGAAAATCTGGGTGGGAGAGAGAGGATAAAAAAGGAGGCAGAGAGGACAAGATGAAAGGAACAGATGGAAAGGAGGCGGGTGGACAGAGGCAGGAAGAGGAGAAAGAGGATAGAAGGAGAAGAAGGATAGAAGGGGATGGCGAGCCGTTGTATTATTAATTGTAGTGAGATGTCCTGAAGTGCAGGAGCGAACCGTACTTCCATTAGGAGCTCTGTCGCTCCTGCTGCTGCTCTCCTCTATTTTTGTTCAGATTTCTTTCTAAATAGAGAAGCATGACTCACTCCATCCTTATTGGCTATCTTTGACTCCTCTCTCATTGTCACCTCTCCTCATTTCTGGCCCTCGTTTTGAATGCATGTCAGTAGTTTTGGACTGACACAAATTCTTGACGGCCAACACTAATATATTTATTTATATATATTCTTGGATCATTTTGATATGCAAAAATGTAGTTTTACCTAATTGTAAATTAGATTTAACACCTCCATCCAACCAACAGTCACAGTGAAGCAGTGAACACAATTAGGAGCCAAAGAAAGATATATAACAGAGAGAAGGAGTAAAAGATTAGGAAACAAATACAAATAACACAAAAATCTGTTTGTACTATTTTGAGAGGTTGACCAGCACAGTTGAACAGAACTTGTTTTGACACACACACACACACACACACACACACACACGCACACTTCCAATATTACCCACAGTGGACTATCATTCTACACTGACCATATGTGGACCACACATTTATAGTCATTAAAATAGAATAGTATTGATTACAAATAGGACTACCTTCATTCCTTGAACTACATCTTATTGTGTACTTAGCTAACTTTTTAATACATTTAAGAGAGGGTCATCAGCATGACGTACAGTGGAGCTCCAAAATGTTATTATTAAATGTTATATTTGTTTGGTGTTGACTAATGTCACAGTTTATGGAACATTATGCAGCTTCTGTTTAAAATGTTCTTCTTGCTGTTTCCTTGCTCCATTAGTTGTTTTTTCTCTGGGTGTTCTGCCCACTACTTATCAATTTACAAATTGTTATTCTTTTATTGTTTTTTTCCCTAGTAGAAGAAAAGCAGTGGGGGACAATAAGTGAACAGGTTAAGGGACAGAAGAAAATAATCAAAACTAGCTCTACCCCATTAACCCTAATGACCCCCATTGTGCTGATAGCAACGTTTAGAATGACTAATCAGTGGTTTGGGGGAACTTGCATGTACACACATAATTAAACACACACACAGAGAAACTCATCAAATTACCAAAGTTTACTTTTTTGGCCACTGTGGCATTTTCCTGAGGCAGAGCTTCTGAATGTGTGCGTTAGCAGACTTTGCAAACAGATAGTTACTATGGAATGGAAATTGATTTATTTGAAAGAGGGACAAAACATAAATAAACATTAAAACTTAATACTAGAGAATATGTCTTGGGCCAGTACAATCCACTTCTAGACACTCATTCATACATGGAAACAAACATACAGACACACACACACACACTTCCATATACAGCATCTTATAGATGTGTGCAGTACTATAGCAGTCTCCTGTAAAAAGAAACTTCTTTCACTGTAAAAACCACTGTGAAAACCACAGAAGCTACTCTAGATTGCTCTAGATATTGGGGCGGATAACGTCCTTTTCAATAATACAAGTCCAAGAGTTATGGGGGCAGCACTACTCTGTCAGAAATGCAACTAGTCTGTATGTTGCTTTTCTGCCTCACATTTTTTTTATCAAAGAAGACAGTCAATAATCAGCTCTTTTCCATCATGCTGTTACCAAACTCGATCTGATTTCATGGTAAAAGTATTTTTCCACACAACACCAGGGAGCAGTAAAAGGAGTTATACATTGCTTTGCTTGTAATTGCTTCACAATAAAAGCTGGAGCTAGGCAAAAAAATCAATTCACATTCATGAATTAATTCAAGCTCTACCGATTCAAAATTGATTCATAGAATTCCAAAAATCGATTCATGTTTATTTATTTTTTTGTTTTGTAATAGCCTAAATATGGGGAAAGTAACTACATTTACATACTGTGAATTATATTGAATCAAGTCGTGACATTTTCTGAATTTTGCACCCATAATAAAAGCCATTTTACTTTTTTAATTACATTTTTACTTACTCATGTAATGGTAACACACAAACTCGGACACACAAACACACACACCAAGTGTTCAAACACACCACTGCAGATTAAATGTCACAATCCCTAATCAGTTTACTTCAGATGTGCAGACTCACAAAACACACACACACACACACACACACACACACACACACACACAAAACACTGTATAAGCAGGTGTTAGTGATAGAGTGAATGAGGCCATTTCTTTGTCCAGTCTGTCATTCAGGCTTTCACAGCTGTCATCACTGCTGCCGGAACAATTATTTACTTAACTGCACCCAGTCCACCTGGATGTGTGTCTTAATGTGTCTAAATGTGTGTGTGTGTGTGTGTGTGTGTGTGTGTGTTGCGTGCTTGCGTGCATGCATGCATGCATGCATGTTATTATTCAGACCCTCACGAGGGGGATGTTTTACCAGACAATAAGTTATTCTGTTTTATATATTTTTATGTTGAATTCTGAGCTCAGACTTAGCTTATTATATACACAACATACACCACAGATTCTCAGACACTTCCTGTCCCTTTCAAGCTCCATTAGATTAGACAAGACTGATAAGAATAAATGTTATATGGAAAAGGGAAAGACCGAAGGGATGAAGGAAACAAGTAGAGAAGCAAAGAGGACAGAGAGGCACAGAAGGGACAGGATAAACCGAGTGACTTTTTACTTTCCTGTTCCAGGAGACACTGCCACCTCTTCCATATTTTATCTCACCCGCTATATATATATATATATATATATATATATATATATATATATATATATATATATATATATATATATATATATATATATAATAAAATAATAATAACCTTTGCTGAATTATTGATAAATAAATCAAGTAAGCACCGTGTCTCTCTATCACACAGTGTCCCTGTCATTCTCAAACAATAACACTCATCTGCACCGCTTTGTCAAACACATTCATTTTTCAGTAAAGGAACAAGGTTATATTCTGTATTTTTTGAATGGACACTTAGCGAGTTTACTAAGCACAAAATCTATAAAGGCAGAGAATAACTTCCCAAAGAAATGTAGAATTTATTGGGTAAAAATGTTACTACTGAGATGACTTAGAGGTTTAAATTGTACCATACGTACGGGACTAGTAGTACTTGGATCTCTGTGGTAAAATAGGTAGTCTGTGATGTTAATCCCATGCAAATCTGCCATGTCTTTAATTTGTCAAGTAAAAATTCCACCACAAATGACCTAAACAAACAGCGGTTGTGTAATAATATTAGTCATGTGTGAATCGGTATCTCTGTGTAAGGGGTTGTATTTGTTGCGTTGGCAATTATAAAGGAAATACTTGACATCTTTTGTGGGGGATAATGCCAGTAAATTCGAGTAAAACACAGATTCACTTATCCTGTGCAAATGCGCCACAGAAAACACAGTGGGGGCCTCAGGTAATACTAGTCCCATGCAAATGGCTTAACAGTGTGAAACTGCACAACTTATGTAACTGCTAGGAGTCTATAGACATAGCAGCTCTGTGAGGCTGTCCTACTTAGGTACAGTACTACTTTGAGCTAAATGCTAACATCAGCATCCTCACAATGACTAACAATGACTACCATCTTAGCGTAGCATGCAAACTACAATGTCAACTTCATAAACGGGAAACGGAAATGTCAAAAAAGAATCCCTCCAATGGTTGCTAATATGTTTAAGTCTGAACTAAAGTGGTGGACAGACCAACTGATTGACAGGCCGACGTTGCCATCCCTAGAGTTAATTCACTTGATTTTTTTTACCTACTGTTCTACATACGGTCTAAGTCGTATGTGTGTGTGTGTGTGTGTGTGTGTGTGTGTGTGTGTGTGTGTGTGTGTGTGTGTGTGTGTGTGTTCCCTTCTGGACCAAAGACTGCATGTGATTCAGCTCTATATGTCTGGTTAAACTTTTCCTCTCTTAATTGCTTATCCTTTCTTTTTTTTCTTCCCATTCCTTTTTCTATATTTCTATATTGATCCATCCTCCATCATCTTTGTGTATGGTCTCCATTTTCATCAGTCCTAATCAACATTTTGTCCTGGCTTTACTAGGACTCAAAAGTTAGAAGTAGTTAACAAATACACTGCGTCATCATGATCTGATTTAATTTGTAATTTACTATTTACCTGAAAGAAATCATTTTATCTGCTGGCCATTATATTCATTTTTAATCTCTTTGACATTTCTCTCTCCTCCTCTTTCCTACTGTCTATTTTCTCTTTTCTGTTTCATTCACTTCTTCTGGAGAGCTGCAGGCCTTAACCCACATTACACACACGCAGATGCACACGCACACACACACACACACACACACACACACACACACACACACTGTTGTCTTTATATCTGCATGCACAGTATGTAACAGTTAATGGCAATGATTTCTTACGGTCTAAATAACATTTTCAACCACTCTTTTTATTGCTGTGTGTGTATAGTTTTCATTGTCTTGTACACTGTAGTAGCACATGTTTATAACTGTGTATATTATCTCTAGGTTTATCTTGAGGCTGTGACAGAACATTTTAGTACAGTACTATTAACAACAGTACTCCCCAGAGACCCTGAAGGCTTCAAATACAACGCGAGTCATTCTCAATCTGCCTGACGGACTGACTGATTTACATGCATCCTTGCTTCTTTCTGTCTTTTCTTACATCTTTTCTTCTTCTTTCATTATTTCTTCTCTCAAATTTTCTTACCCCACCACTTATTTCCTGCAACATCCCTTTCTTCCCTGTACCCTTATATCTCTCTTTCCTTGCTTGACTTTCTTTTGTTCTTTGATTTCCCTCCTGTGTGCCTACTTATTTCCTCCTTAAAGCAGAGACGGGTATGGCTGCAGCCTGGAGCGTCCTATGTCATCCGTCCCGTCTCATGCGGTCTCGTCTCATGAGTTGTGTCCAACGGTAAATTCAGAGGGTCAAAATACGAAATCACAAATAATTTTCCAGATGGAGTCACGGGGAAATTTGTGACCACATTTGTTGCAATCAATTTAAAAACTGCAAAAACTGCAAAAACAATTTTGCCATAAATATACAGTTTGCTCATTTCTGAATGTTATGGTTGTGTTGTTCCATATTAACGTAGCTACATTTGATGAAACCTGCATCTGCGACACAGCCATTTCTACAAACTAACGGCAGGACTTCCTGAAGAGGGATAATAAGGATCTGCACACACAAGAACAAGAATACAAAAATAAACATGTTACACTCTTTCCAAGACTCTTTACTCTTTATTTTATATTCTATATTGTATAGCTCTACTGGTGCTGCCTCGGCTGTCGGGTCTCTGGGACCCGGGGCAGAATGAGGTTGTATTTTTCTATTACCGTGGCATCGGCCTTTGGGTCTCTGAGACCCGGGGCAGAATGTTGTCGGGTTTCTGAGACCCGGGGCAGAATGTTGTCGGGTCTCTGAGACCCGGGGCAGAATGCTGTTGGGTCTCTGAGACCCGCGGCAGAATGCGGTTGTATTTTTCTACTACCGCGGCCTCGGCCTTCGGGTCTCTGAGACCCGGGGCAGGTATGCTGTTGGGTGTCTGAGACCCGCGGCAGAATGCGGCTGTATTTTTCTACTACCGCGGCCTCGGCCTTCGGGTCTCTGAGACCCGGGGCAGGTATGCTGTTGGGTCTCTGGGACCCGGGGCAGAATGAGGTTGTATTTTTCTACTACCGTGGCATCGGCCTTCGGGTCTCTGAGACCCGTCCTGCATCCGACTGCGTATCTCTGCTGCCACGGCCTTGGGCCACAATGCGATTGTATTTTTCTTCCACTTCCGCACCTGTGGTTCTGTTGTATTTTGTGTTGTATTGTATGAAAGGGGAAATAATTAAAAACAAAACCAAATGCTTGACCTCTGCCGGGAGAGAAATTCTGAGAGAATTTTTTAGTTTGCCAATAATCTGCATTTATTTTAGAGATGGACATATTTTTAAATATTAAAAAAGACCAAATATTTTACTCATTAGCATGATAGTAATGCAAGCTTTTACTTTGAAAAGTAAAAGAGTTATAGTGTTTTATTCCAGATGTGAGCTTTTATTTTGAAAAGTAGAAGCTCGGGGATGGCAGAAGGATTTTTTTAGTTTGCCTATAATCTGCATATATTTTATAGACGGACATATTTTTTAAAAGTATTTTAGTCATTTGTATGATTGCCATTACTGTTAAGTTAAAAAAAACACCAAATATTAAAAGTATTTTATTCATTAGCATGATAGTTGACGCAGGCTTATCTTATTCCAGACGATAGTCTGCATTTATCTTGTCAACACAACCATAACATTCAGAAATGAGCAAACTGTATTCATGGCAAAATTGTTACTTTGATTGCAACAAATGTGGTCACGAATTTCCCCGTGACTCCATCTGGAAAATTATTTTTCATATTTTCGTATTTTTGACCCTCTGAATTTACCATTGGACACACCTCTGCATGAGACAAGACCGCATAAGACGGGACGGATGACATGGGACGCTCCAGGCTGCAGCCATACACTCTTGTTAAAGGAACACGGTGACTTATTGAGATTTTAGCTTATTCACTGTATCCCCTGAGTTAGATGAGTCCATACATACCCTTCTTATGTCTGTGCGTGTAGTAACTCTGTCTGACTTTCCTGTCTGAACCCCAACATTTTCCAATTTACATAATCACAGTGTGTACAAATAACAAGATCACATGAGACACAGCCATCTTCTGACCGTATATATACTAGGAACTATTCTGCACAGTATGTACAAGGTTAGAAGATGGCTGTGTCTCATGTGACCTTGTTAGTTGTACATGCTGTGACTATAAAAATCCCAACATGTAAATAGGAACATGTTGGCGTTATTTTGTCACTTATTGGGAGCAGTAGGCTAGTTGGAGCTGGTTAACTCCAAGATCTGTGGTGAGCTAGACTAGTGTTGAGTGCATCAGACAGAGTTATGACATGCACAGAGATGAGAAGGGTATGTATCAACTTATCTAACTCTGGGGGATACGGTGAATAAGCTAAAGTCCCAATAAGTTGGTGTGTTCTTTTAAGACTTCTCTTCTTCCTTCCTTCCTTACATACATTCCTCCCTTCTTCCCTAAATATTCAATTTCTTGCATTATTACTCTAGAACCTACATCCTGAATACTTTATTTTCTTCTTCCCCTTCTAATTTCCTTACTTATTTGTCTTCCTATCTTTTGTGTTGCTTCCTTTCTTCCTCCTTTTTACCTCTAAACCTGTGTCTGGATCGATAAAGGGGGGACGAGAAAGCAGTCTGCCTTTACACCCGTTTCATTGTGGCATGAGCGTAATCACTTTGAAGGAAAGAAAGAAAGCATAATTGAAAAGGATGTTTTTTTGTGATTCTCTTGAAACCATAATTTCCTCTCATCCTTTGCCTTTTTGGACTTGCTTGGTCTTTATCTTTATTTTTCTATCTCTCTTTCCTTTGTATGTTGCCTTTTCTCCACTTTCCACTCTTTTATGCTTTCTTCTCCTGATCCATCTCCATTTCTTGTAAATTTTACGTCTAGCTCAGAATATTGGCCTTTTTTATTTCACCCTTTATCTTTTCTTTATGCTCTTTCTTCATCCTACTCTTATGGAGTTTACCATGAAAAAAGCTTGTTTTGTCTTTCTTAACATTTATAAAAACGAGTCTTCATTCATTTTACAGCTAATGGACAATTGGAGTAGCCTGGACCTACCAGACTCTCATACATTTCATTAGTACAGAGAGTCTGGCCACTCTTCATTAACAAGCGTTAACTTCCTGGAAGGCGGGTACTCTGTTGAAGTTTAAAACTATTGGATCTGCCCAGAGCCACTCTGGATCTGCCATAACCAATCGCTAACGTTTCGTTGTGACGTATGTCATGTGCATGTGCAACAAATGGGAAGACTGACAAGGCTTATATTTAGCATTAGCATTGCCAGCGTTAGCCTTAGCCAACTCCTTCACCACTAACGGAGGGAGCTGGAAAATCAAACTTTTCCCAAACCCTTTGGGAGCAGGGCCACAACATCATGGCCACAGACAAAACTCAGCAAAGATTGTTCTTGCTCAAGCTTCAAAGCTCCCATGGCATGAACATTTTTTTACATTAATATGCGTTCCTCCAGCCTGCCTATGGCCCCCCAGTGGCTAGAAATAGCGATAGGTGTAAACCGAGCCCTGGGTATCCTGCTCTGCCTTTGAGAAAATGAAAGCTCAGATGGGCCGATCTGGACCACCTTGCCCCCCCCCTCTCAGGATTGTTTTACTGGCACTGATTGGGATGTGTTAAAAAATGCCTGTCTGGAGTCAAACGAACAGAAACTGTGTTTGCCTATATATCTTTATGTGAGGAAATGATCATGTCCCAGAAATCCATCTCCGTTTATCCAAATAATAAACCTTGGGTTTCCAAATCTGTCAAAAGCGTAATCAATCAGAGTAACATTAGCTTCAGTCAGGGTGACATGGTACAGCACAGGGCACTATTGAAACAGGTGAAGAAGGAACTTAAGCTTGCCAAGTGCATATATAATGATAAAGTGGAAAATTTGTTGCGCACTGGAAATTTACGTCCTGCATGGGAGGGCGTGAAAACCATGATGGGGTTGCAGTCCAAAAAGTGTTCAATTTCTCAGAATGGGAAAACCGACCTGGACTTTTCCAATGAACTGAATGTTTTTTATAACCGTTTTAATATCCATGATTTTAGCGAGGAGATGTCTGTTTTAAAAATGTTGATCGGAATCCTGTAAATAATATTGTGCCCATTGAGAAATTCATGGTCTCGAAACTCTTCCGTGGGGTCAAAGAAAGGACAAGTCTAGGTCCTGATGGGATTGGGGGTCGGGTTCTGAGGAACTGTGCTGTCCAGTTGACAGACTTCATCTCCCAGATGTCCTTACAGCTGCATATGGTCCCTCGTCTTTGGAAAGACTCAATAATTGTTCCTGTGCCCAAGATTAAAACTCCCAAGACCCTCAATGACTTCAGACCAGTGGCACTTACAACTCTTGTCATGAAAATGTTTGAAAGGCTAGTGAAGGATGCACTTTTGGACACTGTACAGGATGATACAGGAAGTTAGACCCTCTCCAGTTCACCTACAGGTTGGGCAGAGGCATGGATGACGCAACAGGGACGCTTCTAAACATGGTTTTTAAACATCTTGAGGGGGCCAAGTCCCTTGTTTGTCTACTATTTATTGACTTCTCCTCCACTTTTAACTGCATTCAGCCACATGTTTTAGCAGACAGGTTGAAGAACACTCATAACATTGATACTGGTCTGATCTGCTGGCTGTTTTTTAACAGTGAGGTCACAACGGGTGAGAGTGAATGGAGTTCATTCAGATGCCCTCTTATCTTCCACTGGGTCCCCCCAGGGCTGTCCTCTCGCCTCTCTTATTTTTTTTTATACACAAATGTATGCCAAAGCCATCAGGAACGGCGCCATATTATTAAATGTGCAGATGATTCCTTCATTGTGTCCCTCCTCAGCAGTGATGACTCCAAACACAGTCCTGTAGTCAATGATTTTACTGATTGGTGTAAATCCTCGTTTTAAAACATTAATGTGGCTAAAACAAAAGAGATGTGCAGAAATCCCACTGTTATTTCCCCGGTTGTAATGGACAAAAAATAAAGTTTTAATGTCGATACTGTTTTTATGAAAATTTTGACTCCTGTTTTCTCAAATCAGTTCTTTTTCTTTTATCTGCTGGCACGGGTCACTTTCTATCAAACACAAAATTGCATGCAAGGTATCGTGAAGGTGTGCAGCAAAATCGCGGGCACACCCTTAGGTGACCTATATGACCTGTATAAGGTCAGATCCTTGAAAAAGGCGAGAGCCATCCTGGCTGATCCGAGTCATCCCTTGTGGGGTGAATTCAAGCTGCTCCCCTACAAGCGCAGTAAAGATCCAAAACATCATTCATCATCCGGCTGTTATCCCAGTTGTTAATAATATCCTCTAAATTCAAATTTAATTTATGTTGTAGTTTTTTGTCGTTTGTTGTATGTATTGTTACTGCTGGCTGTAATCCAAATTCCCCCTCGGGGATAATAAAGTGACCTTGACCTTAACCTTCAAATGTCTCATGATACATTGTCTCTAGAAGTGTATAATTAAACTTTGGTTTTGTTAAAGAAGGAATATAAAATCTAAATACTCAATACTATTGAATTGCAATACTTCTAGAATGGCAATAAATGAAAATCACAATACAAATCTAATCGGCACCCATGTATCGTGAAAGAATCAAATCGGGACAAAAACACATCATCCCAGCCCTAATAAACACTGACAATTTGAAAAGCAAAATAATGGAGAAAAGACAGTGAATACTTCAGAGGAAAGATGAGAGGTTCAGGTCTAGCTGCCCTCACACAGCGAATTGAAAGATTCCAACAGTGAAATGAAAAGCATTTTCTATTAGTGCTGAATGGTATTGATTGTCTGGGAGGAGAAGATTCTGATGTGTGTGCATGTCTGTGTGTGTGGGAGTACAGTTCTGATTCTTAAATATGTATGTGTAGTGTGAGACTATAGGTGACAGGCAATTCAGTTTAAGTGGGGCAAAGACCCACCTGTTGGAAACCGAAAAAAGTGTGGTTTAAGCGGTACTGAGCAAAGTGTGAGTGCTCACACCATGAGTTTGAAGCATGTCTCTGTGTTACTGCAGCAAAGTACATGCAGAAGAATGGCGCACTCCCTCCAGTGCCTGTCATCCGGCTGACTTTTTGCTGGAGTTTCGGGCTTAAAAGAAGCATGGGCACTGTTCATCTGATTTCATCATAATTTTTGTTTTTGGAGTGATTTAGGTAGAGGAGGTGAAATCTGAGTTGAGCGCAGAGCAATATTGAACGGAGTAGCCAGGAGCAACTTTTGAACAGGGAGAGCGGAGAGAAAGAATAGCTCCGTAAAGGAGGGCGGAAATTGTCAATTGTCATATCGGCTCTTGAAACATAAATACATAAAAGCAACACGACAAAGCGTTATAATTAGGCAACATAGCTACCCAAAATGACAAATGGTGAGTGGGGACTATAAAAGCAAGTTTAGGAGAACAGGTATGTGCCCAGTTGGATTAACACCTGTGTTAAAGCGTGGGAAATGTGAAATAGCGTATTATGTCAAATGTTATTTTCTGGTTTTGCATCTGTCTAAAGTATTTTTTCCTCCTCAAACAGCACTGTGTACAACAATAAGTTGTCAAACATGTTTTGCAAGCATTCCTATGTCTTTGTGTGTGAGAGACTTTGTGTCTACATTGTACTGAATGTATGTCTAACACTCCTCTTACCTCCACCAGATGCGGTGTGGGGTTGAAGCCACACAGGTTACACACTTGGCTGTGACACTGCGTACAGCTGTTGTAGTTGGGCGGGTCAGAGCTGCCAATGTTCAGTTCCGTTTTACAAAGGGGACAGTTTACTTTAGGCTTCACAGGATCTGGAGCAGGCACAGGGGCTGCCATGGGCTCCTGCTTCTGCGGCACTTTCTGCAGATGAGCAGGTGTTTGCTGAGGTTGTTGTCCTTGCTGCCCTTTTTGATGATGGGCAGGCGACTGCTGTTGCGGCATTCCTTGTTGATGTGGCTTGGTCGGCTGCTTCTGGGTTGTTGCATGTGGTGCACCCATTTGTGGACCCCCCATTTGTGGACCGCCCATTTGGGTACCGCCCATTTGCGGACCTCCCATTTGGCTAGGCATATGAGGACCTCCCATTTGGCTCTGCGTATCAGGACCCCCCATTTGGCTCTGCGTATAGGGACCACCCATTTGGCTCTGCATATGAGGACCCCCCATTTGGCTTGATGCATACGGGCCACCCATTTGAGTTGGAGCATGAGGGCCCCCCATTTGGCTTGGCGCATGAGGACCCCCCATTTGGCTCGGCGCATGAGGGCCACCCACTTGAGTTGGAGCATGAGGGCCCCCTGTACTGAATGGTTTGGTGCCAGGGGTCCCTTGTTGTTGCTGTTTGATGTCAGTAGTTGCATTACTGAACACCACTTTGCCTCGTGCAGGGCTTGGCTGTGTGGAGGCGGTGGCTAGAGGGTCAACATTGATCAAGGTACTCGCCTGATTGAGCAGAGAGGCTCCGAAACCAAACAGTTTGGTCAGGCCGTCCTGGGCAGGAGGAGGCACCTGACTCTGAGGTCTGTGGGCTGGGGAGGAGCCGGCGCTTCTAGTCTGGTCATGATGCCGTGCCATTGACTGGTGTATCGGGGAACCGCGACCCAAATCGGGCTGGGATGGAGCCTTGGTCAAGCCAGGGAGAGGCACAGCGCCAGGGTGGGGAATCCGTGGACCCCCAGGCTGGTTGGGGCCACCTGTGGGACCTCCAACAGCCGCTGGAGCCCCGGGAGCTCTCTGGGAGTACGGGTCAGACCTCATGCCTTGCTGAAAGGACCCTGGTTGAGTCTGGGGTCCGCCAGTGCCTGGATGTCTCTGCAAGCCTGGTGAGGTATGGGGCTGAGTCTGGGGCCCTGTCTTGGATGCAGGGTATGACTGGGGCTGAGACTGGGGATACTGCTGGGACTGGGAGTATGGCTGGGACTGGGAGTATGGCTGGGACTGGGGGAATGGCTGGGACTGGGGTAATGGCTGGGTTTGGGAATATGGCTGGGTCTGGGAATAGGGTTGAGTCTGGCCGTAGGGCTGAGACTTAGGCTGAGACTGAGGCGGCTGCTGCTGCCGCTGAGTGGGCTGACTCTGTGCCAAAGGTTTGGGCTGAGCTGCTGCTGCCGGTTGTATTGGCTGAGGTGCAGGCTGCTGAGGCTGGACGATTGGTTTGGCTTGGTGAGACGGAGAGTGAATCTGCTGTTGGCTCACAGAGCGAGGCGTGGTCATATCAATGCCAAGAGCTCTCTGCATCTGACAATTCAGACATAGCCATTCCTGGACCTGCAGACAGAGAAGAGGCATGTTATTTAACCTTGAGCTCAGAAAAAAAATAATTTTCGCTTGTCTATTTGACAATATCACACATGTTCTGTACATATCAGCTTGTTCCAACTCTTCATTGAAGCTACATATCTATACTGAGTGAACTATTTTCAATGCATCAAAATGGAAATATTCTAAAAAATATTCCCCAAATGTATTGTCACATATTTGGCATCTTTCAGATCTCCACTGGAATTTAAAATTAGGTTCTGCTGACTTGGTCTGTGAGGTCTAAGAGGTTATGATGCTGTTTGCTTTAGTCATGTAAGACAAGTCTTATGGCTGAAACCAGGTAAAAGAAAGCAAATAAAATGAAAGAAAGGAGGAAAGGAAGATAATAAATGAAGATAGGGGACAGTGTAGATATAAAACATCACTATGATTTATTGATTTTCCCTTTCAAAGCTGATTGCTATTGATTACTTTAAAATATCATTGCTGACTCAGACAGGGTGCACCAGTGTCTCATCTATTAATTCAGCCAACTTCAAAGCTGCAGATGATAGAGAGAGTGCATTTGGATGGCTACACATAGAATAAGGTCCATCTTTCTTCCCGTGGAAAAAAGAAGTGCAGAGAGAAAAGTTGTAATCAACTAGAAATAGAAGGAGAGAGAGGTAAATCAACCACAAATTGACTTCAGTGCTTGGTGATTGCTGAGCCGAAACCGCAACCTGAGTGAAAAATTTCTCCCAGACACACACATAAATCCACACTGGTACACAGGTATGCACATCAAGTGACACGAGCGAGACACAAACAAATATAATAAGAGACACACACAGTCAACTTAAATGAATACAAAACACCCCTCAGCATCTAAAAATAAAAATAAAAACATCACCCCACCTCCTCCTCTTCTCCATGTCTTCCTCCTTCATTCTCTTCTTCCTCCAGATGAGAGCTGATACTCCCTTGTGTCCAGACCTTGCTTGGCTCTCTAATTTCTCCCGACTGCAAAAAACACACAGCTCCTCTCTGAACTGTGTCAACCCGCTGCTCTCGTCCTGTTTGTCCTACTGTAGCTTTGCATCCAACACAGCCACCCCGCTGCCATAAATAGTGCAATTATAGCCCCTCTGCAACCAGAGCAATGCTAGTAAATCTGTGCACGTTTCAAGCGTTTCTCCCATCCCCTTTCCTTCCCACAATGCAATGCGCAAACGAACTGTATCACCCCGCCCACTTATCACTGAACCCCCCCCTGAGTTTTTTTTGCTAAAGGACATGTTGGCTCCTTGAATTTGAGGGGAAAATATGGAGACAAAATCTGCCACGTACCCTAACTAAACACTTCTTCCCACTGTGCTGTCCCAGCATGCTTTTCTTTCTGGCATTTTCTAGCTTGACAGCATTACTGATCCCATGTTCTGTTAACTCAGCGACTACAGCCTGACATCCTTCTTTCCTCCTTAATATATTCTCTTTGTAGCCATCTTTCCTCTCCTCCCTGCTTCTCTTCTCCCTGTTTTATTCTTTTCTTCACATGCCTCCTACATTTTTCCAGTTTTCTTGTTTTCCATTTTTCTGTTCTCTTTCTGATCAGCTTGAAAATGTAGGTCTCGCTCCTTGAAAAGCTAAAGCGGAAGGAGATTTGAAAGTATAATTTGCTGTGCAGGCTCCTCCTACGTTGTGCAGCCATAATTACATCTGATGAAGATGGTAAGAGGGAGATGAAGAGAGGTAGATAGGGAGAAAAACAAAGAAGGGGGGCTGACTTTAATGAGTCTCTGTATATCCTTCTGCTTTATAAGCAACATCACAAGAGACACTTGAATGAATGAGGAATAAAGCAAGGGATGGAGCAACGGGAAAGAGCAGGGAGGAGAGGGAGAGGAGTCAGCAGTTTTTTAATCCAGGCAGCTCTTCAGCTCTCATGTCAAGCTTAATCAGCAGCACAGCAGCACAGAGTATTCACTTCTGCTTCACTGTGGTTAAAACCCATGAATCATTTAAACACCTGCGTTCTGTTGATGTTCATATGTGTTTCTCATAAGCATTGAAATGTAATATTGAATTGTTCCCAATTCAAAAGCAATTGCCTTTCCAGTGTACCACTTACTCTGAGATAACCTGTGAACGGTTTTCATATAGACACTACTTCCTCGGAAAAAAAGTAGTTCCAAAAGACATGAAAAATAGACAAACAAAACCAAAACTATCTAAATACTACTAATTTGGTAATTTGGGTGAACTGGCCCTTTAATGCAGCTGTAAGCATACAAGTGGCCTAAGCTGATATTTGAATAATAATAGTGGGGCGGCATGGGTCATTAAATTGTAACAATTATTCATTTTGTGATAAAAGCACCAAAATTGGCAGATGTGTTGATATATACATTGGGAACAAAATTGGGACTTCGCAAACTCGCACCCTGGTTGCCGTGGCAGCCTTTTTATTCAAAATGTCCGCCAGCGGTTTGTCAAAATGTCCTATCCGATTGGACCCACATGCAATAACTGACATAATTTACATCTTAGTAACCCTGAGAACCAAATGATATATAGTATACATGCATAACCAACACCGAGCTCATCATAAGCAAGTATGAGATTAAAAAAATATTCTGGTTATGACATCCCTTCCGGGGCGTGGTACACTGTATGCAGTGAACCGAGAAGGTAAGTAAAATGACTGAGTGTTCTGAAACTGAGTGTTCTGAGATTTATAATGTGAAGGTTAAAAAATCTGATGGATAGATTGTAATTGTTATATATATCTAGGAAGCACGCCTTAATACAGTCCCTCTAGACTTTTTTAGATTGTTGCAGCCCAAAATTCCTTATGTTGTGGGAGCTTTTGTAAAAAATTGCGATAAAAGTTGCAGTGTTTTTTGTATGTTTGTTGCAATGAAGTTGCGGGAGACAGAGAAAGTTACAGTAACGTTACATAGTTCAATTTTTTTTAAAAAGGGAACTTGTTTTGGGGAGAATAAAATTACTCTAGGCTGGGTTTTCCTAAGAGCTTTACCCAAAAGGCTCAGGATGCTGTAAATGTTGGTATAATATGAAAATGGCTGGTGGATATAAGATTTTAACAAACAATAATTTATTGAATGAATCAAATTTGAACATGTCAGTGGCTTGTTGATCTTTACATTGTTAGTTTTGTATCCTGGCCTGGCCTGGGACACACATTCACACGGTTTGATAAAGGCCCTATTGGACTTTAACTTATCATTGCACTTACAATAACAAGCGAAGCTGTCCCTCCAGTTTTGTGTGTGTGCGCGCATCAGTCGCGGGGGAACTGAGCAGCCCCGCCCACTGCAGAGAGCCGACTTTCAGCGACATCAGAGTGAAAATCATTACAGAGTACATTGATGTTAACATGTATACAGGTTGGCAGGACGGTCTGACATGTTTTGCACGCTCTTTCGCTGTACATTTTGTTGGTAAATATGAGATGTTCGAGTCACACACGTCTCAAAAAACAAGGAAAGGAATATGGTCACGTACGTATGACGTCAACCCGTTCTCAAATTCTGGCACACTGGACTGCTGTGGATTGGTTTAAGTAGCGGGAAACTCTGGTTATTGTTGATTGGTCAAAATTGCGTCACAGTGATTGGTTGAATTTGCATGAATTGGCGCGATCGCAACATCGCGAAATTCTGGAGGAAATACCAGCACTGCATCAGTCTTCAAGCTGGCTGATTTGGCTCATCTGTACAGGTCAAAGATGGAGCAGATTGGCTTTGGGCTTGATGCTAGAGTGAACACTACAAGATTGAAGGAAAGACTCTTGGCTCAGATCCCTGACCTGCAAGCTTAGACCCAGGGGAGGGATGCCCTTCTTGCATTCTCTGATGATATTGGTGCAGCACTGACCAAGAAATTTGAATGGGACAGTGACAGTGATGACGTACATCTTGCCTATGCTGCGAAAATTGTGCATCACCATTTGTTTGAAGAGCAGAAACCATTCAGTGGGTTCCAAAAAGGCTGCCAACAACATTCTGCGTCAAACCTACTGTTGACACTGGTAAACATGGTCCTTGAAGGGCCAAGCATCAGAGACCAGAGTGAATATCCAGCAACTCCTGCAGTCCTAATTATCTCACAACTGCTGAAGTTTAACAGCATCAAACACAGGCGGGTTGAAGGACCGTGTAAGGAGGAGGTTGGGGTGGATGGGTGGGTCATTAAACACAAGACTTTCAAGCCAGGGAGTGGAGTTTGCTTCCCGGGAAAACATAAGACTTTCACCCAGGAAATACGTGTTCCTTAGGAGTGTTTTAATCCAAACCACAATCTTTTTCCTTACCTTATCTAATCATTTTAATGCCTAAAAGTAACTTTCGTTGCCGCATAATGCTCACATTCTGTGGCCTAAACTTTGCAAGAAAAAAGCTCTTTCCACAGAAACACTTGAGGCAGTTAATCCCACCTACTCAAACTGCTCTTGTGGAGTGGTGTCAAGAAAACACTCGACCAGGGTGGTCACATATGGCGAAGACACTGCTACCAGACCATGTGCTGCCATCACCAACTGACTCATCTCTTGTGGCTGCAAGAATGGCTACAGAAAGCGCTGCAGGTGCAAGAAGGCTGCAATACAGTGCATAGTCCTCTGCTTGTCTGAGGAAGAATGTGCCAGTTAACTCTAATGTCTCTTTTTGTAGCATAGTTAATGGCTACAGTTCATTCTAATGGCTACAGTTCATGTAAAATGGTTACATGGCTTATTTTATTTATGTTAACTGTACTTGCTACATCCAGTCATAACTATACAGTGCTGCATTTTCTTTCCTGAATCTGAAGCAGAATGATTTTAGAATAAAGTATACATGTTTTAGAACTGAACATTTTCAGGTCTCTTTTTATGGTTTAGTCCTAAATTACATCTATTTCTTATATACTGACTGCTAAAACATGATAAAGATTAGTATGGAGTCGATATGTAGTATAGATTTGGGACACAGTAGTTATGTTTGCAGACAGAGGTCAATAATGATCACATAATAAAACACTAGCCTGCAGCGGGAGACAAAATGCAGACAGACAAAATTCAACCTTGCATATGAGCAATAATGATCATCTGACCCTCAAAAACTGCTTCAGGCCTAAATTACAGCTCTGACAAAAACTGATAAGGTAGTCAAAGGAAAGCTTTGACAGGTGTCTTAGATACCTCAAAGCATTAGAGTTCAGGTGTCTCCTCTCGTTATATTTACTACTTTCTGTGTATGGTTCACAAACCAGTCAGTTTGCATATGGTTTGTCGACCAGCTCAGGCAATTATCAGCCTTGTGGAAGTTATTACATGTGTAAGTGGCTTGGCTTCACATGCCTTTTCTGAAAGGAGGAAAATGAGCCTTGACAATCTCAAATGATGCTGACTCTGCATTCTAACTAAGGTAGAAAAAAGGCCGGTAATTTTGGACAAAGCTCATTTCTGCAGAAGAAATTTGAACCTATTCAAGCCTGTTTTTGTATAATTTATTTAACGTTTAATAATGATCTATAGATGAACCACAGCACTATGGTTAATGGCTTAAAATAAAGAAAAACATTGTCACAACTGTAACTGCTAAATTTAAATTTGTTTCATTAAAATAAAGAGGAGTAAATAAACAAATACCTGAAATTAACTAGTGCTTTATATTACTTGAATATATATATATATATATATATATATATATATATATATATATACACATATACATACACATATATATGTATATACACATATATATGTATATCTCTCAAAGAATTCTATTACCTACTGACAACATCACCCAAATTTCCATTATAAATATGATGCATACAAGTATTTTGTGATCTGCCACTTTAAAGTCCAATTGAATGGAATTTGCATGTTTTATTTCTGCTAAAGTATGCATGTCTGCTATATAAATCTCATGTACTGTGTTGCCCTAAGAGTAAAAAAAACAGAACCAAACGGGAGACATTTGTAGTTTTTGGGGCCATCTAGTGTTGCATTAATCGATCAGAACACTGTTAGTTCTCTATCTAGACTTGTTTCCATACGCCAATACATTTGCCTAATTTTAAACCATATTAGCATAAAGCAGTAATGTCACTGTGTCACCATAGTCACACTGACTAACAGCCATATGTCTTATGTTTCCCCAAGAGACATTTCCCAATTGCTTCGAATGTTATTAGCCAATTCAATGGGCGTTATCAGTGGTTTATCACTACTGTAAGTATGAGGTGGTAGGGCCCTACTCTACCTCCAAGTTAGCATAGTAGTTATCATTAATTAGTAAGCTGGATCACCTATCTCCATCAATATTAGACACTCAGCAACTGCGCAGCCGCTTTAAAATAATGTACGAAGAGCGACAAAGTACGAGTACGAAGATCCCATTGCGATACATCAACTGTCCCTTGTAAGTTGCTTTGGATAAAAGCATAAGCTAAATGACATGTAAAGTAATGTAATGTCAATGGTAGGCAGTAGTATTAAGAGATCCATTATAAGTATTTTAACCTAAACCGCGATCTCTTCTTAAATCTAACCAAGTTACGTTAGTTTTGTTCAAATTCACAACATGATTGTCAGAGCATTAAAAAGGGATGCCAAGCTTCCATTACCATGTGAATAGATGAATAGGGCCTTCTTAAATTTCTAGTAGGTGTAGAGAGAAATCAATACGCTACGTTTGTATGATACAGCGATAAGTACTTTGGTTTAATGAGCTACTTGTAATGTCCATATACAAAGGGTCATATTGTAGAGCAGCAAACTGCAATCTACTTGAATCAACTTAAAAAAATTTAGCTCCTTAATGTAACGTATGAGGTAGTGTCAAATGATGAAAAAGTGATGGCAAACACACACACACACACACATTGCAGCCTCTCATCCCCAGATTATCCTAAGTAGCTCAGCTCCCTTCAAACCTGCAGGACTCTGATTTCCTCGATCACATGTCTGTCTTTTTTCTTTGTTGCTGTCACTGTTATTTCTCTGCAGACTCCTCTGCATTCACTCATCCACAAATAAAAAAATTCCCTCCTCCAGACACACACACACACACACACACACACACACACACACACACACACACACATCAATAACAATTAACTTGGAGGTCAGGTCTATCTATTCAAGAGGCTAAACTCTGTCAATGTTGTGTCTATAACACAAACAAACACACACACACACACACACACACACACACACAAACACACACAAATAACCTTTAATTTGATTAATCTCACCAGGTATTAAACAAGTGTTAAACAGTTGAAAAGATGTTGAAATACAGATAAGGAAATACATGATGACGATCAAATTTAAAAAAGAATAATGCTGTAAAACTGCTATTACTACCCTTTACTTTAATGACAAATACTGTTGTGGTAATAGAGTGACTGGACTATATTGTGGATTATTTGTTGTACTGTTACACTAAAGAATGTGAAGCTACTTTACCAGGATATGTAGATTCAAAGCATCAAGTCATAATCTACAACTTCCTGTTTTGCCATCTTTGGTGCACCACTGTAGAGTTTGTGTGGCACTTCTTGGAGCTCACCTGTCAATCAAAAAGGGGGCAAGACTCTTTAATCAGGACTTTAATGCTGGCCATCCAGTTGTTATATATTTTCTATATACAGTACATTGAAACTGGAAGCAATCAAAACACACACAAGACAGCAGAAGAAGAAGTTAGCACACAAATAAGACAAACTAAAAAGAAAATTCCAAAAACTTCCTACTGCTTGAATCTCTACAGATTCAATCTACTGCAGTGCATCTACTGGCTTTAACAGATCAGCAGAGTGAAGAGCAGCAACTCCGCCAACTGCAATAACTGTCAAAATAGTTGGAGTATGTTACTTAGCCCGTATCATGCAGAAATGGAAGTTGCACAGAGTAGAGTTCACTGTGATTCTAATCTAATTTGTCATTAATTACCCTGAAGACACAGAGATAGGAGAGGATAAGAGGCCCAAGAACTGAGATCCAATCAAAGAGTTAAAACAGCATATAGAGGAGAAAATGAATGAGGTCTCCTTACATCTCCTTACCTCTGTAGTTTTTTTCTGCTACTCTTTACTAATTAAGAAAATGGCTAATAGGACATTAACTGAGGCACCAGGTAGTCCATGTGGGTAACAATTGCTCAAGTAATAATAATAAAAACAATATTAAGAAAACAATAAATATGAGAATAAGTAAGACATCATCTTGTTGTGGTCCAATACTGCAGGTAGATACCACCTGACAAACAGTATGCATACCCTTATCTTTACTACTTTTGATTGGTGGCTTTATCTCACTCACACACACTCACTAGTGTCTCCCTGTAAACCCTACTCAAACAACACAAACACACACACAGACACACACACACACACACACACACACACACACACACACACACACAAACTTTGGAAAAGAAGCCATGGTTCAGTCATTAGAAAAGAGAAAAAAAGAAAGTCTGACACTCTAGGCCTTGATGACAGTTTGAGCTATTTCCTGTGGCTGTTGCACGCAAAGTGTGACATGGATACAGACCCAGTAATAGTCAAAAACACACTCACATACAGTACACACTTACACACACACACACACTGGCCATCTGTCAACATTAAATATTCATGTCTCCAAACACTACAAGTACTGAGCAGGTGTTAACCCAGTTTCACAGAGAAAATTTGAGGTGTGATTCGAAACATCAACAGACATTTTCCCTTTACAGTTCATTTAACACAATAAAAACAAATTACATCCCAATAACATTCTCATTTTGTATTTCATTTTGAAAATGCCTCTATTTCCAGGAAGTTGTTTTGGTGAACATGTATGCAATGTTCCTTCACTATGCTGCTGCATGCATGCTGTCATACATAATCTAAGAACTGTCCAGTGCAACCAGCCACAGTTGTGTACTTCTGGCAGCTCCACTGGGCCATTTGGATAAGAAATGCCTCATTCAAGGGCACCTCAACAGATTTAATGGATCACCACACATGTAGAAGCCCCATCACTATCAACCATCTTTCAGTGGTTTCTCTTTTAATTTGACCACCTTAGTGTCACAAAGAGGTGTGAGTCTCACCAGCTAAGTACTGCAAATTCATTGATTATGTTCAAGCTGAAGGTGAAACTAGCATGTGTATACTTTATTGTGAAATAGGGCTGAAACAAACACTAGTGTTCCAGCCTTCTATTTGGCTCCATTGCACAGGGGCACAGGGTTTTTGAAAGTAAAGCCCAAACAAAACAAAACAAAAATATTTTATCATATTCATTATGTATGAAAATTAAATACATCTGTTTTAAAGTGTATGGGAATGTCACTGAAAGCTGCAACAACGGTATGGCCTGCACGGCATTCTCATTAACAGGTTTGCATGAGATCGAATGAAAAAAGTAACACGACTTTCACCCTGGAAACCCAAGAGTTTGTATCCCGTGTGAAACCAAAAGTCAACATTGATTTCCTTTAAATCACGTAGTCTACGTGAGTAAACTAAAGTTCTTAAAGGTCCCATGGCATTAAAATGTCATGCTTTTTTATTTTTTTGAGGTTTTTAACATTAATATGAGTTCCCCCAGTCTGCCTATGGCCCCGCAGTGGCTAGTAATGGTGATAGAGAATTTGGCCCACCCATGAGAGAGAGACATCATGGCTTTCAAACAAGCAAAGTGGCACTTGGTCAAGGCCACACCCCCTGCCTACACCTTGCCCCCCCCTCTCCTCCTCAAAAGCTACAGACTCAGAAATGGCATGTCCTAAGGAAAGCTCATTGTGAGACTACCTTAGATAGACATACGCAGATATAACCTTATTATTCTGAAGTAGTGAAATGTTGGTATGGTAATACTAATTAGTGGGTATATTTTGTTGGGATGTGGGGTGCATTGTATACCCCCTAACACGCAGTCTATACTATCAGGCGAAAACGCAATTACCATTATGCTGCATTTTGACATCAGACATGGGCACTTCATGTTACAAGAAGTGACAAACTGAAATATGAACAATTTTCTGAAGCATGCCTCCTAAGTTCAAGCTGTTGTCTTTGTCACAGTCTCAGCAGAATTATATCGATCAAAACAAGCTCTAGAAAACAGTGGGGGAGTGAAACAGCACAGTTGGAGTAGTAGAGTATAACAGCTGCTTCCAAAAATGACAGTCGCTGAGATTTTTCATTGCACAATTTCAATTATTGAGAAACAGTAGGAGGTCTATTATGAAAATAAAAGTGTCATGGTTGAGAGTTTCTGTTGTAGTTTTTCTTGTTTTATTGTGTATATTTATTCTCTGTTTCCTTTGTCTCATGTTTTCTGTCTTCTGTGTTTTTCCTTTTGTGTTTGTTTCATGCTTAGTTAGATTTTGTAGTCTCTCTGTTCTCCCATGTCATGTCTTGTTTTACTTCCTGGCTTGTGTTTTCCCACCTTTGTGATTGTCTGCCCTGTCCTGACTTTTTACAGCATAATGACAATTGTGTTTTCCCCTGCTGTTTCACCTATTCTTCAGCCCTCATGTCACCTTGTCCCTCGTTTCCCCCTCGTTACCTTGTATATTTAGTCTTTGTGCTTTCTTTGTCTTCATTGTCTTCCCTCCCCTTCATTCCCTGTATTGCTCCTTTCTGGTGTTTTTTTCCCTTCTGTGTCTTCTTTTTTTTGTTCTTGTGGTTTGTGTTTTTGGATTTTTGGTTAGTCTTTGTTATGCCTGCCTGCCTGCCTGCCTCAGGACACCTTCTATTGTAGTCTTGTATTAATAAATCCTTAATCTGCATTTGTGGGTCTGAGCCTTATTTTCCCTGACATAAAGTATGAAATAGTTACAGGTGCCTTCATTACATCAAAGTGAGGGTGAACAAATTTGCCATGAGCTGTAATTGGAGTAGCTGGAAATGTCACATGTAATGTAAAGTAAATGAAGCCAACCACAGGCATTGTAAGATGTTTGTGGTTTGGTGGTCTAGCCAGGACAGCACACTTTCTCACTCTCTTTCTGACATGGGAACAGACTATACACACATTAACGCATAGACTGTACACACACATACCCACATGCATTATATTACACAGCCTTACATACACCTGCATAATGTACTGTACATTCTGTACTGAGGACATCCTGACAGTATGAGACATGTGCATGAAGAGTTTCTGCATGAAAATGTTACAATAAATATTAGATTCATAATGATGAGGAATATATTATATGAGCAAGGCCAATATGGGAAATGTAACATTAGCGGGCCTGCAGGGGCACAAGCTGTATGTTTCACATTTATCTTGACTGTCAGTCATTGAGTGGAGGCTTTTATCCAAAGTGACTCAAGTGAGTGAACAGTTGGCTGCTCATAGTCATGGCAGCAGACTAATGTACTGATCAATATTACACACAAAGAGAGGACGTTCCAGGAAGTACTTCCATGACAAAGCACTGAGATTCTACAACTAATTATGGAAACACTCACCAACACACACCCACAACTTCATGCCTATACTAACCTTAATCTAATTATAACCTTAACCAAGCCTAAAAAAGACTGGCCAAAATATCCTCACTTTCCAAAAATGTCCTCATTTATCAGCTGCAAACTAAACCAAATCTGATGTCACTTCCAGTAACTCTGTCCGTACTTCTCTGGTGTTCATAACACAAAGGAACCAGCATAATGAGAGCCTCAGTGGTTTTCATCTTGAGTTCATTTTCTTATCACATTTCAAACCTATGTTGTTATAACTCTGAAACCTTGTGTCCTGAAGTTTTCTTAAACCTATAATAATTCACTTTTTTTTTTAAATATCTAATCTATGTATGTAACTAAATGTTAGGTATCTATGTGTACTTACTGAGCCTCCTGAGCACATGAGAAAAAAATAAAGGAGTACAAATTCCAGAGTTTGAGCATGCTCTACATAGTGGCTTCCTTTCATTACATATAACCAACTATTACTTCTGGAAAACAGGCCACTATAATTGCGATAAGTCTGAACCTTGAAATGTAACATCCAAAGAGGCAGAGAAAGACATCATTAAAGAACCAATAGCACCTCAGCTGACAGTTCGTCTCTCCTTTGTCCTGATAAATGAATTACACACACACACACACACACACACACACACACACACACAGGTCTATCTCAGCATGATTACCATCAGCAAGCTCCTGGCCAAGAGAAAGTCATAAAACACGCTCACCTCTCACTTCTGAGGCTATGCACCAACACACACTTACAACATCCTTTCCAATTTTCTAAATCCTGTTCTTATCATGCCATCTCAGTCTACATAGTCTCGCATGAAGAAAAACAAACATTCCCATCCTCAATGTCATCCTCAGCATCATCCACACGCACACGCACACACACACACACACGCACTCGCACTCACACACACGCACTCACACACACACACACACACACACACACACACACACACACACACACATACACACACACACACCACCTGTGCCATTCATCTATTGCCTCCCTTGACTGAATTACCCCAACTGATCAATTATATTGAACACTATCACACTATAATGCATGTTTCTTAATTAAAATCTGCCTCAGCACTTTGAGCCAGTTCAATATGATACAGCCTACAAATATGTAGACAGAATAGAAGCATGTGTGTGTGTGTGTGTGTGTGTGTGTGTGTGTGTGTGTGTGTGTGTGTGTGTGTGTGTGTGTGTGTGAGTGCAACTTGTGATTAAAAGCCTTGGTCTAAGCCTTTGCTGTTAGATCAATAGTAGATTTGAGTCAGACAGAAAAACAATAGCATGAGGTAGTGCAATGGATGGATGGATGGATGGATGAAGAACTCATGCAATGTTTGGAAGCATTTGAAAATGAAAATGGTTTGAGTGAGCAAAGATAGATATTGAATAGGCATGTGTTCATAACCATGATGGAACGCTGACGTTACTGCTCTACGTTAGATATGGTTGGCCAGATATAAGTAAGTGTCAATCTACATAGACAAATTCCATCGAAAGAAAGCAAAACTATAGGGGCCACCATCATGAAACTAAAAAAATATGAATTACAAATGCATCCCTTATAGTTAAATTTCCTTTATCAAATGAGAACACAGGATGTTAGTCCTGAAAAGTCCTTAGAAGTTATTTACAGCGCAGATATGTGTGCTGTTGCAAACAAAAACTGATATTTTATCTCAGCTAGATTTTGAAAACCTGAATATAAAGTTAACCACAGCATCTCCAGCACCTGCTGCTTATTAGTTCAGTGTTACACATGACATCTAATGTTCAGACTACTTAGTTGGGTTCCCTGCCCTTGCCGCTATGTAACAAGCATGGTCAGTAATAGCCAACGAAAAAGTCAATACAAAGGGTTTCCCCGGATCCATTGCCAATTGTTGGTGGCCCAATGTGGTTTGTAGATGATCTGCATTGCTTCTCTTAAAAAGCACTTCAGCAGAATCTGAAGAATAAATATGAGGTATTCACCATTGTGGCCATGCATATGTTTGTTTAGTTATGGGTGTGTTGGAGGTAAAGATTAAAAGAAAAGTGTTGGACACACTTAAGTTTTTCAGACTTTTTTAGAGGGGAAGAGTGACCCACTAGCAGAGTTTGATGAATTGATTTAACATTTTCATTTTCTGCTTTGATTAGATTCATTTGATGACTTGAAAAACCCCATGAGGCAGTCATGATATTGAGGACATCGCACCAAAGTGTCTGCAGTCATCAAGAGGAAGAGGCCGATAAGACATGTATCCACCCAGGAAGCCAGCCAGACAGCACAGACCTGTTTGCAGAGGTATAAGAGTGTGAATGAGTCGCATCGCTTCCACCTCAAGCCGTCTTATCAGCCTTTTAAAAACCTCCTTCGGCCACTCTCTTCCTCTCCATCAACCAGTGCTCTCCCTCCTTCTCTCCTCTTATCCTTTTATCTCCAACATATTCCTCCCCTTTGGTGTGTGCAAGTACGATAGGGGTGGACATCAGTGGCATCTGCATGAGTTTGAGTCTGTTTCAGATGGGGGGAGGATGATCAAAAGTGTGCAGACATGCACTCATATATGTGTGACGGATCAGTAAAGCAGAGGAAAGTCTACGAAGGCTCTACGCTGACAGGTGGTTGACTGACTGATATGACAAGGCTGTCCTCCCAAGAAAAACGAGAGAAACGGTCGTCTCAAATCGTCTCAAATCCCCCAAAACACCATTTGTTTATGTTGAAGCAACAAAGCCGATAGCGGCCGTAGAAATGATGACTGGAAACAATAGACCACAGAAACCTCTGTTTGTTTCCATTTCATACCAAAAGTCAATGTGGTTGTTTTTTCTCACGCATGACCGTTCCCATCCTTACCATGTGGTTTTTACCATATCCATGACAATAACCTTGATTAAGTCATTTCAACGTAAAGCAAAAATCTTTCCTGAAACTATAGCCAAGTTGTATATGTTTAAACTTGACTAAACTTTAACCATAGCATTGCTACATCATTAAACATTTTTGTTTTTCAACACTGAAGTTTAAGGTTGTGACAAATGGTGTTGTTCTTCCGAAGGTGGTGTCAGATCACTTTGATGTGACATTCTAAAGGGCAGGTACAAACGACATGTAGAATTTGGAGGATATTACTGACCCCGAATTTGTTCAAAATATAGCCACAGACCAGAATGACAACATCAACAGGGGAAATGAGGTGGGGTCATCACATTCACTTTTCCTTGTAAACAGACAAGCCCTTTGATGGACAGACTAATTATAGAATTATAAAAAGGAATAATAAGACCAAAATACTCCAGGTTTGGTGAAATTGTTACATCTAACACCCTTCTCCACATTCTTTTTTTTCAGTTAGTTTTTCTAAGCATAGGTGCTAGGTTCTAAGTGTAGTCTGTCTGTCTGCCTGCCTTTCTATCTGCAGGCATCTGTGACTGCCAGCAAAAAGCATTCATCATTTAAAACAACTCATTATAAATTCCTGCGCCTGAACTCATGGGCTTGCAGCTGCACTCTCTCTGTCTGTGTGTGTGTGTGTGTGTGTGTGTGTACACAGGTGTGTGCTGCATGCCTGGAGCCTCTGTACTGCTCTGCTCTCATGGTTAATGCATGTGGAGAGAGAATCCTTGTCCCTCCAGTTTTCTCCCTTCCTACCTCCCCCATACCACCCTACTTCCCCAGAATAGACCTGATCCTCACCATAATTCCATGCAAAAAGATTACTCCCATTCCTTCCCCATTTCTGCTGCACACCTCAGAAGACGAGCCAGAAAAGCTCAGAGAGAGAGAAAAAGAGAGAGAGATAAGGTGAGAGAGAAAGGGCAGAAAGATAAGATGGGAAAAAGAGTGAGAAGGGGGTGATAAGGAGACATGAGGGCATTTATTAAAGGTAAGATGAGGAGACAACGTAAAAGGAGGTACAACAGAGGGGAGAAAAGATCCCTTTTAAAAAAGCAATGTCAACAATCTATGAGTTCTGTGCTTTAGACTTTTCTTTGGACGTAATGTTAAAATCCAAACCCACAACTGCAGAGACGTTAGCGTAGCATAGGGGTCTTACATTTAGCCATACAAGGCAGGGTCAGTTGTCAGTGTTTTAGGCCTGTGCAGAATTCTAAACAAAGGTTCAGCTCCGATAGCAGCACAGGGAACTGATGCAATCCAATAAACACAATTGGCCATGTTTGCGGTGGGAAGCCAACGACGGGTCATGCCATTGTTACTGTATTAGCAACTCCTCCAGGGTGGTGGGGGCCTCAATTTTACAATTGCTAAAGTGGAAAAAATAGTATTAATATTATCATAGTATTATTTTTAAGTCAAAATTACATGCTAAAAATCCATATTTATTCAGCTATCACTTCTGCTGGACTCTTTTAAGAGATCATGAACTAGCCGTACAGTGACACATACAGACAGTGATAGTGTTTCCCATAACCCATATCTGCTAAAAAATAAACTGAATATATACATATACATATATGTGGCTATATGCACTTATATACATATACATATATATACATACATACACACACAGTATATTTATATATACATATATATATATATATATATATATATATATATATATATATACACACACCCACAGTATAAATATATATATATATATATACATATATATATATGCTTCACGCATCACATTGCATTAATCAATGCATCACTAGCTGACCATAATTAAGTGCACATAGCCACATTTTACAAGCTGTTGGCTATTAGTTAAACCACAAACAAAGTCATTTACAGTAAAGGCTCTGGCAACCTGTTAGCTATTACCACACCAATTTCTTTCACACTTTACATTTAATTTATTAGTCTGTGGTCAACAACCAAGGTCAAGGTTGTTGATGATGTTCTGTAGAAATCAGCTGTTTCGTAAACTTATGCCCCCATAGCTTAAACTCAATGTGTGGGCAGAGTTGTTTATGTTGATGCAAAACATGTGAATGAAGGCACAGTATTGTCTTGCATCTGATGATCTCCACTACAAGAAAATTGTTATTGCACACAGTAGTTCTACTATTACAAAAGTGTTAATAAAACATAAATAAATGTACCTACTACTAAAAAAAAAGACTATGTTACATTCCATTCCGTGAGAACTCTGAACAAAGCCTCTATCATTTTTTTTTAATGTTACCATATATGTGCATCATAAATTGTTACACTTTTCCTTCCTGAAGATGTCTTTGCGTGAACCTACAATGAATCAATTTTCCCTTCCTCTGATGCCTCTTTCTTATATATCTAATCTCATATCTAAGTAAATGGAGCAATTGTTAGAAAATGTACTGTATATATCCTTGTTTGACTAATTAAACCTTTAGAACACTGTGAAATGACCTCTGCTTTGTGTCGCATTGTTCTCTGAGCGCTGCACGTAACTGCTTTTAGAGTCAACTTACAGAGGTTAAGCCAGTAGGTGATAGTATACAAACCACAAAACAATCGTGATTGGCTTGTTTCCTATCAGTATCCCTAGAAATAGGAACAGAAAGTAATCATCGCTAGGACTTGTCATTCATACCCATAACATCTCGAAACAACAGACTCGATGACTAGGACAATACTAAGTGAGCAGAAATTAAGAGATCAAAGACAAAAGAAAAGAGACAGAAGGCAAATGTTCTCATTCAGTTTCCGTGTGTTATAGTTATGTCGTGCCTGATTTTGCTTCTGTGTTTGCGTGTACTGTACATTCCCTGGTGACTCACATAATGCTGTTACCATCACAGTCACTTCCAGCAGATGTCCCAACATGCCCACAGAGCTTCACACATGGAAACAAACCAAAATAGCCGGCATCCGTGCATACATTTAGTAGATACACAGGTGACCTTCGCTGTCAATGACTCGGTTTCCGTGGCAAAAGTCTTGTTCGCCTGTCCAGGTGTGAAAACTGTTAACAGCCAGGTATGAGTCAAGTAGAGGGAATGTTTAAAGTTGTCAGGAAGGAATGACAGGAAGAAAAATAAGAGGATAGGCAAAAAAGGTGAGAGCTCAGAGTATAGGAAAAAGGGGAAATAGAAGTATGTCGAATGGAGTGGAGATTTAATTGGACTAACTGGAAAGAACAGGGCAGTGACACAGGCAGGGTTAGAGGTGTTATTCCTACTGGGGCCACTCATAGTCAGAAAGAGTCTTGTAAAGATGAACATATCCATGAGCGCCCAGAGAGTCAGCTGGTAGAGCAGGCGGCCATATATAGAGGTTTACTCCTTGACGCAGCGGGCCAGGATTTGACTCCAACCTGCAGCCCATTCCCCCTCTTTCTGGCCTTTCATGTCTTCAGCTGTCCTGTCAATAAAATGCCTAAACAATCTTTAAAATGTTAAAGGTGCTCTAAGAGATGTCACACGTTTTCCAGGCTACAACCTTTTTTGTCACATACAGAAAACATCTCCACACTATCCGCTAGCTGCCTGTCCCCAGAACACACTGTTAAAAACCCGGTCTCTGTAGACAGCCCAGGGTCTACAAATGGCAACAAAACAAAAACGGTGCCCACCTGCCCCACCAAACATAACAAACAGTGTTCCAGAATTCCAGCCAATAATCGACAAGAAGGATTTGGGAGTTGGGGGTTAGTGTGTAGTGTTAGCACGGAAGGGAGGGAGAGGGGGAGGGGGAGGCATGAGGAGGACAGAGGGGTGACCTAGCCTTGTTTTGTTTGAAAATACTTCAAACGTCAACAAGAGGTAACGTCACCCAACATTGTTTAAAGGGGAAAAAAGGAGCGTGTCTTTCAAAATTGGATAATTTTCTGTATGCCTTTGTGATCTTGTCAGGAAGAAAACTAATCTTCTGCTTTTAGTACTCCAACCATGTGTATAATTTTAGAGATTGCTCAGAAAACATTTCACAAAAGATTTGCCATGACAAAGTGGGGAAAATAGGTGGGCTAGACAGGAGCAGAATTGTTAACAGTAAATCATAGTATTATGTAACTAGCCAGCAGAGGCAGGCTGTCTTAGTTAAAGAATACTGAATAATAATTCACCTCTCCTAAGCCCTTTTTAGACATGGAATATGTAACATTGTTGCCTTCATCTGTTTGTTAAAGTGATGTCTTTTTGGCATTCAGACATAAAAGGGTCACAATGATTGTGCAATCTTTGTCACCTAGTGTACACGAGGGAGCTGAGGGAGAGAGAGCAGTGGTGAGTTTAAAAATGCTACGATTAAGGTGTGGTTTCTGTTCTTAGACAAGCTGCATCATTTATTTGAATATTTAAGCCTTAATGACAATTGTGAGCTTAACAGAACGCTCACACTCGCTTCTCATAGTGAATCCACAATTTTGTGTTAATTTTTGCTTGTGTTGCTGCAGCCTTTAGTCAATCTGCCATTCACTTCAGACCTGTAAAATGTGATATGGAAACATTACTAGGTCTGACCTAGTAGGATTACATTTGCCACTTTTACGTGAAAGTGAATCAAGTGCTTATTCAGACATGAGACATGTTTCATTGCCATAGATAGATATAGACTATGTTCTGTTTAACACTGAAGAGAACTACACCAGACCCTTCGTTATTCCCTTGGCAAAATTTGAGATGTATGGTTGGTCAAAATCAGAGAAAAATGTCTCAATTGTTTATGCATTGCTTGAAGGGCTACACAAAGTGTATACTGCACATACATTCTGTTGTGTTGAATCAATATGCATGTGAGATATCATATAATATACAATATGTAGTGCAGTGCTTTACATACAGCATGCACACATTTCTAGATGTGTTCATAATTATACTGTGTATGTGTCTCCATATATGTGTGTGCTTCTCCAGTGAGCTGTCAGTGCATCTGGAGACTTTCAAATAGGATTTCTGCTGCTTGGCGGAGGTTTATGCCGACATTGGGGCTTTTGATTCGCCGCTCACTCACGGACCGCCATGCATGACAGACTGCTTCCTCCACACAGAGAAGGAGAGGGGGAAAGTGGGGAGAGACCAACTGGAGACAAGCAGATGGAGAAAGCGAGAGGCAGGCAGAAAAGAGGAGGAGGTGGATAAAATGTGGAGGGTCTTAGAAAGAGAAAGTGAAGGAAGAAATGTGGACCTAAAATGCTAAGAATGAGGGAAGAAGGAAAAGACGGAGGATGATGGACAGAAAAAAGAAAAAAGTCTGTGCTCTGCAGCTAGTTTGGAGAAGAGAGGAAAAGGGATATTTCCAACACTGCTTGGAAAATGCTTTACCCACATTTCAGCAAAGTTGAAAGGTGATTACTTTCACCACTTAAAATGAAACTTAATTACATGTCAGGATTCAGGCAATTGCATTCACTTCTAACTGGCAGCAACAACCCGCTAATGACCAATGCAAGTTATTTGCGACAGCTTTATGGGTCTGTTGTATTATTTCACCAGTGTTTCTGCATTTCAATTAGAATTAATGTTATTGGTAGGAAGCTTTCAGAGGGTTGGAACAGTGTGAAGAGTTTGTCAATAATGATTTGCAGTGAAACAGACCAGCTCTTTTTTGGAACTGAAGTAATATTTGGCTTGGATTTAGCTGGGGAAACTATCCTGGCGCTATTGAGTTAGGACCCTCTTAGGAGCCATTTAGTTAATAACTTATAATATGGTGATCAGATTTTTGTGCAAAATCTTACCACTGTTAAAGGCTTTGTTGCTGTTAAGAAAAATCTTGGAAAGATTGTTGTTTGGTTAAATATTAAAAAAATGAACACATTTTGCCTTGTTCTTCCATTTGTAAAATTACTTTACTGTAAGGCCTTTTATATAAAGATAAGTTTGTTCGTAAACATTACATAAAGACTTGGGCAGCAGTCGGTACAACAGAAGAAAAGCAAGAGACAATGGAGCTGATGAGCTGACACCAGCCACTATATTTATCTCGGTTCTAGGTGTCGTCTAAATTATGATCATTATCCTCAGTCCGCAGTGATAAAAATATATCCTCTCATTTAGGTCAAGGCGATTGTGTCCATCATTACACAGAAAACCTTCATTGTTTTTTGGCCCTCATTAGCGACCAGTTCCATTCCTCTCGAGGGAAAATTGCCGTTAGGGTTATAAATAGATTACATCGTAAGTGAGAAATGTAAGAGGTAATTACCAAAGTGCCATTCCTGTAATCTGTGTCATTAGCGCTATTATTATTATTATTATTATGATCATCAGCAGGACTCTTCTCAGAAATAGGACAGCCAGCATTGGGGCAACACACACTGTTGAGATGGGTGCACTCATCACACTGGGGTTTTGAGTTTGTCTAACAGCCCGAGTAGGCACCTATTTATTCCGTACTATTGAATTAGGTATAGACAGTAAATCATTATGTGATGACACCTAAGTCAGTTCCTTTCACTGAGGAGAGATGTGATAGCTCCAAACAAAAGCATGGACCTTAAGTTAATATTCTTCATTCATGAGATTGTATCTATTGACTATATTCTTATTTTCTATATTCTATTCTATAGTATTTATGTTTTTCTATAACTCTTTTACTGAAACAACCCAAAGTCCCCACAGCGATTCTAATTTTAAAATTATAAAAATAGAACCTTCTGGTAATGACGATGATGTTGCCTTTCACAGTGTGTGTGTGTGTGTGTGTGTGTGTGTGTGTGTGTGTAATTAACCGTGATGAAGTATTGCAATAGCTCAAAGGTGCAATGGGCTGGAATGTTCTCCATATCAGACGTCAGCAGTGGTGATAACATCCTCAGACATATAATCATAAATCTGTTTATATTTGTGTACCTGTCTATTGCCTGTGCCTTTTTTCTTCTAAACCTTGATCCAACACTTTTTCACTCTTTTCCTATCCCTTCTTCTGATTTGTTCTATCACTTCCTCTCTCTCTCTCTCTCTCTCTCTCTCACTGTAACTGAGTCTAGTCTTTTCTTTCTCTCTTATTCATTCATACATAGTTTGAAAAGTTACGGTGCAAATAAAAGAGGGAGAGATTGAAGGGGACAACTGTGACAAATATGGCAGAACTGACAACACAATATCACTAACTTCACAAAAAGGATGATATTCATTCTACAAAAATATAATAAAGTCAGATAATGTTTTAATGAATCTATCCGCAAAGTAGCAAAAAGCTTCAAACTGAATATTGCTGCAAAATCTTCAATCTGACAACAGATTTAATTAGGTTTCCCTAGCCGCTCAAAGCAGCTTAAGTATGATTTATCTTTTCATGGTTATGTTTAGACACCCTTAAAACCAGTCATCAAACCATTCTGTTGCTTTTGATGTAAAACATCTCTAAAATTACACAATAATCTTAATAACCCTCTTGTGACTTATTTGTGGTTTCTCCCTTAGCTGCCAGTGTAAATTCTGTAAATACAGAGTGTAGTACAGAACAATGACATGTACATGATAATTAAATAAAATTATAGTATCGTAATGATAAATATAAAAAGATGAATGTAAAGCAAAACTTTAAAATGGTCACATTGTGTATGTGTGTCACTGAAGACAATGGAGTCACACACATTTACATAAATGGAGTGTGTGACAGGCAAGATTTGACAGGAGGGAAAAGATAAGCACAATCTGCAGATTAATCCAACACAAACACACACACACACACACACACACATTTCTATTAGCAGCCCTACGTGCACGCTGAGTCTAAAATTAGCACGCAGTCTGTTGAACAACAAACACGGAGGAAGACGTGCTGCCAGAAGGCTGAGAGACTATAGAGAGATGAATGCATGTAGCCAAGACCAAGTCTGTGTTAACTTAAAAAAACTTCATCATACATCATAAACGTTTACCATATTGTTTTTCTTTGTTTTGTTTATTGGCATTTTACAATGAGAAAAGAAATGACAGAAATGAACTATATCAAATCACTTAATTTTCATAAAAACAAATGTCTATTTTACCACTTTCATTCTATTGTACTGCATATCCATTTAACGGCTACAATTAAACATTTTACATTTGCAGTTTGAAGCATTTTCATATACACAGAAGGTGATTTGGCAGTAGACAGTTTTGATTTTAATGAGGAAATTAAGGGTAAATATACTTTAGTGGACAATGTAAACAGTAGCAAAGATTAGCATAATGCCACACTGAATTCAAGATCTTGTAAAATACATAATTGTTCTGTTTCTCCAATCAGTTTATTTCTTACTTGTTACTTGGTTGTCATTAGACAGACAAAGTTTAAGTTTCCATTTCTCTGCACCGCCCACTGAAGGCACTTTGGATAAAAGCCTGCACAAAATTGCGTGCATTACATTCCGCTCACTAATGGCTTATGAAATAACTTTTATCAACATATTTGCATTAAGGTTCACACTTTGCATGACACGCTGTAGCTATGTTTACTATTAAAAAAAAAAGCAGAAGCAAAAACGGTGGGATTTATGCATCAAAAAGGTAAAGCAGTGCATAATTTTGCGAGTTCTAGACTTAACTTAAATAGAACTTTAAATTTTTTTGTTAAATGAAAATGAAACTGTCTATGTTTTTTCTATAAAAACATGTTTATATTTCTTAAAGTAAGTCAGATGTTGTAAAAAAATAAATAAATAAATAAAAAGATAAAAGGAAGAAAAAGTGGTATCATATTGGCACTATCAAAATATTCAAATGAAACTCAGTGAACTGCAGTTCATGATTGAACATAATAGGCCCTCTTCACAGCAGCCATTTTGAAATGTCAATGCAGGGCAAACACAGGTTTAATTAATTACATTAATTATTGTCTCTGTTCCATTTAGGTGGGACAGGGCCCTGGTATGAACTAGCATGCAGGCCTTGCTATGACCATAATTCATTTCACCTGTGTTTGCCCTGCTGTGACATGCCAAAATGGCTGCTGTGAAAAGGCCCATTCAATTTTTGAAATGCTAATTAGAGATGCTTCATTGCTTCCTTGCCTATAATCTTTACATTAAAATACAGGGCCATTATTTGTGTTAAATGCCTTACAATACAATTTTAAAAGGGGGAAGCCAAGTATATGAAGCTAGTTAACCAAATGGCTCAATAACAGAGTAAGATATTACTGTATATGAATACATTTATATTGGATTATTAGTTATCATTAGTTTCTGTTGTGAAAACAATATTGTCCAGGACTTCGCCTACTAAGGCTGAGATCAATCAATGAGATTATTTTAGGCTCCAAAGCTGGTCTGCCACTTAGTAATCAGTAATGCTTTGCTTTGCAAGTGAGGGAAGGTGAACAAATGGTTTCTGGTTCAAACTCCAGCTATAAGCTTGTGACTGCCGAGTGGTGTTAAACAGCTGTGGTGGGCAATTTACAATTTAAAGATTATGGTTGATTTTTGAAATTGTTTTCACAATTCCAGAACATCTGGAAAAGGTGCACAACCTGCAACCAATTTGGACATCATTTTCATGCCCAGTATTCAGATACAAACCGCCAAAGAGAGGATTTTAGCATGTTTCCCAGGTGTACATTTTTAAGGATTGAATAACTCACATAAATGAGTTGCAAATGCATAGCGTGTGGGTGTTTCAATATCCCTCATCCATATTCATAAGAGCAGCAACACTCAGGGTTTATCCTTTTAAGGTGCTAAACTGACAATGCCAGCACATGACACACATCACACACATCATTTGGCTCATTCCAAGATGCTACTTATCCATTTTAGAATGAAAAATGCTACCTATATTTTTTGCAGTAGACATTTCTAAAACACAGATGATTCTAGTCTCAAAAATAGAAGTATTTTTAACCCTCATGTTGTCCTTGGGTCAAATTTGACCCAATTTCAGTTTTTTATCATACAAAATGGGCCTTCAAAATTATCACTGAAAATGTCAAAATTTTTTTTCATGGTTGACGGGGAGACAACGGGGTTAAGTAAAGTGAAAAAATAGTTTAACGGCTAATGTGTGTATAATGATGATGGAAAGGATCTTTTAAGGATAGTGACAAACACTTTAGAGCAGAGCTCTTCAACAGAGGGTCCTCAGAGTCACTGCAGGAGTGGCTCCAAAATTTTGATAATTTTTGAAATTTGTTGAAAACATGAATCCAACATATTATTAGGAAATATAAATCCCCACTGATGAAAGGCTGGCCAATAGGTAAGGTAGTAACTAAGATAGCCATCCACAGATACAGGGAATCCTAAGGATTCACTGTGCCTTATCTAAAATCATGCCAACAATTATTATTTCAATAGCTCAGTATTGTATGCACTGAGAAGGTATGTGTAAAGGTTTTAGGCCACCCTACACATTATTTTGCCCAGTTTATTATGCAACTTTTTTAAAACATTTTATACAATATTAGTAGTAGGGGGTCCCTGTTCTGTCTCTCTATCAGTTAAGGGGCAGTTAACTGTTTAAAAACCATTGAAGGCTTTAGAGTAGCGAGACTAGTGGTCTGCAGTCATGCTAATGGTTCTGTGAGGATGTACTAAGGCACAGCCGTGCTCTACACAATGACAATGACAATGCTAAAATGCCAATGTTAAGCAGGTATATGTAATGTATAAAGCATATTCACCGTCCTAATTTAGCATTTGCTAATAAGCAATGAGCACAGAGTGAAGCTGAGGCTGATGGGAATCTCCAATCCAAATCCAATCACTCATCATTGAGTTACAAAGATCAATTAATAATCTGAAAGCCACTCTTCCAGAATCAGATACCTGGACTATAATCTCTCTCTGATCCTCTTTGGTCAGATAATTGGTGTCACTCTCCTGGTTGAGTCTTCTAAATGTTATCTGATACAAAAGGTGTCAGAACGTAACAAGATATGGATGCTGGCAGTGCTTATTAGATTACCAGAACAGAGAGTGTCATCAATTAAATTAAATAATGATCTGTGATTCTAGACAGAACAGGGTAGTCGACCCCCAACACACAGCTGTAAAGGAACTGGAGAAACATTATCATTGTGTGCTCTTAAGACCAAATTCTAAGCAACAACTTCTTTTTCTCTGAAGTGGGAGGTAGTTTCCCTCAATCACGTTTCAGTTGTTTAAACATTTTATTTTTGATGGCATGACAGGACTTGGACGTGTGGCTTTGTGATTGTTAAATAGTGATAATAATAGTCACAGTCATACCTGACTTGTTTATATAAAATAATATCGTTGGCTTGCCTGGCTAAGTCTACTAACTGTTATCTGATGCAAATGGAATCATAGCATAGTACAACGGATATGGAGCCTGACACTGCTTATTAGATTAACAGGACACACACATCCAATGATTAAGTGTGATAATAATGGATCATGTTTAGTTTAAGTATTAATCCATAGCTGTAGACATAACAAGGCTGGAGCTCTGCCACATAGAGCTGAGGGGCTATGGAAGGATAGTGTGTGACTTAAAAAAATAATTTTTAATTAGTTTGAATAATTATGGATAATATTTCATTCTAAAGAGGGTGAAAAACATTGTATATGCACATTCCCATGATATTTAGTCACTGTGAACATGAACTTGTCAAATTGTCTGGTAGATATGCTCTGAATAAAACAAAATACAAAAAATAGGTTTAAGAGATTGTGTTTTTATTAAATATTGTAAACCCAGTGAAGTAAATAAGCATATGTGGCATGCTAATGTGTAACAATCTAGCCAAGGGGCTAAGTTACCCTAATGTTGACTGCATTGGTTTGCAGGGTGGTACTGTTTATTAGATTATCAGGTTTAAGGGAACATTGATTAGCAGGGATAATAATGGAGAAGACAGTTACTGTTTATAGGAATAGGGCACTAATCCATAATTCATAGGAACACAAACAATGGCAGGACCAGTGTATTAATTTGTATAAGATGGAGAAGTGAAAGTCAAATTCAGCAGAGCTTTGTGTGCAATTCACATGTGTGTTTCAAACATTTAGATTCATGGATGATTTGGGAAAATATTAAATTACATAAGCATGAAGTACCCAAAAATCTTTCTCCTATACATATGTGCGGCAGGAACAGAGAACAGTTTTCTTTTTTTAACTAGGGTGGTGGTTGGATTTTATGCTGTTGTGTCATGTTTTCCAGTTTGCACTACAGGAAATCCCTGTGGGTTCCCTCAATTAATTAACATCACAATTTATTGCACATGCCTCCTGCATGAATTATGTTGAGGCAAGTTGGAGTACTAATACATGTGTGTGTGTGTGTGTGTGTGTGTGTGTGTGTGTGTGTGTGTGTGTGTGTGTGTGTGTGTGTGCAGTCAAATCCAGTAAATCAAAGGATTATATTCTTCCTCCTTCCTCTTCATTAGCATTATCCATTATTATTAACCTGCAGTACTCACTCTGTCTCTCTCTCTCTCACACACACACACACACACACACACACACACACACACACACGGACAAACGTGTACCTGAGCAGAGATTAAAACTTGGTTTTAAAGATAATCCCACATGAGTTAGACAGAAGATGCTGTATTGTACATACAGAATGCAAATTTGAAAATTGTTGCAGTTGGAAGGAGGAGATGACAGCACTCAGGACACTTAAAAAAACATAGTTACGACAGTAACACTTGCTCTCTCTCCTGAGATGATGGAAAAATCCTTGACGAAAGTCATCGTTCTGATCTCCTGCCAAGCACTTACGCTCAGCCAGGAGAAGGGGACAGAATGTTGCAGCTGGACAACAGACTTTTATTTTCCGTGTTTATACTTGTTGAAGTTATGTAGGCTACGTAGCCCAGAACGTAAGTTAAAACTATTCTGTAGCTTGCTAAACTGTCATGGGTTTTACTGCCTCGTTATCTGTGTAAACGTTAACTATGTTTATTCATATTTCAATAAGTATTCTGCTACAATGTGGATACATTTAGCCCTTATCACAAGATTTATTTGGAGAGAGAGAGAGCAAAAGTATCGCCTTGATAATATTGCTGTTGCAGTGTTTTTTATTGCATAGCTGATAGATATGCAACACGTGTTGATATTCAGGTTGTGATAGCGCAATTTGCTAGCAACATGCAATTGCCACTAAACAGGCTAGCCTGTGGAGCCACCTGCTTAGCTATTAAAGGTGTATTACACTGTTTGCTCCGTTATGGATATGTGTGTTATAATAGATGTGACTTATTCTCAGTTTGTGCTAAATATTTAGTTTTGGTAAATAATGTTTATAGTAATTCAAATTATTATTTGCTTATATATATTTCAGAATTAATTAATTTTCATACCATTACATCCCTAGTCACGTAATACCCAGCCTTCTATGATTTGTCTTCTGCTCTAGTTAAAGATGGCTCCCAATGTTGTTAATTTCTTATTAATTTCTGGTCACACTGCTGCTAAAATGTCTGCGATTTCTGAGGGTAGAAAGTGCTCATATATTCTATTGCTGTACACCAGTGGCGGCTGCTGGTCTTTCAAAGAGGGGAAGCTAATTTTCAACCTGCGATACCGGATAAGTGGTTGAAAATGGATGGATGATGGATGGATGGATGGATGGATGGATGGATGGATGGATGGATGGATGGATGGATGGATGGATGGATGGATGGATGGATGGATGGATGGATGGATGGATGGATGGATGGATGGATGGATGGATGGATTATAAAAATTGTCCATTTATTTATAATAATATTATAATATATTTAATAACAATAATATAATATATATTTTATATTAATAATACATAATAACAACAATAATATAATAATGATTTATAATATCCGTGAGATTGTTTCATCAAGAGGCATGGCCTGCAGTAAAATGTCTTTTTCACAGCACTTCCAGTCAGCTAGTTAACTTGGTTACTTTTCCCTATCTTTTGAAATAAATAAATCTTAGGTGTTGATCTGCCCTGCTGTTTAATTCTAAGTTTCTCCTCATAAGGAAGACTTTCAAATGGCTTTGCCAAAATCAGGTTGACAATATGTATATATATACCGCCGGAGACGCCGATAGTCCGTTAGCGGGATAATTGCAGCATTTATCCAATGACCGTGTAGTTTCAAAAACTGTAAAAAACGACTTAAAGCACTCCCATTGAAGTCAATGGACGCCAGTCTTCAACAGGGAAACGTGTGACGCTACGGGAATGTATGAGAAGGAAATCAAGTCAGCTGATTCTGAAAGAACTCGTCTTCAAGATGAACATATTCTAACGCATTTTTAGTCAATAAAATGTTAACACAATAGTACATATTTGACGATTTTTTTTTTTTATTTTAGGGGAAGCTTCCTTTGCAGTCTTAAAGAAATCGCCACTGCTGTACACTTCTAATTAACTCAGTAGCTGCATGCTATCGCCAGGGAAATCTGTAATCTTGGCTGCCAATGTTCACACTGCTGCTGAAATGTGTCAGGTTGCGTCATATTTGGTTTAGAAGTCTTTTTGGTGTTTTTCACGGTACAAGGGTCCAGCTGCATACTCCGTTGAAGCCATTGACTGGAGACAACAACAGAAACGCTGATACAGAATCTGACCAATCAGAGCAGACTGGGCATTTTCGGGAAAGAGACAAGAGCTCCAACAGAGCATCTCAGACCGAGGGTGAATACAGGTGTAGCAGTCATGGGCAGTATAAGAAGGAAAAGTGTTTTTTGAACATTAAAGCTTGTAAACATGTTCTAGTAAAAACACAAAATACATATATGGACCTGAAAATGCTATATAATAGATCACCTTTAATCATACACATGTTCACTGTGTAGGGATTTCTTTTTCTTTTTAAAATGCATGTATTGGCTGGCAGTGACACTGTGTCAGGGAAGTGGATTTAGCTCTATTCTTATTTTGGAGGCAGCAGTTTGTGGTGAATCTGCATAATACCACTGATTAAAATAAAATATAAAAAACACTTCTAATTACTACTACAGCTTATCTGTGTTGTTATCTCTAATAATATTAATCATTTACCCTCGCTCGGCAGTAGATGCTAATTTGTAAGCATAGAGCAACAGGGTGAATGATGAACAGGTACACATGGACGATTCTGGTGCCAATGTTCTTTCCCACAAAAGCAAATGAAAAATGAGACACAACAACTCAACCACAGTTTGTTTAATCCAGCAGAGTGTTTATCGTGCTGTCTGCCAATTATATGCCCCTAGACCTGACATCATTGGGAATCAATGGGTGCCAGCATAGCTAATATATCAGACGTGGCCTCGTGCTTCTGGTTGTCTTTCCTGTCTGCCCAGGGAGACTGTGATTTGATATTTGTCACCAGTCGCTGACGCCGGGGGCTGATAGTTTGAACCCGTCACTAAAGGCAAGCGTAAGGGTCCTCTCAATCAAAGATGGCCCCTTAACCTCCTCTCTTCTCCTCATCCCTCAACCCACCTCTGAATAACTTTAGTCACATTAATCTGTGCTTTTTTCTCTGCATTTTAGTCTCTTATCCCTCCATCACTCTCAATGAATGCCAAATACGGCAACATTTTGCTTCTTGTCTTTACATTACACCTGCGAAGAGTACAATGAACTTAAACACACACATACATACAGACTTCACAAGCCATGTATCTTTCTTCTGCACATTAATGGAGATTCCGTCAGCGCCTAAGGTAGGAATTACTGTCACTTGCTGAGCCCTTACGCTCACTAGCTTTGTTTCCATCCACTTGTCAATCAAAGTTTGCTTAAAACATTCATGTGAATAAAGCCGTGTTTAAACGGCATTAAAGCGAATAACAACCTGTGCGTATTGACGTCACATGCTGTTTTGCGGTCAAATTGGTATATCAAATAGATTTCGAAAGGTTTTTCCATTCATTTTTGCACTGAATCGCACAACATTAGCTAGCCGAAATGGATTGGGCCGTCTACCTACAAATGATTAATTTTGCACAAGTTGTAATAGTGCTTAGTGCCAGCTGATAGTGATATATCAAGCTATGATAAGACAACAACAACGCTATCAAAACATTGCTATGATGCAAACGCAGATGCACGTTATGGCATTTAATTCTTGCTATCTACAATAGCCGTTATGTCATCTACTCGTTCGCCCACTTATATTGGTCTTTGTTGACACCCGTTATGTCTGCAAAAAAAGTGGAATTACGTGGCGGAAATTCTTAATTTTATGGCGGTTTGCAACCATTAAAACGTAATTATTTATTCAGCAAATAACGTTTCCATCGGCGTTTATCGCACAAGCCATTTACCAATTAAACGAAAATCCAATACGATTGAACGTACAAACTTTGTGTCAATATTCATTGAATTTAATCAAATTTTACTGTTTCCATAAGGAATTTTTCATTCGATATTACTTAATTTGCTTAAAAACTAGTGGATGGAAACATGGCTACAGTCAATCACAGATACACAGAGTACAAAGTCATGCATGCATGACACATACAGAGCTTCTATACTTTCTTGCTCTCAGGTCTTTGCTCATTCAAGCATTTTATCAATGTTTTATCAATTTACTTGTTCTTTCTCTCTCTCTCTCTCTCTCTCTCTCTCTCTCTCTCTCTCTCTCTCTCTCTCTCTGTGTGTGTGTGTGTGTGTGTGTGTGTCTTGACCTCGTTGATATCGTAAATTTTATTCACTCACTTGCTTCAATTCAATTTCATTCAAGTCAAAAGTGCATTATTGGCACAAAAAACAAGAGTAGCTAACGTTACAGCCAAAGCAAAAGCATCTCTTTCTCTCCTCTCCCTCACTGACTCAAGCAACAGGCCAGAAAAAATCTTTACGCTGTCTGTCTCTGCTGCATCTTTTCCACACTCAAACTTATGTGCGTTGGAATAAACTTTTTGTTTCTGTTGTTTATCATCTAAACCTGAAACATTAATCAAATACGACTTATCTCCGCCTACAGGATTAAATTATTCATACCCAAATGCTAAATCCCTAACTATAACAAAAAAAATCTGCATTATATAATTATTGATTCCATTTATGCCACCAGATAACTATAACAATCTTCCCTTGTTGCACAGATTCACAGTGGCAAAGTAAGGACAGGCATAAGAACAAAAAAAAAAGATTTATCATTATGACCACAAACACACACACACACACACACAGATGAACATATCTCCTTGTCAAACCTGACCTACCTCAGTGAGGTGCGGGTTGGGGTTGAATCCACACTGGTTACAGACGGTGGCCTTACACTGGGTGCAGGTGTTGTAGTTGGGTACAGCCGGTGGGTTGGACAGCTCTGTGCTTGTGCACACTGGGCACAGTTTGCTGCTAGGCATTGGTGCGATCTGCGGCACCGAGTAGGGCGAGGTGGGCGTCAGGCCGCGGTCAGGAGACACAGAGGGAGACCGGCCTGTCCTGGAGCCGCCCGAACCGCTGAAGTCAACTTGGAGGTTTCGACGGGAGGCATGCTGACCAGGACTTGGCTGACCTCCATGGCCTCCTATGCTGGACCCAGCTGGACCGTGAACCATCCCATGGCCAGACCCGGGGCCATGCCCCATGCCGGGACCCTGGCTTGACTGCATATGTCGGGGAGAAGTCGGAGTCTCGTGAGTGGCCAGGCGGTAGGGCTCGACAGCTCTGGGCCCTAGTCCTCCACCTCCGCCCATTCCTACTCCCCCTATTCCCCCCATTCCTCCTCCTCCCATACCTCCTCCTCCTATTCCTCCCATTCCTCCTCCTCCCATACCACCTACTCCTCCCATTCCTCCACCTCCTCCTCCATGGCCTCCTTGTTGCATACCAGGCTTGGGGCTGCCCATCGGACCCCTGGAAGAGAGTAACAAAGCAAAATAAAAGAGATTAACATCAACTCTTAGATTATTTTTTGGGGCTTTTCAACCTTTAACTTTGACAGGACAGTTAGGTGAAAAAGGGGAAGATGTGCAAGATTCAGTTGAATTTGAACCCTGGACCTCTGCGTCAATGCATAAACCTCAAAGTACATGTGCACCTGCTCTACCGACTGTACCAACCTGGCCATACAGCAATCAATCTTTTAATTAAGGGGTCAGATTAAATTCCTGTTACCACCCCAATATTATAGAAATTATGTAAAGTCCTTAGAACATTGAAAACAACATTGAAACAGTTTGACTATGGTCTATTTCTGTTCTGTTTCAAAGTACGTAGATCCGATAAATATTGTTCATAGCAAGATCCTTAAATCATCAAGTAATAAGCAGGACAAAAAGAGATTTTGTTAATGAAATGATTGTTTGCTAAACCAAGGCAGGGCAGGTCTGACAACCTCTGGATTTCTCCATGTGGTTGAAACTTTGTGCATGGACTGGAGTAAGACTCAGTTTATGAGGATTTTGCATGGTGTTTTTTTTTTTTTTTTTACTTTGCCCAAAAAAACAAGAATACAAGGGCAAAAGTGTAAAGAATGGAATAAACGTGCAGTAGTAACAAGTTATTTCCCAGGCCAGAGGCATTTTATACTGCATTAATGTGTGGGGTTACAAGTTAATTTTTTCACTTTTTATCATTTATCATTTTTATCACTCAAAGCGGCACACACTTAAAGCTATGGTGCGTAGTTTCTGTCGCCCCCATGAAGAATATGAGCATAATGTGAGCACTTTAATTAGCTTTGCAGCAACTAATTTGGCAATGGCTTGAATGTAACGGACATTCATTAATATCAAAAAGTTACACACTAAAGCTTTAATTATGCATAACTTTAACCATAATAATAAATTTTAAAATTATTAAATTAAGTTAATAAATTCTTTCTAACCTCTAAAACTACCTTTAAAATAGGCTGTGTTGGTGTTCATTCAAATGTTACAGTTGTTCTCATAAGTTTGGCATACATTTTGAAAATTTTGAAATTTTGGCATACATTTTGAAAATATGACTCATCATGCAAAATAAATGTTTTTGATTCAAGCATAGCAATCATATGAAGACATATCTTTTACATACATAGTTGTTTGGCTGCTTTTTAAACAATATTTATAACAGAAATAACCCAAATGGCCTGATCAAAAGTTTACATACTCTTGTTGTGGGCACACAAAGTGACACACACAGGTGAAAATGGCAATTTAATGTTATTTCCCACACCTGTGCCTTTGTAAATTAAAATTAGTGTCTGTGTATAAATAGTCCATGAGTCTGTGAGCTCTCATGTGGATGCACTAAGCAGGCTAGATATTGAGCCATGGGGATCAGAAAAGAACTGTTGAAAGACCTGCGTAACAAGGTATTGGAACTTTATAAAGATGGAAAAGGTTATAAAAAGATTTCCAAAGCCTTGCAAATGCCAGTCAGTACTGTTTAATCACTTATTAAGAAGTGGAAAATTCTTGGATCTCTCAATTTCAAGCCAAGGTCAGGTAGACCGAGAAAGATTTCAGCCAAAACTGCAAGAAGAATTGTTTGGTATGCAAAGAAGAACCCACAGGTAACATCAAGGGAAATATAGGCTGCTCTGGAAAAAGATGGTGTGGTTGTTGCCAGGAGCACAATACAACGGCAAAAATTAGCTGCATGGTCGAGTTGCCAGAAAGAAGCCTTTATTGCGTCATTGCCACAAAAAAGCCCGGTTACAATATGCCCGAAAACACCTTGACGCACCTCACAGCTTCTGGCACACTGTAATTTGGAGTGACGAGACCAAAATAGAGCTTTATGGTCACAAGCACAAGCGATCTGTTTGGAGAGGGGTCAACAAGGCCTATAGTGAACAGAATACCATCCCCACCGTGAAGCATGGTGGTGGCTCACTGATGTTTTAGGGGGGTGTGAGCTCTAAAGGCATAGGGAATCTTGTGAAGATTGATGGCAAGATAAATGCAGCATGTTATCAGAAAGTTCTGGCAGACAATTTGCATTCTTCTGCACGGAAGCTGCGCATGGGACGCTCTTGGATTTTCCAGCACGACAATGACCCCAAGCACAAGGCCAAGTTGACCCTCCAGTGGTTACAGCAGTAAAAGGTGAAGGTTCTGGAGCGGTCATCACAGTCTCCTGACCTTAATGTCATCGAGCCACTTTGCGGTTCATGCAAGACGACCAAAGACTTTGCATGAACTGGAGGCATTTTGCCAAGATGAATGGGCAGCTATACCACCTGCAAGAATTCGGGGCCTCATAGACAACTATTACAAAAGACTGCACGCTGTCATTGATGCTAAGGGTGGCAATACACAGTATTAAGAACTAAGGGTATGTAGACTTTTGAACAGTGGTTCGTTCATTTTTTTCTTTGTTGCCATGTTTTGTTTTACAATTGTGCCATTCTGTTAGGACCTACAGTTCAATGTGAATCCTATAACTGATAAAAGACTTGTGGTTTGCCTGCTCACTCATGTTTTCTTTACACATGGGGCGTTTCTCAATCTGTGTTCTTCTATGGACTTGTGTTCTTGTGTTCTTGTGAAACGTCATGTTTGGTCGCCAAAGTACTGACCCAATACACAAGTTAGCATTTCACCAAGAACAGTTAAAATTCCCGGATGTGTTCTCGACACGCCCATTTTACCGAGGATACATCGGATGGTAACTTGTGTGAACTTGGCAGGGCCAGTATCCCAGAATTCAATTCGGGTGTAAAGCGCGGATGGTTTCCGGTACACAGATACAACAGAAGTGGAAAGTTTTTCACAATTTACGTCTATTATTAAATCAATAATTTCATTTTTAAGACGTTTTAAGGCGAGAAACCAACTGTGTAGATTTTGAATATCGGCAGTTTAACGAAAATTGATGGTGAATTAAAAAAGCCTTCGGAGTTGGAAAGCTCCACAATCCCCGGCGGGCGTAGCAAGCTCGCCAGCCGGGAATGACTCTCGCGAGCCGGTCAGTCAGTCAGCTCACAGACCCCTCTTGCCCCACATTTAGACAGACCACTGCAGCAGCGACAATGGCAGAGATAAGCCAGGTTCACAACTGTAAGATATTTAAAACAATTTTTACTGCTGTTATTCTGTATTTCATTCATTACATTCGGCGTTTTGTTCTGTGTTTTGTTGTAATTGTTTTTATCGGGGGACAACTGAGGAAACCAGGGCCAGCGCTCTGCTGGGGGTGTTGCACAATAACAGGAAGAACGCTTCGTCTCAAAAACTGTCAACAGCGTTTTGTGTGCTTCTGAACTTGCGAGTTCATTCTTCCAGGTACAACCAGCAAGAACGGTCTCCCCAAGAACACAAGTCCGTTCTTTGCTTACTTGGCATTGAGAAACGCCCCTGGTATATATATTACCAATTCTTCAAGGGTATGCAAACTTTTGAGCACAATGCTGAATGCATTTACAGTAATGATATTTTTTCTGCTGCAAGAGCAGAGTGAATGAAATAAGCAACATTGGTTGTTGCCACCCCCGTAAATGAAAAAAATATCTTATTTTATTGAATGCATTATTAAATGAATGAGTATTCAGCCTAGTAATTGTCACTGCATTGTAACAAAGTCAATTATCTTCTCACTCCCAGGGAACCAGCAGCTGAAACATTAAAAACTAGCAAAATAATAACTGATTGATTTACTAGTAGCTGCTGAAAGCTGCGGAAGGACCTCCGAACCTCCACAGGCATCAACAAATTAAAATGGAAAGTAAAAGGCTGCGGCAACCGATGACGCACACACACATACAGTACACATTCGTGTGTCAAATGTGCGACATGCACACATACATTTCAGTCAGAAAATAACACATATAAAGTACATACATCTAGACCTCTTTAGTAGTTTCATAAGTAGTTCTTTTGTTGTTTCTCCCAAGCTAGCTGCCCCACTAAAACACCAGTAAAAAAACACTTGATGACTGTAATCAGGAAGTCAGGTAATCAGTATAAGAGGGAAAACCTTATTCATCAGACTCATTTGACTTTTGGAACTGAAACAGATTTTTGAAATCTCTGTACTCTCTGTATAGCTATTGATTTTTCAGACACTTCGATATGATGAATTTACTTGCATCATACAGTAGTAAATCCAGGGGGGTAGCACAATATTTGGGCCCTAAAGAACAGGGTTCCTGCAGGTTTCAACAAATCAAATGTAAGACTTTTTAAGACCTGTTTAAGATCTTTATGAATAGAATTTAAAACGTATATCACAACATTAAAGTACAACGAAATGCAGAGTCACAAAAGTACTTGCACAGAAATTATATGTATTCAAATTGAATAACAGTGACACAGAGTAATAATAAGCTTTACATATACACTAAACTATTGAAAGGAAGAACTACAAAACCACAAAATGAAACCGAGTTTCAATAGGAACATTTTAGAACAGTTTACAATAAAATTGTTTAAGACCTAGATATTTCAGTGAATTTAAGACTTTTTTGTCTTAAATTCACTGATTTTGAAATTTCAGTCTGTTTTGGGATTTTGAAATTTTAGAAGAAACAAAGAAACCCTGGTAGAAAGGCATTCTCTATAGGCCACTCCCCACATCAACAGCTATTTATTCTAGCATCTTTTTGGGCCCTCCACACATGAGGGCCCTGGGTACTGGGTACCCCCTCACAGTCCAACACCCCTGAGTATATCTCATAAATATCTCATATAAATACATAGAAATATATATACATATACCTATATATATATAGGTATATTTATGGTTACAGGTCGAGAAAGATCAACTACAGTACATGACTGAAACAAAACGTGCAAACTGTGTGTTGAAGTCACACACAGTCCATGGGGATGACAGTCACTATTCCATTATATTCTATCATACTCTATTCGTTGCTATTCTACTGTCTGTGCTGTCAGTGATTGAATGGGTATAGGCTTGGTACGTATTACCAACTTGAATGCTTAGTGCACACAGAAATTGGAAATGTTGATTTACTAAACTCCCATGTCACAATGTTCCAGTCTGCCTCTGCTTTAACTAAAAGGTTTTCTTCTTGTGGACAGTCTGGTCGTAACAATATCTCTCTTTCTATGTCTCTACTTTTTTTTTCTTTCCTGCTCTCTTTATTTGTCTCCTCTGTAATCTTTCTCTCTATAAACTTTTTTCTCCATCAAACCCTCTTTCTTTGCTCAATCACTTCTCTCTTCATTGCCTCTGTCTCTCATTCTCTATTATCTTTTCAGTGTGCACTGACCATGGCCTTGCTCGCCCAATATTTTCTTTTTTCCTTTGTTAAATCTTGCCTTTTTCAACATTTTTATTTCTACTCTCGCAAAGAACGGGACCTTTGGCAACAGTTTGTCTTTCTTATACCTTATATACGTAAGTCTACCGTAGAAAAAACTCTCTTGTAGGTCAAAATCAGAGACTGTAAAACTTTATCTGTGTATACAATCTATTTTGTTTATTTATCTACTGTATAGCAATTTCAAAATGTAAATGTTAAATGTTTAAAAGTTTAAATGTTAAATGAAATTTGTGCAGTGTTGAACAGTGTTGACACTGGTTGAACTGAGGTTGACTCCCTAACGAAGGCTTGTTGTGCCAAAACGTGTTGGAGTTGTTTTTAAGGGTTTAAGATGACTAAGTCATAACAATAAAGGCTTTTTGATTTTTCCAGTAAGAGTGCCTTGGATTTTTCCTGAGTTTTGCTATATATGATTGTCCCATCCAAAGAGCACCTCTAACAAATAATTTGAGTCCTGGAAGCGCTCCTCTATAGACATTTTTGTTGACACTGATTTTGTTATTATTTTGGTAAAAAAGATGCACCTGTGGCAAGCATTTAAAGTGGATCAAGTAAAGCCTCGATTATACTCCAATCTGACTTGTACGAGGACAACTGCGGACACCACAGACATGTAGTAGTTTTGTTTTTACTATCTGCTTGAGTGACGTGTTCCACACATGCGCAGTCAATCTCTACGCCACCAATTGTAGCGTACTTCGGTCACTTTTTTGGACGGCCCCCTCTGACCCCCACAGACATGGGCAGACATTTACGTCACACAGACCTAACCAGACCCTCGCAAACACAAGGACGATGAAAGTATAAATTGAGATTAAAGGCTAGCAGTTGGCTTTGTAGGGCCAGAGTGACAAGAAGTACTGATTTTACTGACTGTACACTTCAAAGTCTGTCTCACTAATAAGAGACTACACATCCTTCAGTCCCAAATCTACAGTAACTACACATTTTCAGACCATCACAGAGCAGCAAACTCAAAATTAAAAACTGTGTGCACACACACACACAACACACACAGCTGGAGTTGCTGTGTGGTGCATGTGTGTGTGTGTTTGAAGGGGAGTGGGTTGACTCAACAAACGTCAAAAGACAAAAGTCATGGCAACCAAGTAAACAACAGTGTGAATACTACTTGTCACTCAATCTTAGGCAAAGTGACAACATGAAAAATGTAGCCAGTAATATTCACTCAGTGTTTTGTCTTGTTGTGAAACTGTGTTTCAAGGTCGGTAGCTTACATTAGCAGATACGCCCAATGACAGCAACGTGATTGTTCATATTTTGACACAATGTTTCTGACCTTAGTGGACATAGCTGTTTTCAGGTAACGTCAACGTTAAAAATTAACGCGGTTCTCCCTTTGTTAGTTTGTGGATCTGAGTGTCGCGATTTCGGTTTCATATCACGTATTGTTACAGCCCTACAAATTATGATTATTATTAAGTGCCTACATTTTGAGATTATATATTGTATACTAAATATCATGGACTAGCTAATTGCTTGACCAATTAATCGGTTCTAAAATATGGTTGATTAGCTAGATCATTGCACTGAAGATGAAGGAGGAGGGGGTGAACTGTAGTCTGCTGCCTGACTGCAGGTTTTCATTTGCAATCCCAGAAACTCCCCGGAGGAGGTGCTTTCAGTTTTTATTGATGTTAGCCTTAGTATTCTTCTCTTCCAGTTGATACACAGAGCAAACAGAGGTTTGGGTAGGATTTACCTGATCATGTTCTCCGCTAGCCGGGCACATTCCTTATCCCACCTCTAGACCTGCAGCTAAACAAGTCTATTTAGGTTATTGGTGGACCCAAACTAAACATCTATTTCCTCCCCCTCCTCTGCCTCCATATCTTCCCACTCTGGGCTGCTGACAGAATTGCTTTTGTACGGCCCATTTATTTCCATCTGCCTCCCCTCTCTTTCTCCTTTCTCTCCACTTCACCTCCCATTTTTTCTATCCTCTCTTCATTTCCTCTGTCCCCTCTTTTTTCTTTCCCTTTTCTTCCTTCCCTGTATCTCAGTTCTTCAGAGATGTGCAAATTAAGTTTAGGGAGCACAGATTTGCTAGTTAACCTAAGTAGAAAATGTTCATGTTAATTTTTCATGCATTCCTGCCTATGGCATTAATGATCTTGGAAGGTCAGCAGACTTACTAGCTAGCTACCAACACAGTTCACTCGGAGAATTTAAATAAGCTTTGACAAATGGTTTGCATGTTGTTAACTTAATGAAGTGCTGGGTTTGCATTAGCTCCTAAAGACAGGCTAAGACAAGCTACTGTCTGCCAGAAAAAGTGTTGAACTGTGTTAGAAAGGAAAACGTATGTGGTTTTGCCAACAGAGGATACTTTTCTACCTGCCTCATCTTATCGCCCTTTTTTTCTTTCCTTCCTGTCGCCTATTATTTGTTCCTAATTCCTCATCCCTTTCTTTCAATTCTTGCTATTACAGACTTTTGGAGCACACTAGCTAAACTAGTCTGAATAAAATAAGAATGAACTATGCAAATAAAAAGTTAACAGTTTGGCTAATAGCATGATGCTAACTTAGGGGACCACTAAGCCATGTAACATCAGCTCCTAGCGATGATAACGACAAGCAATGACAACCTAGTTTTAAAATTTCTTAGACAGGAAAGCTGTGGTGCCTCCTGCTTCTCCCCGTACATTTCTCCCACTTGTTTCTGTCACCTCTTCTTCTCCTGTCTCTTTTTTAATTTTCTTTTCCTCATCCCCTTTTTTCATATCTTGTTTAAGGTACCACAGTTAGCCACGGCACAGGTTAGCTAACAGGCATGAATACAAAAAAGGTACAATAAACATAAATGAAATGCACAAATTAAATGTTTTTACTCACTCTTGTACATAACATGTTCTTGGAAAGTCAGCAAACTAGCTTACTTACTACTAGCTATCTATCAGTTTGGTTAGCATGTTTTTGGGCTAACTAAGTGCCAGCCTGTATATTATTAGCCACCAGAACACTTAGGGTTTAACATTTTTAGGCAGGTAAAGTGTAGTGTATCCCTGCTACCACACTGGCTCAGCTACAGTTAAAAAGTCTTGGTGGAGCTTAACTCCTGTCTTCCCTTCCTACTGGTTGCAGGACTGAGTCTCTTCCCTCTCTGCTAACCTTCAGTAACTCTTTCATTAGTCTGAGAACAGCAGAGTCGCTCCTCAACTTAAGGAGGAAACCAGGAGGTCACTTTCAGAATCATATCTCATATCTCTGCTGTTCTTACCTCTCTCCTTAGTTCTTCACTCTGTAGTGCAGGGATATTTTCAGCCTCTTCTTTTCAGATGTTTGAATTAAAACGTGAAGCCAACCCCTTATCAACACTGTTTAATATTTTCACCTGGGCCATAGTGCTGCTGTTAGGCGTTGCAGCCGATGCTCTTTTCTCCTCCTTGCTCCTCTATCAGACGATTCAACACAACACACGCTGCTAATGGCTGTTACTATGGGCACCAGGTCTATTGGGTATATGCAAACATATTGACTGCATGCACAAGTGGAGGCAATGGATAATCATATTTAAGCACATGCATCCATACATTTAGCATATATTTGGAAGGAAAAATAAAGCTTTATGGGGAAACTGGGCCCTTGCTGCCACAAATTATAACAGGAAAACAAGATTTTTGGAAGTGGGAAATAGGACTTGACAATATGTGACAATATGCACTTATATTCTCACTAGTGCATGGCACTATTTTAAGGAATAAGTGGGCAACGCAGCAAGCTTTTTTCTGTGTGATAGGTTTACTCTGTATTACATCACACCATGTATTTTCTGGTTTGGCTATGTCAGAATGCCAGCCATATGCTTGTCATTCAGAGGCTGTTATTGCGGAGCTGCAGGGCTTTCATTTCTTTCTTTTTTCAATCAAACCAAAGACTACACCAGGGGTTTTCACCAATGTACTCTCTTAAAGAGGCAGAAAAATTAATCAAGGAATTTTAAATCAGGCTCTTATTGTCATGACAACCTGTATCTTCCCAGCTCTCTGTGGCACAATTTATCTAAACATCTAAACTATGACGTAGGAGACGATGATGCCCTACTACCTTCTAGCAGAAATGTACCTTGAAAAGTACCTTAAGAACAAAAACACTGAATGCAAATAACAGCAATACAACAACAACAACAAAGTCTTACAGTGATACTGTGATCTCAAGCATGTCACTTTGGTGTTTGATTTATATTGCTTAAGCTAACGCTATATAACAGCTGTGTCTGTTCCACACATTTAAGCTCAAAAGTACATAATTTCTTCCTTTAGTTGAGAGTGAAAATGCTGTGGTAAGATATAAATTTGCCAATAAATGGAGGAAGAAGAAATAGCGTAAGAAGATCTACATAACATAATAAGTAAACAATAATAATACAATATTAGTGTCTGTTTTATGTAAAACATCAGTCCTCTTCCATGCAAAAACATGATAGCAACTCAGCATGAGTACTTTCAAAATTGACAGTTCTAATTATGGTAGCCTATATGAAATAGCTTGGAGCTTGGCCATGATTGATGATCTATGATGATGTCTTTAAAGTAGCTAAAGCTTTCATATCATGGAACCAGAGATGATAGTGTTGTCAGCTGATGAACTTAGTAGTGATTCAACATTAGAGACGCAAAGTTTTAAGCAGTAGTTGAAAAGAAATAAAGTAAAATCAGCATGCTGGGGTAATGTGCAACACATTATTACAGTAGGCTGTGTAAGCACGTGGTAAAGCTTTGTTATGTAATCAGTTATGTCAACAGTTGTATGGCAGTCCGGTGTAAGGGGCTTTGCTGCGAACGACTGTAATGATACCACATGGTGCTGAGTAAAGGCCACACACACTGACCTGGATTTAAATTGAGACACATCCTAAAAGGCTGAATAATGAATTTTGTTCCCAAATGTGAAAGTGATATCCACCCCTCCCGCCAAAACCAGACACAATCTCTAAATGGCTTTAAGCAATTAAAGAAGGGTAGTGGATAGAGCATACCAGTTGCAAAAAAAGGCTTTCTTTCTAATAGAATAGAAAAAAAGAATAAGAGAGATGCATAGTAGGCCCACCACACCAGGTGCTTGATGATTGCCGCTTGATTTACAGCCAGAGAGGATAGAGACTGAGAGCACTAACTGTATTCTACAATGCCCAGGTGCATGTCTATACACACACACACACACACACACACACACACACACACACACACACACACACACACACACACACACATACACGTTTACTGTATTTTGCAGCACTGGTACTCTGTCAACCAGATGTCTAATGTACCTCTCCATCTATTTATGTCTTTAGCCCATATCTTTGTAACCTTCTGAAGCGTTCTCAGCAGATGGCTGCTATAAATGACTACCACTGTTCCGTCATTTAAACGTTTATTTAATTGTTTTTGTTTGTGTGGAAAAATGATGTATGCATTTATGTACATGCAGAATGTGTACACTGTTTGTCTGTGTGTGCGCTGGTTATTTTTCATGTACCAGTATGTTTCTTTCTGTGCTGAATGTGTCTCCAGCAGATGTGCTAATATTCCATGTAAACAGTATGATAGGATGACAGTAACATGCACGCACACACAAGTCTACATTTACCTCTCTGTGTGCAGGCTCACTGTGTTTTCAGCCGTTTGAGATGCCATTAACACCCCAGTGCGTAACAGACTGCTCATTATGAACCATACAAACAAACACACACACACACACGCCTGCACCTACAGTATACATAGAGCTTGCAATCATATTGAATGGGATGTACAAATGTACACAAGCAACCTCTCTTTCTCATGCATAGACACACACACACACAACAGCAGAGACGCATTGAGATGTACAATTCCTCAACTCTTCTCCAAGTCAAACCAAGTCCAAAAGTCAGAAAAGGCTAGAAAAGAAATTGGATTTAGCAAAGTCTGGGTGACTTGCAGGCTCTCTGTCTGACTGTTTACTTGTTAGCTGGTCTCTGACAGGCTGCCTACATGGCTCACCCTGCTGGTTGACAGGCTGTCTATTTTCTGATTGGCCAGCTTATTGACTAATTGACTGAGTGATTATTGCTGCCTGACTACAGACGCTGCCTCGATCGGCTCAGACGCTGAAATGAAAGCAGCCAAATTCTGACAAATGGAGGCAGGTGCAAAAATGATCAAAGTGAAAAAGCAGTAAAATGCAGGAGAGAAGAGAAGGGAGAGAGAAGGTCCCAGGGAAGAATTACCCTGCTTAACATGCTGCTCCACACCTGGAAACCTATCCTTCACCCTCTCTTTCGCTCTCATCCCCACATGTATACATATTTATGCCTGCAGACACACGCACACACAAATGGAAATCCATTTCAAGGTGTTTCCCTTCCTGCTGCACCTGCTCACAGAATTCAATCTGACTCTACGACATTATGAATCAATATCTACCAATCTGAATCTGTATAGGTTGAATCAGTCCATAAAACAGGCCCGGTTCTACCAATCATAAAATGCCACACAGAAATAATATATATTTGCAAATATATAAAACATGGAGACACAACAATAGAGCGGGACACTTTTCTAATCTGCAGGTTTTCCCTAAATCATAACTTTGGCCAGACTGCAGGTTTGGTGGGAGAACATCAGACTGGAGTCTTCTATCACAAAGTTGTCAGCACATGTAATGGCAGATATATAGTTTTTACCAGGCAAGGATTTAATAATTGGAAAACTTTAATTGGCAAAAGAAAAGGGATAGTGAGCTGAAGCTCTACATTTTTTTAATACATTTTGAAATAAGAAATCCGAGCATCAGCATGGGATCGAAGAAGTTTCCCTCTCAGTGAATTGTGAACTTTTAAAACACCTCTCTACCATCTCCTCTGCACTTAAATTGAAATGCCTATCCCCAGGAGAGGCAAATAAATGCAATTTAACGGAGCAAAAACCCAAAGGGAGAGGACAAACAGTGAAAGTGTAAACACAGAGGAATAAGCAAGTGTGAAGATGCATGCAGAAGAAATAAACTAGGCTAGCATGTTGCTGTCAGTTTCACATGAATAGACTTTAACAGTAACACTGAAAGTAAAGTATACATGCAAATATATGCATTATATGCTTGCTTGTGTGAGTGCATGTGTGTGCAAGTTTTTGGACAATGTTAGAGCATCTTTACAGCAATGTGACATATTTCAGAGTGAATAGTTATCCTACGGATTTGATTGGATCAACCCGTTCTCACTCCCTACTTGTAAAATACTGAAGCTTGGTCAGTGGCTCTCAACGTCACAAAACTCACCCTTTAGCGTCTGTATAGGACACACTGGCCAGAGCAGCAGCTTGGCCGTAGCGCTGTAAGATGACGTAGTATTAAGAGTGATAACGATAGCAAAATTTGGTGGATTTTTTTTTTTAATTGGTTAGAGTGGTGGATGGGTCAAACCCAGGACTTTCCGTTTTCCGATCTTGTCCCGTGTGTCACTAAAATGTACATTTTGTAACGCCACCCCACGATCTTTTCCTAAACCTAACTATCCCTTTATCAAGCCCCATGTCAGTTAAACGTACATTACATCCTGTTTTTGTAATAATCAATAATTACTAATGTAATTTATTTAGAGTAACTCTTATATTATCTAATCTTTTATTGTAGCAATTTGTCTTTAGTCTTTGTTTCTATATCATCACACTTCTGCTGCTCTCAGAATTTTTTTTTATACCCATTCAGTGTTTTTGGTAAGGTACGTGTTACACTATTGGAAATGCATTTTGTTTTTTCTTTACACCTGACATAAATACATCTGTCTAATTCTCTCTTCCCTCCAAACTTTTAAATATTATTTCACCCAACCAGCAATGTTTTTGCTCCACTAGCAGCAGCAGCAGCAGCAGCAGCAGGCTATTTCATGCTGTGTGTGTAATAAAAGGATTAATTTGTGCTGCTGCACACTCAGAATGGGCAGTAAATGGGACAGACGGATATAAATAGAAACTACCTCACTCAACACTTTATATTTCCTGAAACAGATTGCCGCAAAAGAGGCAAAAAAAAATCTTTTCTCAGCAATCATCATCATCATCGTCACTAGTGTGCTGTTCCTAATCATGCATCTTTGTTTTTTGCTTCCTGTTGCTGTCTGTAAATCAGAATGGACCAGAATGATAACATAATAACAATGTGCGATGACATGTTGAAAATAAATGTAGTAACATGGCTTAGCATGATACATGGAAAACAGGTTAAGAGGAGTGTAAGTTCCATGAAACAGGCAGCGCAAATGACTCTAAAGCAAAGTTCCCAGTTGACCTTTAGTCAAGATTATTTACTCAGACTACTGCATATTGTATGACTGTATGTCCACATCCAAGTATGAGCGTCCACGCTCAATGATTTGCATTATTTTATATTATTATATTAACTTCATTAAAAGGACGCTGTGGAGTTTCTAACCAGTTGTACTATGGAGCAAGTACAAGATTAGGAAAAGTCAATGCTGACTTGAAGTATGAGAGGGGAAATGAACTTCAGTTGCCTTTGTCAAAGTAATATGAATTGTTTACCCAGTAACTTACCCTGACCTCTTCCTACGTTTTCGCTGTTTTACAGAACATCACACTATTTCCCACACCAGAAAAAAAAAATTGGCTTACGAACAGAACTTGGAGAAGGTTGAAGATGGAGTGCAGTAACAGGCTGAGTTGCTGTTTTTCCACTACTGTTGAAAAGAGAGATTGTGTTTTTGTATTTTCAACTGTTTGTTCTTGTTTCTTGATGGTGAAACAAATTTCAGTTTAGACTTCATAGTTGTTTTTTTTTTAAATACAAGACTTATTTTAAATAGGTTTCCATTTAATCATGTAACATTATGTTTGTGTGCTTCGCTAACGGGATGTCAGCAGTAACATAGATCATTTTTAGCCTTGGCACTGTTTAATTGAATCATTTTCCTTCCTTTTTTCAGTTAGTTGCCTGAATGTCTGCAAATATACAGTCCTGTCAGGCGGGTGGATTAAACTAGTAAAAACAGAAACTGAGGGGAAAAAATTGTGGCTGTAGGTTGTTGTCGTAAAGTATTTGCTGCTGATTTGATTTTATCACATTATTAGCCAAGGGGATCACAGATGGCAAGCACAAATTAGCACTAAGCTAATTTCACTTTTAATCAGACTTGTTGATTAGGCTGTGGTGAGACACTGATCATGTGTGGTGTTATAAAGCATCAACCTGGTGGTTTCAAGCCCAGAATGCCAGGTGACCATGTCTGAAACAAGATCATGGGTTTTAATTAGGCTGCTGAGGCCTGAAGGTCATAAAACTCAGTGAGCACAGGACTCACTGAGGACTCACTTCTCAAGTTAGGATGAAATCAATAAGGGCGAGACTGGAGTTATAAGGTTGCTGTGTGACGGTGAGGATATGCAGCCTGTCCTTGGCAGAGCCACAACGCAACACAACTGCTGAGCTACATGTGCCAATCTCTCTCTCTCAAATCACTTGTAATTTCTATATTGTTTAATTCATGGCCTTTTGGGTGGGTAAGAGCTGGGTCATTTGTTTAGTTTTTTAACGCTATATATTACTATATATAAATGTATTTATGATTGAAGGAGGATAGGCTCTACATTACAAATCTTGTACTCTTTCTCTGAATTTCATTTTTTTAAAAGTACTTATTTTGGGCATTTTAGGCTTTTGTTATACTGAAGATGTGAAAGGGGAGAGAGAGGGGGGAATTACATGCAGCAGGTTGGAATTAAACCTTTGGCTGCGTCATCAAGGACTGTGCCTGAAAGACCTCATATTATGCTAATTTTTAAGTAGAATAGTCGCCGACCCTATACCGGATAAGTGGATGAAGATGGATGGATGGAGGTTTACATACCATAATTTTCAAAAAACACCATATTTTTGTCATACTGCACATAGCTGCAGCTCCTCTCCGTTTTAGCTACAGAGTGAGGCATTTCATTTCTATTCCATCTTTGTTGGGAGTCGCACATGCATAGTACCCAGGTAAGGACTACTAACCAGTCAGAAGCAGAGTAGATCAGGCTACGACAAGCAGACTAGTGTGATCCAAAACAAACCTGCGAGTCTGATCCTGAAATACAGGCAGAACAACCCAAACCAGCTTTGCAAGATGTTTCAGAGTGGCAACGTTTTAATTCTGCACTGCCTCCTGGACATGGCGATACAACTCTTCAGGCCTCTGCTCTAACTAGCTTGGTTTGAGGGCATGCCACACTAGCAGCTAGGCGAGCATTATAACGTGCGTAACAAAGTGACGCAAAATGACGCACGTTTGTCACAGAAGTAAATGCTGGACTATAATAGAGCTGTTTGGAGCAGTTTGTGAACAGTGTTTTCTGTTGGAGCCTGGTGGACTTTTCACTTTTTCACTTTCTAACCTTATTACATGCATAAAAAAGATACATAACACAATAAAGGAAAGGGAAAAAGCCCAAAAAGCTAAATGTGAGCACTTTAATAAATGGTCGCACGATCAACCAGGTGAACTATCCAGGCACCCCATAAAAATAACGTGTTATCAAATATTTGTTTTACACTGCTGCTGAGCTTTACCACTGGTGATTAAACCAGGAGAGTTTTGTGTCACTGACTTTGTGCCAGTCAGTCAGCGATTATTGTTCATGTACAAAATGAATGTGACTTTTACTTCTGGTACCGTGGTTCACTGCTCTGTTAATGGTGGTATAAAACTGTTGACCTATGGTTACTCTAATCTGCTCACAGATCAGGCATGACTGATTTAAGGAAATAATATTCTAAAAGTACAGTGCTTGGTTTGGATTTTTGAATGTAAGTTCTATTTTAGTGACTAACTTAGTAGTTGACAGAGATTTTAAGAAAAGACTATGAAAGGAGTTATTTCACACCTTCTGAAAACTGTAAAAGATTTGGTACGGGCTGCTTTCAGGAGCAGGACTGAAACCTCTTCGTCTTTTTGTGACAGACAAACTTTGCATTGGACCCACTCCCAGCTGACATGCTGTCTCTCTGACATCCTACTTTCTCATCTTGCTTCTATTTTTCTATTCCCTCTCTTTCTCCAACTCTCTTTGTATTTTCAGCTCTATTTACTTTCTTTATTCTGTATAAAAACCGACTATTCACCAATCAACTGCATCTTTATTTTTCTGTGACATATTTAAAATGCTTCTAAAAGTGGAGACTTTGAGTCTATGAGAGAGTCTTTGCTTTCCTGCACTGGAACGGCGTTGGCTTGTTATTGGATTTAGGTACAAAATCAGTCGGAATGATAACAGGAAACAGAAGCTGCAGCTCCTTTTGAAGCTGCTGGAAAACTGCTCGCAAACCTTTGAACACATCGACCAAAGCGACCTAAATTCAAAAATCCAATTTTTTTCTAATTTCATGCTGATAACAAAAACATCCGATTTAAGTGTCTTTCGCTGTGCCAACCCTGCCCCACTGAGTCCAAATGACTGCAGGAGAACTGAAAATGAAATCGTCATCCAGAGGAAACCTTCTCTTTACTCCATCAGCGAACAAATGGAGAAATTAGTAATTTTTTAGTTTAAATCTTGCTTAACATTATCCGTCTCCCGTTCACTACCATTCTATGTGAGCGACGGGGCGGTTCAACTTTTGTGAACTTTGACTGGCAAAATTGCAGCCTCATCAAAAGCAAACCCGTGTGTGGTTGTTTTCTGAGTGAGCCTGTACTGAGGAGAAGCTGATCGTTGCTCTGTGTAAGCAGCCTGTATCGCCTCGGCAGAGGATGGTCACTCACCGGCATTCACTTACAGTGGCTTGCATAAGTTTACACACCCATGCTAAAGTTAATTTAAAAAGAGGAATAAAAAAACATCTTTTGGAAATTGATCTTAAAAATTAGGAAAAATACATCCTTTACAGTAAGGACACCAATTTTCTTTGTGAATGAATAATGGATCGTAAATAAATAAATGTTCTTCCTTCAGATACAGGGGGCATAAGTATACACAACCCTATGTTAAATTCCCATAGAGGCCGGCAGATTTTTATTATTAAATTTCATGGCTCCAAGATAGCCTATTGACATGTCTTCCCTTGGCCTTTGGAATTAAAATGGTCCCACATCATCACATACCCTTCACCATACCTAGAGATTGGCATGGTTTTATTTCAGTTAGCCTAGCTGGTTTGATTTGCATTGAGAGATTCTCTTATTGAAAGTTCCCCATCTCAATCGTCAACTTTAGCATGGGTGTGTAAACGTAACCTATGCAAGCCACTGTATATGTGACCGTGCCCTAAGGGAGCGTTGTCTTTGACGCAATTAAATATACCTACAACCAATTGGAGCAATTAAACGACATAGCTATGAGCGACACATGCAAGTTGGAGTGGTGCTTGGTCGATTTTACAGCAGGAAAAAAACAATAAAATATACTAATAATAAACTTTCTCAAATTACAGCTAAACAGTATTTTAAAATGTTTCTGTAAACATTTTAGGCAAGTAATATGTAATACAGTAGCAGAATCTTGATTTATATTTGTTTAGCATGTGCGTTGAATGCCAGATCCAGGACATCATTAAAGCATGAAGCAGCTCTGTCAGTCATAGTCTTAAACCCGCCCAATGTGAGATAAACGGTTGTGATTGGTCCGCCCATGTTCTCTTTGGCTGGAAATCTGTTTTGAATGGGAGAGGGGCCAGACGTAGAGTACCTGCGAGAGAAAATTGAACATGAACTGGCAGATACGGCTGGTTTCCAGGGACGATTGTTTGTAAGCTTGCAGCAAAAACTGTTTCACAGTAAAGGATAAAGCAAGGAGTAGTAAATCAGTTTAAAGTTCTGTAACTAAGAAAAGACTGAAACGTATTGACTATGAAAAAACACCCATTCATCAATGGGCTTCACAATACAATGCAATACAAGAGGAAATGGCTAATGTGAGTTGATGCAACAACAAAAAATGCAACACACATATACACTAACTATGTGCTACTGTAGTTTGTTCAAGGTGGTGCTGTGTTTGTATTCAGCTTCAACACACACAGTGCAAGCACACACACCATATAGCCTAACACACCATATCAATACAGGTAACATTTACTGTCACTTGGTGACAACATAATGAGAAAACAGTGTGACCTTCGCTAGTGCAGCGGCGGTAAAATGGCAGAGCACAGTATTATCTGACAAAAAAAATGAAAGTCAGAGGAAATGTATCCCTGACTGAACAAACAAACAGCGAGTGTATGTTGCCATTCACTGATTAATTCCGTTGGGATATTCTGAATAAGGCCTTTTCCCAAATTTAGCATTTTCCGATTAAGACGTGGGATATGCCATTATTATTCAGAAAGTCGAGGCATTCTTTGTAGGCCTACATGTATACAGGGCATTCGGAATATGTGTCTCAATCGGTGGTTTTGCCGCAGTTTTCGGCATCATGCCTGTTTATGGCTTTTAGTCAACTCTGTGCGTTGATATGTTCTTTTTTGTGATCAAATTTTTATTTATTTTATATATTTAGGGAACAAACAATTACAAACAATACACAGAAAAGGAGAACGCATCCCAGGGCATAAAAACAAAAACAGAGAGGAAAGACAGGAGGGAGGGAGACAAAACAACACACGTGGAAACAGACATATACTAACGCTACAGGCCGCCAAGTGTCCAGTCTTTCACGTCGCTCCATGCATGCGTGCCGTGGAGAGTTCCTGTGCGTTTGTATGGTTGTTGTACACAAACCAACCAGTCAACAGTTTGCAGTTTGCAGTTTACAGGCTGCAGGCGCAATTTTCAAAAACATTTTTCTTCTTTTTGATGCAGCACAGGTTGCAGTTTAACTGATCAGTTTATAGTCTTATCCTATGCATACTGTGATACTCACTAATATTTTTTCAGTCACCTATTGAGTGGCCTCTTAATGGCCACTAGGGGGCAGATTGGCATGAATGAATGACGACAACTGTACTGACTTGACGGACATAGTATCACATATTAACTGCATTCAAATACACTAGGGATCAATAGATGCTTTTTTTGAAGTCAGATACTTTATTTGGAGGGTCTGGCTAGTCTGAACAGCATCCTAGAATAGGAGAAAAATGTGCTTTGGTTTATTGGCATTTCTTAAAACCAATCACAATCGTCATGGGCAGTGCTAAGCATCACCAAAAGAAAAGGTGCTGCTGCAAAATAGCCTCATGAAGGAACTTGTTTTGGTAGAACGTGTACACGTTCAAAAGTTGTTTTAGTTGGGCAATAGAAAACTCAGATTGGACAGATAGTCTAGCTACCTGTCTGGATTTACCCTGCAGAGATCTGATGAGCAGTTAACCATAGTCTTCATAAAGCCCCCAGAGTTTAAAATTCCAACACAAACAACACTGAAGGCAACAGACATCTGGCTGAAAAGCAAGAAATGCAGGGGAATTGTCGATAGCAAACGGAGCAATCCCAGAAGTGGTACGAGCAGGATATAGACTAGTGTGAGTATGTATGCAACAATATGCTTGAGTGTGATCTTTACAACAGGGGTGAAGTAGAGGCCATTGTCTTGGTTCAGACACAAATATGGTGCTTCTCAATTCCCCTAAATTGCATCCCTGGCTCCTCCACTTGCGTCCCTTCCTCGCATCTTAGTCCGTCCCACCAAGGAAGCACGGGAGAGACGCGAGGAAAACATGGAAGAAAAGATGAAATGTGTTTTAGAGGGATTAGACGTCCTTTCCTCTGAAGCGTCACAATAATTTGTAAGCTGTAATGGGCAGAGTAAAGCCTCTTTGCAGTCATCACCATAGACAGTTAAAGAAATGGACCAACAGATCCCATTGTTCCGGACGAAGACCAGTGAAGGATATTAGAAGCAGATTTCCGGTGATGGCTGAGCATTACTGCGCAGCCTCCAACTGAGCTTGACGACGTAGATGTGACGTGAGCAACGTGTCTGAAAGTTGTAAGTCTTCTGGTAGCTGTGAAGAGAAATCTCAATCATTCCCAATCTTGCAGAGACGGAGAGCGTAGGTATATGTAAGGATATAACATAGGCATAGGCTAATTGTTGCTAACTCAAATGCTAGTTAACATTAGTAATTAAACCTAAACAGCTAATGTAAGTCCAATCTGTCTGCAAGCTTACCCTGTACTATACAGTGATTCTCTACTGTGCGACAGTAAGTCACGTGGTTCTGATACAATCGTTAGCCTACTTTTACAAAAACATCTGCTACGGAGCCATAACGTGAGCTACAAGGTAATGGAGCCTTATATATATTGTTGTGTTTCTTTAGAAATGAACCATGGACAAATAGTCTTTAAACACTTGAGATGTAAAGTTATTTGCTGTCAAAGTGGCGCCAAAATGAATGGTAGTCAATGGAATGCTAACAGCAGGTGATGGCTTAGTAGCATCAAAATGGCGCCATAGGGAGCTTCGCTTAGACAGGAGAGGCTTACCCCGTTGGTCACCGCAGCCAACCTGTCGCGCGGGATTTTAAGGCGACCAGATGCCAGGACTCTTAAAGTGATTGCAAGTCTCTCTTGTAAACTCACTGGTTTAAGATGAGTTATTTTACGGTAAACAAAAGGCTTGATCCGAGGAAGTATAGGTCATTGAATCAAATTGAAACATTGACGTAAATGCTGCTGCCAGTTCTGCCATTGTTTTCTACTTCTTCTTCTAGTCTGTTAAAATAGCAAATTCGGTAGCCTTTCCTCATTAGCGCCACTTCTGTTCAGGAGACTGCAAATACTGTAGCGACCACCACGCGCAAGTATAAACAGTTAAGGCGCTCCCATGACATTGCATTGGCACATGACATTGCATTGGCACACGACAGGTTGGCTGCAGTGAGTAGACCGGACGCCTTAGCTGCCTATACACTACAGACACAACCAGATATATTGAGCACTGTCATTGTGCACAGAATGTATTTTAGAAGTGCTATTATTTATTTCTGATTTTTGCAGAGCAATCATCCTGTACTCTCTCAATGCTTCATTCTAGGTCAGTTATTACGAGAGGTGGCTTATTTGTTAATTGTTTTCAATGTCAGGTTTGCATGAATTAAAGCTCTTTGATCCAAGCCTGCAATGTTGGATTGAAAATGGTAAATACATGCCAAAGGGAGACTGAGCACCTGCATCCAGGTAAATGTCAGGGCAGACTGCTGTGTGTCGGTCTCTGTCTCAGTGTCTGGAGAGTTCGTTCAGACCAGAGTTGGCTTATTAATTGTCCCCTGTTGTATTGGTTTTCTGGCAGAGACTGTGCAGTTTGGCTGTTGCTCCTGCATAATTTTAGCAGTGCGTTGGGTCACAGCTTGCATCAGAGCCGATCAATTTGTTAACACCAGAGCTTTAGCCGGACAGGATTTCTTGGCAGGGTGAGAGGACCCCTCAACCCACAGATGGATCACACGACACTGAAACGCTCTGTGTGAAACAAATAGTTGTGAAATACCTTCAGGGGAAGCGGACATTCATGTAAAGCAATACTTAAACTGTCACTGTGAACCCTTTCCAAAAATGACTAAAGCTTCTATATAATACAAACCTCTGTCTGTCACAGGAAAAACATCATGTACCCTTTTTAGTGCTATATTGGTTAGCAGGAAGGATGAAAATACATTTCATTGTCTTTGTCAACTTAAGTTATACAGTTAATGTCTGCAAAAGGTGTCACTTTGTGCATTTATTCAGCATTTTGACTTTGGATTACAGTAGAGAAACTTTTTTCTGTTCCCAATAGAAGCCAATTAGCATACAGTGGAAAACATATCTAAGATTTCTCAAACACCTAGTTGGCAATATATAGAAAAATACTCAATCAGAGCTTATTAGGAGGATTAATTCCAACTTTTTCCTGTTGGAGCTTGTTTATAAGTAAAGTAAATGTGAATACTTTTATATAATCAGAAAAAGTTATTCCAAATGCCTAAATCAAACATAATGTCTATTTTAGCTAATAGCTCAACAAACAAATGGTTTCTTATAATTTTATTTTTGTGGTTTGATGGTTATTCAAGAACTTGTATAATAATTGGCTTTGATTAGCTCTTTTCTAGCCTTGAAGGGCTAATCGTAAGCTGTGGACAGCAGAGATTTACTAGTTTCTAGTCTTTCTTTCTTGGTCCTAACGGAACTAAGTAAACTATGTCCTTAAATAAAACCACAGTAATGTTTTGTGAGCTCCGGTTGGCCTTATAGTGGAGATCGAATTAACAATGTCAAAGTCCTCGAAGGCTCCGGTAGACACGGGACTAATACTGTTTAAGGTCTAATACACCACCCTGGCATCATTGTGAAAACTGGCAGTGCTGGCTGAGGGGGTTGAGGTAGCCCTGCAGTCTGCCCACTACATGAGGTCAGAGTGTCTGTTACAAATCCCCGCTGAGCCCTGGAAAGGGAACGACAGCCAAAACCAGGAAGCCTCCGTAATCTTGACTTTTGATCCTTCATCCGCAGAGGTTTAAAGGGTGTGGCATGTTCCAACCTGATTCCAACCCATTAGCTGGATGAGCTAGAAAAGCAATATTACATTAATTTTTTCAAGCTGAAACCTTGGAACTAATTCATAGATGAAATATCACGGGAGTTATAAACTTTACCATGCTCTCTTTTTCATTGTGACCCCTGTAATACATTTTAAAGTGATATTCCACCCTAAACATTTGAGTATCAAACACCATACGCATGCTAGACGCAAACTGGTTAGTTTTTAAAACTTTTAGGAGTTTTATTTGTTGAATAGTGCAGTTGTATTGTACAGTGCAGAACAATAATTTAGCCAACAATGAGGCTGTGGTAACAGTTGCTATAGGAGGTTTAGGTTTTCACAACAATTAAAGACACTTAGAGTTAATTCTGTAAATAGACTTATAACAACCTGCACAGCTATGTCATCTCTTGCACGCTTGTTGCCATTTTTGTGACTATTTTTCTTTTTGATATGTTTCACAGATGTGAGCTATGCAGGAAAATAAAATCAACATTCTTAACCCCGCCTACAAAACTCTGACTGGTTGATTATTTTTCCAACCAGCACAGACATAACGACAAAGGGCAGTTCAGAGGTCTGGAACCAGGCTAGCTAGATATGCTGTTTCAGTCTCAGTTCTGTCATGCATGACTTCAGGTTTGTTATGCTACAATAGAGTAGTATTGACCAACATAATGGCAAGAAGCTCCTTGCGGGATTGTTTGTGTTTTACTCAAATAGTCACTATAATAATTTGCATACTGTAGCTTCTATGCTTAGTTTGAGTTTTACCAATATTGGCATGAATGAGGTTAGAAAAAAACCTTTTCCTTTGGACATTTGTTAGTGTCTCCTGCTTGTGTTCTAGCATTAGTTGGATTGACTTTTGGGGTAAAGTCCTGTCTATGTATACCAGGACAAATTCACTTAGCAACTGCAGGAATTTACATTCTCCTGGTTAAAGAATGCAACAGATAATCCAAAAACCACCAATGTCTTCACTGTGATTCTGCAGATTCCCCTCCTTGTCCTGTTTAGATGGCCGTATCATTTCTGTTCACTCTATTTCTGCGTTTCACTCATAAGCTCCAGCGACAGCATCTATTTGTTGAAAACCAATACTGTCTTGGGCTGTGATATTGTGCTTATTGCCATCTTATCTCCTGATGCAGCCACCCAAACACATTTAGTATTTGGAGGCTCCCGCAAACATGTCCTCCTGATAACAGGGCGTGTAAATATATAGAGAGCCTCTGTCTGTTTCTCACCCACTCGGTCACACTTCCACAAACACACAATTTGTTAAAAACAAATCTCACTTTTCAAGCTCACACATTAACACACCCACAGAGTGAAACACATTCTCTTTTATGTTCGTTCACAATTGCTGTCTAACACATCCACGTAAACTTTGAGGGTAATTTTAAGATGACGTCAGGCTGCGGTTTGTGAACCAGGCAGTTAAAGATGGTGACTAAGAACCTGCTCACTGCCTTTCCGGGTAAGAGTCAGAAAGTCGACCTACAATCTCAGCCAGGATAGTGTTTTCCAACTGTATGGTTTGAAATCCCATACAAAATTTACAGTGACAAGACAAGTTAGAGAGAGAGAGCTTAAGACAAAATGGCCTTTTGTTTGTTAAGTACGCTAAAGCCAACTTGCTGCTGAGTTGTTTGTTGTCTCTGTGCATTGTCATCAGCATATGTCTGCTGTGTTTAAAGTGCTATATTAATGAAGTTGAGTTGTATTAAGAGACTTCTTTGAAATGTTTTCCTGTTGGTGCATCAGGTTTTGGCTGCCAAACAATAACCTTTAATAATCCATTCAACCATTCATTACTGCACGGCCATAAATCAATAGAAACTCATATAGCTCCACATGTCAATTTGTTTATTGAAAAAGAATCAAGTCCATGTGCATGTAACATGAACATAGTTTGCTTGTACAGATTAAACCACAAAGATCTAGCACCCAACCCTGCAGCTCTACCAAACTTTTAAGCCTCTTCTTATCTCACTGCTTTGGTTTAATGGCATATTTACTGTACTGTATGGTTTAGTCAATAGAATCAACCTCTGAGAAACCCACTGTTCAGTATGTTACCGGCCCAGCACCAAACGGCAGCATCTGGCAGCTAAAAAGCCAGATATTTTTGAAAGGAGAGAGAACATTGGACTTACATTCATCAGTGCTTCTGTACTAGCTGCAGCCTGACATTTAAACTGAAATGTTAACCTACAACAGCTTCCCAACTGATCATTTTCAACTTCACCTTCGATTTTACCAACTAAAGGCTAAATGAAGGCTGGGAACCAGCCCACTCAGTGGATCAGAAACGGAAACTTATCAGCGTTTGTTTCTCTGCTGCTATGAGAAATCACAAAAATGCCTAAATAACTAATTCAGTTGCACTTCTCATTCACACTGAACACTGCAGTGACAGGCTGCTGATTTTCTGCAAGAGGTGCAAAAACAAAGTCACACCTACAGTAAACATGCACACACACTCATGTACACACACGAACACACACATGCATGCCTCTCTGAAAAGTAGCAATTGGTCTCAAGGGTGTAGTGTGTCAGAGAAAGAAAAAATAAACTTAATGTTCACACTTTTTTCCTCATACTCACATATTCACATATTCACACTCTCCTACACTAATCTACCTCTGTCTCTCTCTCTCTCACTTACACACAGCTTGGCATCAAGCAGCTCTTCACAGTTACTGATTATATACATACACACATACAGTTACACAAACACACACACACAAATGTACACACAGCCTCAACTGTATGTGACAAATGAGTCTGTGTGACTGGGAACACTGCTGTTGTCACGGTAGCGATGCGCTACCTATTTTATCTCTAAAAGACTGAGTCTAAATGTATGTTTGTTTAGCGTACGTTCTGTTACTAATCATGTGTTTCAAACCATCTGTTAACCTTTCCATTCCTCAAATCCCCACTGTAATCATAGCTTTCTTGCGCACATGTTTAACATCCTATACTATGGAGATTCCATATGTGCTGTAGATCTAAGTTCTGTCTCTCTCTTTGCTATGCTCTCTCATTCCTTTCTACCTCCTTTATCTTTAGCCATCTGGATATCTATACTCTCCATCCTCCTCTCATCTCTCTATACCTCATCTTCTTACCATGTTCCTTATTTTCTCTCTATTTTTTCTTATTTCTCCCCTTATACATACAGTATGTGCACTCTCCCTAATTATCTCTCTCGGTCTCTTTTAGGTTGTAAATTAGGCCCTGTGTTTTTCCTCTATGAACTCTGCCTGCTTCAACTTCTGCTGTCCTCTCCATTTTCAATTATTCTTAAATTCAAATGTACATTATTTATATAATATATAATTTAATAAAGTTTTATTGGATGAAACATGTTGTACAACAGCTGGTATAATGCAAGTAAATCACAAGAATCTGATTGATTGTTTGCCAATATAATATATTTCTGTTCATAATGCTGGTTGTTCGGATGATCCCTGACTGGAGGAACCAGTTTTAAACACCTCTTGATATTTATCAACCGCATGACTCTTTTCCCCTTTCTGTGTCCCTTCAGGTTTTTTTTCATTGTACACTACACTTGATCTATTTCCACCAGCTTCTGTTCCCACCTTTTCACTCTTCTCCCCTTTCACCTCCTTCAGCTCTCTATCTTCGTCTTTTCCCTTACTCTATCTCTCACTCCTTATCTGTATTCCCCTATATAGCACTACAGTTGCATCTCATTGTAAAGGCAAAGCCATTTATGGCCTCCTGGTTATTGGTTGAGAAGGGGGTGGAGAGGAAGAGAGAGTGAGATGGAGAGAGAGGGGGGAGGGAAATGTACAGTATATTTGCAGAGACTGTGCTGTCAAGAAGAGCGACAGTGTTACTTGTTTAAGCTAATGCCCCAAAGCAACATATGTTTACATTCAAGTGACAAAGCTTTTTCACAGCCGTAATATTATGAGGAGCAAAGGAAGAAGTGAGCTGAGTGTGCCCCCCTAACCTTAACAAAATGCTTATTTTAACCCAAATCATGATGTTTCCTTAACCCTATAACAGTTGTTTTTCTGGCTGAACTTAACCATAGGGTTGTCACATAATAAAATGTATTCATTACGTACATATAACAGTTTTGGAAAGCACAGACTAATGTGTTGTCCTGATTACATTTGTATTTATCCACAACTGAAAATAGACCCAAAAAATGCATTCTTTCCTCCTGTTTGTTTGCTAACAACTACAGTATACAACTGCTTTTAGAAAGTTACTGTACCTTTTTTTCATGCAATAATTTGTTTGTGGTGCATGTTCAGTAGGAACCAATGGGCTTGGGACTGAGTGCCACAGACATGGAAGGTTAAATCTAACACATTGTTGGTTTTGGTCTTTCTATTAGGTTTTACTGACAATAAGAAATTTAAACAATAGCAGCCTTATCCTTGTAAAAAACACCCATATCTCTGCCATACCGCTATATGTTGTACATTGTAAACAGCCCAAAATGATGACTGAGTTTTATGTTAATTTAGAGGTACAGGGGAAGAAAGAGAAAGAGAGAGATGGAAATGATTGAAGGAGCACAGTAATGTGCATGAAGAGGAAAGATGTGAGTGAAAAAGAAAGACAGACAAAAGCAATAAAATAAGAGGGATAGGAAGAAAGAGGGACAGAAGGAAAGGGAATTGAGAGAGAACATCCTTGCTCCTATATAAAGACTGCAAGTGTGCACAGGATATAGAGAGAGACCGAGAAAAAGGGAGAAGGAAAGGAGAGTAGCAAGGCATGTGAGTTTGCAGAGGAGACAGGGAGAGAGAGAGTGATATGAACAGGCAGTCAGGCAGTGCAAAAGAGGGAGGGAGTGTGTAAGAGTGTGTGAGAGTGTGTGTGTGTGTGTGTGGGGGCAGGCAAACACGCTCTGCACGTGATTCAATCTGTTCACATGGCCTTGCATTACGCCGTTATAAATACTTAATGTGAGATGCTTCATGCCGCAACACCCCTCACTTTTTATTCAGGATTTGAAATGTGGGCGCCAATTTTGAGGTCTGCAACCAGGAGTGCAGAAACCTGCAGATATATTATATCTTAAATATTTGATAAAAGCAACAAAGACAAACACAACATTACTTGGAATACCCTCAACAGAACGCATCAGAGCATGTTCAGCTCGGTTGTCGTTCATTGAAAGGGAGCTAAAGCTGTCATCTGCTCTGAGTCCCTGTGTTATATAATGATGGATAGGCCCGTGCTGCTCCACTCTGCTCTTCTCTCCTGCAGAGGCATGAATCAAACCCAGACTGTGTCCTAATTATAACATGCACACACACCAACCAGGGTGTGTTTGTAGGCCAGCTGTAGCCCTACTGTGGCATTATTTTTACAAAACGTCAACCTGATTAAGTCTCTGTACAACAGCCTGGCTGCAGAATGTTGGGATGAAGTGGCATCCTACAGTAAACTGGAATTCCTGGCTTGTGGCAAAGACAAAAGATTGTTGCATATGAATGTGTTAGCTGGGCCGAGCTAAAGGAGAGATTGGAGCTGTAGGGAGAAAGTGAACCTCCCAAAATCGATAGAAAAGCTGTTACTTTGTCTATAGGTGATGGTTTGATGTGTGTCCACTGTGCAACTTTTGTACAGATGTTCTGGTCAGGGTTATGCCATTGCATGCAATGGTGTAGGATGGTAAAACAACTTCTAACCAGGGTACTCCAATACACGTTAAAAAGATTTTAGCATAGGCCTGTATAATGTCCTTGACAAAGTCTGAAACTCGTATTATGAGAACAGGGTTGCACGTTTGGATTATGAAGTCCGAAATGGCCCACAGTTTTTCATACATAGCCTATAGATGTCAAATGAAAATGGTAATACAAAGAAGCACACATTTCCTACGAGATGTGGTTGCATGTGTAATATCATGATTTAGTAGAATATGACACATGTTATAGTGTTGTTGAAGTCATGCCATAGTATGGTTATTTCATAGTCTCCAGTCATCCAGTAGAACTGGACAGCTGAACTGGGTGACACTGTAGTTTGATAATATCAGTATAGTGAGAAGATATTAGACATTTTGGTTATTGTAATTGTGATATAGCTTAAGTGTAATTATGTATGTGGCACAGTATTAGGCTTTGATATGACAGGGTTTGGTTTAACATGCTATAGTAAGGCATGTCGGTAAGCACCTTCTGTCAGACGCTATGTCTTTAACGGAAACGTTGGCGTTGTCGAAAGCGTGCGCACACACACACACACACACACACACACACACACACACACACAAACACACACACACACACACACACACACACACACACACACACAGCACCCTCCTCTCGCCCATGCGGAAACAAGCGAGAGTATAAAGACGCTTTAAGCATCCAGCTGCATCACATCTACAGAAAAAAAAAACACAAAAACGTCAAAATGGTCACGTTTCTAAAAAGACATATTGAAGAAAAACGGGGGCTTGGTTGTGTATTTTTCAGCCGCTGTCATAGACACGTCCCATTCAACACAATACGCCAAAGCACAACCCGACCTGGAGGAAGGCGGAAATACTATTACAGCACATGTCACCGCGGAATAAAACCACAATCTTAGACCATGGCCGATCTAAATGCTCGCGGATGATACCCGTAACAAAGAGCACAGGGGCACGGTGGTTGCGAATCCCCTCAACATGCAATGTCAAACCTATTTTGGGAAACACTATAAAATGAGGCATTCAGGCTCAGCGGCGCAGCTGTGGCGTTTCAGGACCACGGACAGCGCTCGGGTTTTCAGCATCCAGAGATCGACGTGGGATTTCACTCCTCTCCTGGTAAGAACATACCATTAGCTCATTTATCCTCCTTAAAATAATACACGAGATAGGGAAACAATTTGTGACACCCTGTTAACCCCATTTCTCTAAAACCTAAAGCAAATTATATTTGGTCTTTTATTTATCAACCATTTCCGTGGATGTAGTAAACCCAGAGCACTTGACTGAGCCCCGTTTAGTCGAAACAGCATTACTACGGCTGCTCTTACCTTGTCATTCCCATCCCGGGGCCTCCGATCCCCATCCCTCCACCGGTAGCGGTTCCGTTGACCGGCTTGATGTGCTGTCCTGCCCCCGGTCCTGTTGCGGGTCCTCCGGGCATCACCGACCCCATCATCCCGACGGCTCCTGGCTCACCGGGCTGCCCGCCGCCCTCCATGCTCGCTTCGTTCCCCATCTCTGTCTCGGCTCAGGAGACGGGAGGGAGGTGGAGAAAGGTATTCGGTCAAATCGGCGGTGTCTCTTCTATGACGCTATGTTGTCTTTTTTAATAGTCAGAAAATAATGAATGGAAAAGGGGGAGCGACAACTGGGAGAGCGAACTCAGCGTTGCTCCTCCATCACCGCCATCATCCTCATCAGCTTCAGGACCAGTGGGCTGCCTCCTGACGTGATAGGGAACGCGCAGCGCGGCCACTGCGACTGCGAAGGGAAATAAAAGCGCGAGAGAGGCGAGAGAAACCGAGATGAGATCAGATCAAAGTTAAATAGTTAGATGAGCCCCGTGGGCAAAATTCGGTCTCAGCAGCAGCAAGATTATACAACGAGCAATATGGAGTAACATGAAAAGAACCTGCGGTTGGCGATCATGTACAAACCACGAAAAATAGAAAAACAATTAGTCTATATTTCTCAGGGTGGTATTTATTTAGGTTGTTTTATTTCTGAGCATTGTGAAGGAAGAGAGGGAGGGAGCTACAGTATACGTGCGCGTTCACATGACACTTTTTTTTTAAAGATTTTTTGGGCTTTTTCGCTTTATTTGATAGTGACAGTGCATAGTCAGGTAAAGGGGGAGAGATGGGGGATGACACGCAGCAAAGGGCCGCAGGTCGGACTCGAACTCAGCCGGTGCAAAGGACTCAGCCTACATGGGGCGCACGCTCTTAATGGGTGAGCTAGATGTTGCTCCGTTCACGTGACACTTTCTCACTTAAAGAAGGGCATGAGGAGTGACATGAACGCGCCTGGCGTCAAGATCGACTGCACCGGAGCATCACGTGTCCAAAAACACTGTTACACACCTGCTGGTAGCCTACTCGCTATTTATCCCTATTTATTTCATGCAGCTCGTACACAGTAAAGCTCCGGAAAACATTTGCTGAATCTAATATATTGGAGATTGACTACATCTGTACATGCTACTATGGGCATTGTGTGTGTATTCTAAAAGTTATAGGAGATGAAAGAAATGAAAAGAAAAGAATGTAGCCTATTTAAAGTATTAAAAAGTAAAAGTACACAATATCAAGATTAAACAATTTACTACTATAGTAATTCAAACGTGCCAGTCCTTTTTCCAAAGGGCATTTTTGGGTGCTTACTAGCAGGGAGATAACATGGTGTTTCCAAACAGAGGTACATTGAGCAGATTGCTCCTTTAACATTTAATGCAAATCATATTTGATTTTGGTGAAGAATGCTAAATATTCACTAAGAACATAACTGAAGATTAGACAGATTTGTTTGTTTGTTATTAACCAGGATGTGTCCAAATTTGTTGCAACTTTCAAATGTCATTTGGTTTATTTAGGCCAAGAGCCAATAAACAATGATGTCAAACATGTTTTAACATGATATGGCATTTTTAAACTTTTTTTAAACCATGGCACTTATGATGGAAAAACATGGTGTATGAATGTTTCATATGATTGTCTGGCACTGACCCTAGGCACTAGAGGGCCTGGAATTAATTAGGTGTCTGTTGATTTGTGGTCATTTGATTAATTGAAAATGTGTTTGGGAGTAAGCATAATTAAAGCACTGAATCAACTGATCAAGGCCTTGCAGCAGTCCCTGTATTATGTCTACATGTGTCCAAGACCGTAGCCAAACAGTTGTATCTTTATCTAGTCTAAATTAACTACTTAATAGTTGATATATTCATTTAATTGTTAAACTATCATGTTTCTTTGTGCCAGGTATGTCTGATGGAGAATACTTAATTCATATAACTCAATTTGTTTGTATAAACAATCAAATTTAGTCAACAAAAGAAATGGAATACACTTTATAAAAACAAGTATAATTTGTGTAAAATGGTAGAATGTAAATTTCTCCTCATGATGTCAAAATCCCCAAATACACCTTTGAATGTTTTCTGTTCATTTCAAACACTAGAAAGACCTTTGTCATATTTAATTTGAGTTGCCAGGAATCATCAGTTAGAGCAGCAGCACCACCACCACCACCAGCGAGGACAAAACGGCAACAACACCAGCAGCAAATATTTATTTAACAGAAACAAAAACATGTTTAAGAGAAAGTGAGAGTTTGTGAAAAACAAAATGAAAAAAAGGGAATTAAATCCATCCCATAAATCAATAACACAAAGTCCCTCAGATAACAGCCTCCATGCAGCATCTCATCCACTCAGCCACTGGGAAAAGGTCCACTCTCTGTTCCAATGCCAAGTGTCTCTCTGAGGCCAGAGTTTATAGAGATGAATAAACCCTGCCAGCTAACTTCAGCGCAGCATGTTTACTGTGCAATGTCTCTCTCAATGTAGAGGAAAGAGAGGCAATGTTGCGCTGGTGCTACAGCGACAAAAGATAGAGAAAACAATTCTCCTCTAAGCTTCTTTCAGCTTTCACATTTCACAAATAATGCTATTAGTTTATATTTTCACACAATTTTACGCTTTTGGTCATACTTTTGGTTCAGTCAAGGGCTAACAAGGCTTAAAACTGGCCTGGCCATTTAAAAAATGTGAAGTGATTGTGTTTTCAATACAAACAACTTTTAACAGGGTTACACCACAAACAAGGACAAAGGAGACAAGAGAAGAAGTTAATGTTGAACTATTTTAACTAACGAACAGAAGTTAACGTTTAAGTCAAATTACGTACATAAGTTTAAGTAACGTAACAAACACTTATTTTAACCTGAACCTTGATCTTCACCTAAACTTAAAGGACAAATCCGGTGCTAATTGAACCTAGGGGTTAATAACACGTGTACCGTTTTTTGGGATTTGTTCATGCTAATCGAATGTGACCAGTTTTAACGCAAACCGCTAATTAGCTTATTAACGCTAGTCGTCGGGGCACGGGTAAAGTACGACCAATCGAATGACAAACACCGTGCAACCAGTAACTGGTAACATAGCTCAAGCATGGCGTTTGACTGGTTGTGACCATTTTCCCAAGATGGCGCCTGCCTGTATACGTGAACGGTACTGTCCTTCTAAACTATCTTTTTAATAAACTGTCTGTACACTTACAAAGTTCTCAATGCTCCAGTTTACGTGTGGGGACCCTCATTATGCTACCGTTGAAGTGTGGTGCTACTTTGAGCCTTGTTAGTGGTATAGAAATAGCGCTTTCTTTTTACTTTACCTGCCCAGACGACTAGCATTATAAGCTAATTAGCAGTTTGCGCTAAAACTGGTCACATTTGATTAGCATGAAAACAAATCCCAGAGAACGGTCGACTCGGTACAAATGTGTTATTAACCCCTAGGTTCATTTTACGCCAGATTTGTCCTTTAACCAAGTAGTTTTATTGCCTAAAGGTTACTAAACTGAAACTGTTTCACAACGTTAACCGTGTGTTTAAAACTGATCGTTACGTTCTGGTATGAGGATGTGTTGATTGGCTTCCACCGGTAGGGATGCCAATTTAGGAAACGCTACAGCGGGTTGTCCAAGAGGGTAGGAACAAACAACCTATGTGGTTGTATGTGTGGAGGATTTGTTGAAAGAGAGATAGGTTTGAAGAGAGCAGACAATTGGACAAAAACATAGTTCTGAAGAACTTGGAGACAGAACAAAGCTCTCTGTCGAGAAATTACAGAGTTAAAGAGAGAACTGAGGCACTTACATGTAATGATGCTGAATTCATTCAAAGCAATGCAAATGGAAAGTGAGCACTCAACAGGGACAACCCTGCTAAGTGCCAAACATAGTCAGATACTGGCTTTGTACCAGCATGGGCATATAATTAATAGTGCATCTACCGAGCCCTCTCCACACTCTATAAGAGCTATTTAGAAATGCATGTTAGATCATATTTGTTGTTTAATAATGCCCCATAATATACAACTACAAGGTAAAAAGGCATAAGTGTGACTATTGGTGCTCTGCCATCTTTGCTATGTGTGTAAGATGTGTTAAATGTTAGACATAAATCACAAAAGCAGTCATGTACTGTAGAAGGTTTTGGCAGGGGGCTGCTCTGAGTCAAAAATCCAGACCCATTTTTCATTCTCAGTGTGTGTTGCTGTTTGACAGAGAGATCTGTTGATTATGGCAAGTGACTTGGACATTTGAGCATGGATATTCATTCTTGTCCTTTGGAAACAGGATACTTTGAAGACAATCTAAGCACAAAAAGAGAACGTACTACTTTAGCTTCAGTGTGTTCATCTGCATGAGTTTTAAAACAGACTGTATATAAGAAGTGGACGTAACCTCCGGGTCAGAAAAGTGACTCCAATGTGGAAGTGCCCTGAACCTGCAAGTTATACAATTTTGTTTTACACTCTGACCAACAGGTGGTATTGTGAGCAAATAAAGCCTCGAAAACCTTTTGCGAACCAATTTGCTGGAAAGCTCTCATGCTTCTTGAGGCTTCATCTCACCAACACTACACACCAGTATTGTTAGGTTATTTTATTGGACAATTTCGTTAGAAAGTTATTTTAATTACCATACCATGTACTCCAGACAAAGTAAACAATGCTTCTTCTTCTTCCTCCTCCTCCTCCTCCTCCTCCTCCTCCTCCTCCTCCTCCTCCTCCTCCTCCTCCTCCTCCTCCTCCTCCTCCTCTTCTTCTTCTTCTTCTTGCCAACGGCAGTTGGCATTCTATGTGTTGCGTTACTGCCTCCTACTGATTGGAGGAAATGCAAATTTACTCCCTCTAGTTATACTGGATGTGATGTCATCTGTGATGTCAATGGGCTAGACCAAGTACGTGGGGGGGGGGATTAGATGAAGTATGTTTTGTAAATGTTTTATGTTTTGCTTCCTGTTTGTTTAGATAATATGGTATGTGCTAAAGATGGAGATGAATGTGGTTCTACACCAAATAATTAGAATGTTAGAATGTTTACTATTACCTGTGTTGGGGAAAGGCTTTACCTGTAGATGGTATGGCCAGGGTATACCTTCTTCTCAGAAAGCCTATTTAAGCAGTTGGTTTAGAGTGGCCTTGTTTAAGGTAATCTAGATTTCCTTGGTTATGAATTGAGTTTAGGGAAAGTTATTTAGTTTATTTTTTTGTATATTGCTTTGGTTACACCTGTAAATAAACCACTTTGGGGATGAAATGGACAGTTTCTCAAGTCTGCCTTTTACATTGTTAACTACTCCAGTCAGACTTCCTAAAAATAGGAAATTAAAAAAAAAGAAACCCTGGCTTTACACAAGGCAAATGCTTGCCAGTCATACCACAATAAGCAAAGGATACTTAAACATTGGCCTTGTGAGGCCATAAAATAGCCACCAACATCTGTCATTTCTCCAGCACCAGATTGTAATGGCAGGACTCCAAGTGGTCGACATTTTCAATCTTCTATCATGAAGTGGCTGATGAATTGTGGAATCCAACATATATCCAGCGTTTCTTATTCAGCAAACTGTTTCCTGCTCCAGCAGAAAGTCCTGAGTGCTCAGGAAACTTGCAAAACCGGAATCGATCACTTTGACAGACTGACTCATTGACTCTACTGTGTGGGCAAATACTTAAGGAGATTAAAATGAGCAACGTGCCAGCACTTCACTCCAAGCAACAGGCCAAAGCAGGGAAACCCTATAGGTTAACTGTGAATGGTTGATTGAATGATTGATAGGTGGGGTAGACCTCAATCAGCACTTTCACTGCCCAAGTCCACACATGGCAACAGAGGAGATCATTCTTGTCATTTATCTCCAGGGTGTCTTGACCTTCTTTGACTTTACCTCTTCTCCCCAAACAAGTCAGGAAAAAGACAGTTTTTAATCCTCTCGTCAACTAGTTAAAGGACCACCATTGTTTTGCCCATTTTCCTGTACATGTCATATACAATAGCTGACCAATTTCGAAATGTCGGATTTTGAATGATTGTGTTTCCCAAGCACCTGAGGAAGGCAAAATTGTGAGCCTAAATATTGTGTGCCTTATTCGGAGCATTAAACTGCATACTTTACCTTCTTTGTGTTTGCCAAGCAGCCATTGCATTCTTCTACAGTATGAAAATCACAGATTTAAATATAAAAATTATGCCATCTTTACATTTAAATTCTTTAAAAATAGTTATTCTAAAAAGTTTACCATTTTTAGTACTAACAATTATATGTATGTATATATATATATATATATATCTTTTTTTATTTTTTTTATTTACTCTTAACAAACATCCACAGACTTTTCAAACAGGCCTCTTCTGCAAACCAAAGTTATGGCTAGTAGTACCCACCTTTTATCATTATAATACTCAGATTAATCATAAATAATTGAACATGCACATGTATTTTAAGTTCCATTAAAGAGGGGTGGAGGTGGGGTCACATTTGAGCATTCAAAAATTTACTTGAACACATTAGTTACTTTCTGAAGTAACTAGTTACTTTTATAATTTGTAACTGAGTATCTAATTTAGTTACTTTTTGGAAGAAGTAAGAAGTAACTGTAACTAATTACTTTTTAAAAGCAGAGTATGAGGGTGTGCCACACACAGGGAAATCAAATCTGGACTACAATAGAGCTGTTTGGAGCAGTTTGTGAATAGTGTTTTCTGTTGGAGATGAAGAAGTCCCTTAGGGGTGGAGTTTAACATGCACAAAAAAAGATATATAACACAATTGAGGAAAGGAAAAAGCCAAAAAGCATAATAGGAGCACTTAAAAGAAATGCAAACAACCCCCCATCCCATCCAGGAGTGTATGTGTGGAGGCGCCAGACACCAGACCTTACTCGGCAGCACTGTGGAGATAGGTCTGGCAAGCAAGAAAACCTTTCACACAACACATGCTGGGTTTTCAAGTAAAGCTATAAGACAGAAAGTCTGGGTGTGAATTTGCTTGTTCCCCGGAGAGCTTTGAGCAAGTCTAAATGAGCTGAAGAGAATAACAGAAAAGCCTTCTGGCTGTTTTGTTTTCTCTTTCCTTCCCCCGTCTATGGAGAAACTGATCGGATTCCAAATCACAATCATTCAGGGGGGGAAAATAAGTGTGTGCACTGTTAAATGTTTCCAGAACCACAGGTGATTTCTCTTCCTGTGACTGCTTCATAAATACAGATAGTATAATGCAATTATTGACTGCTGTATTCTATAGTCTCGCTTCTTTCTCCTTTCATTAATTCTCTTTGTTCTCTTCTTTCCTCTCCTGACGAAAAAAATCAAACAGCCTCTTGCAACTCGTCTGAATGTGAACATGAACTGAAGTATTTATTTAACTTAAAGCTAGAAATGACTTTATATTTCTGATCCCCACAGAATTTATGGCCTGATACCTAAAAGAGAGTGCAACATCATCAACTCTTGCCTTCATTTTTCGCAAATTATCCGTGCCTCACAAAATAGTTGGACCACCCTTCCATCCTCTGAATGCAGAGTTAATTACTTTAATGTGTGTGATGGGAAAGATTGGGTCTATGTCAGCATTCTGTTTGGGCAGCAGCCAGCGTGTCCTGCAGCAGTGCAGACTGACTGAAATCTGTGGTGATGATGATGATGGTGGTGGTGGTGGTAAAGAAAAGGTTGGAATTTTTGGCTTATTTTAACTGTAACCTGATTAATGAATATTGGTTTAAAACAGCACTGTTAGCAGCTTTGCTATTGTAAGACTGTCACAAATAAAAAGCTATAAACTGGTTGCCTGTTTGCCTCCAAGTCACTGATTTGTTTTGTGTCCTTTCTTACTTTATGGTGAATCAGTGAAAGAAAATGAAGAAAAATAATAATTAACTAAGCTACGGTATGTAATTTACACACTTGCACAGTATGTCTATTTTTTTTTAGATATATTAAATGCTGAACACAAGTTTTTTTCATATGTTTATCTTCGTTGATGGAAAGTGATTTGTTCTTGATCAGCTCATTTTTCTTGGACAGCTCCCAAGGAAACTGTCCAGCCATCAGATAACTTTGGAATATTAATATATTATCTGTGCCAGAGAAATCCTCTTTATAGATGATTCCCACAGCTTACTAACAGAGGCAATAAGGTGTCGGCAGACATACATTTCCTGAACTTAAACAACTGGAAACAAAATAACACCTACTCATTTTAGTGTGGGTCACTATTAGTGCAGCATTATGTTTAAGCCAGTATAGGGGCAAAAGAAGTTGACATACACACAGTCCTGACATACATTTTAAAGTTGTAGTGGCCAACATGTTGGCACACTCTCCTCTGTGCTGCATGGCATGTGTTTCATATCAGATCAACACGCTGCAGTTATGTACTGTTGAAAGGAAGACAAGAATCTGCCAAGCTGGGTCAGACCATACAGTCCTATCCCATTATATACCAACCTATCAGAGATAGTTAGATACTTAGTTGAACAGATGGCTGACAGGAAGAGAAAATAAATAAAGCAGTTGAGTAAAAGAACCAATAGAGGAAATGGTGGAAAACAAAGGCAAAACATGTAATCTAAGACAGTGATTCTCAAAGTTGGATCTGTGGCACTTAGCCAGGGAGTCAGTAAAAAGTTTTCAGATTCATTTAATTAAATATATATATATATATATATGCGGGGCCTCACGATCCTTCTGACATTTTGGGTTTTAAGCAAGAGGTGTCAAAAAAGTTACCACAGGGATAACCTGCTTGTGGCGGACAATCGCTCACAGCGACGTCGCTTTTTGATCCTTCGATGTCGGCTCTTCCTATCATTGTGAAGCAGAATTCACCAAGTGGTGGATTGTTCACCCACTAATAGGGAAGGTGAGCTGGGTTTAGACTGTATGTACTGTATATTTAATGGGGTCCCCGGTATAGCTTCTATCTTGTAAGGGGTCCTTGGCTGGATGGAAAAAAAGAGAACCTCTGATTTAAGAGACTAGAGAGAATAGAATGACACAGGGACTACACTACAGACAGCAATACAAAAACATCCACCAACAGCTCCGGCTTGTTGCTCTCTGTAGGCATGGTGCTGTGTTATCAGTGGGGGAGGACATGGTGCTTTACAGACAGTAAAGATACTGAAAAGGGGATCTCTTGAAATAATGGTGGCAATAAATCTACAATTAGCATATGCATATTATTTTGAAGTTAAAAGTACCATTTTTCACTGTAGCTTTATCAGTTTATTGCTCCTATTAAATATGACATAAGGCCTCTCAACAAGACTGTTTTACATAAAGCAGCATATGGCAGAGCAGATAAGTGAGCAACCAAGCCGACACGTGATTTCCTCTCCGCTGCGCGCACACACACACACACACACACACACACACACACACACACGTGAAGAGAAAAGCAAGCATAGATCTTGAAACAATGGATGATGCAGATGCTGAGATAATAAACACACAATCCAAGTTCAAAGTGGAGTGATTAAACCAACATTTTGAGTTGTTATAGTAAGAAAGGCACAGGTACAACTACTTACATTAATAAGTGTCCCAGTAACTCATACTGTACCACTAAGTCACTAAGCCAGCATGCACAATGCCAGGACCCTGACCGTAGACTGTATAAAACAGACCCTGACCCTAAAACTTTTTTTTTTTACATTAATTATATTTTAGTGAAGGAACCAAACAGGTGGATGTGAGACAATTAAGGAAAGTCAGACTTTACTGACAGCTTTACAAATTGAGATTTTTGCACACAACACATGTAGTTTATACAATTTGACAGTTTTATTTGAAATTAAACTACCCAACAATATATAAACTTACAAGTACAACTGAAATGATTTGCCCATCAAACAGTTGGTTGGTTTACAGAACCTTTTGATCGTTTCCAGTTTCTAAAATGTGAGAATTTTTCTGCATTGAGATACCTTTTCCTGGTGGTACGTACATACTTTTACTTAAGTAACATTTTCCATGCAGGACCTCAACTTGTAACAGAGTATTTTTACAATGTGGTATTAGTACTTTTACTTAAGTAAAGGATCTGAATACTTCTTCCACTACTGAATTGATACATACTACTATAGATATAAATTGGTTTTATATCTACATGTGCATACTACTTTGTCTTAACATTGCACCTTAAACTTTGACCCTCTTGCTAATGTTGCACAAAGGATTGCGGGTCAGAATAGCCAGAAAAGCATGCTGGCTTGCATACCGGATGCAGAAAGACATCCTGGTGTTTTTGGCATACTGCATTTTACACATTATGTATTGGGACGTACTAAATATTTTTCTGATATACTATATAGTATGATGTATGGGTATTGGAACACAGGGATTATTTTTTTGTTTATGTCTACAATTTCCACTGTTTTAAACTCACAAAGCTGGGAATTTCCCTTAAAATGGCTACGAGGAACTTTCCGTTTGTGTTTATTCTAAAAGCCCCTTTGCACAAAAGCGGTGGTGTTTTTACCACACCTGCTGTCCTAAAGATTTTTAAGAGTTAGCGTTACCAGGAGGTCATTCAATTCATTGCAATGAATGTTTTGCTCAGACATAAAATCATTACAATAAAAAAATACATTACCCATGCATTATTGCATTTCAAGCATTGCATACATTAACTTACTACTTTGGATGTATCGTTAGCTAAACTGGGTTTCACTGTCACTGTGTCACGAGTCAAAGCATTAGCAAGAGTTTCTTGTAGCAACCAATGTTATAATAATACTAATAATAATTTAGATTTATATAGTGCCTTTCATGAAACCCAAGGTTGCTATACACAATACAGGGAGGCAAAAAGAAAATAGACTGAAAAGTAATAAAAACTGAGCACTCAATGGAAGGGCGGGAGGTAATTGCATGTAGGCTACTGACGTTACATGAAATGAAAGAGGCTTATTACATACCTGTCTAGGAGGAAGAGAGCTATGTTCACGTGGGTTTTTGCCGGACGTCTGTCATTCTCCCTTTTAGCTTTAAATTGTTCTTCGTTTAATTTTCTCTTTTTATGTGATGGCACTGCCCCCTTATCAGCCATAACTACAAAAGATACCTTCTCAAATAAAATGAAAATACAATTAATTAAATAAATCTCTGGTTATCTTTTATCTGGCTGGATACTGAACACAGACTTTTATACCGAAAACTGTGACCCCTCCGAATGTGTTACTGTAGCGCATTTTGTGACTTTGCGGGAAAAATCTTCTTCTTTTAGTTAATTAGTTAGTCTAGTTTGCTGTTACAGGTCATTTATGATCATCAGATGGAAAATTAAGCAGTTCATTGTAGCTACTTTCAGCAAAGTCTGCTGAGTTGCAGATTCAAGTAACATGTGCATTAAAGGTTCAAAAAGTCAACCAGAGAGCGTGACCATAAACACTTGTCAACTTCACAGTGGGAAAGCTCTGAGCTCTCGCACACTCCACTCCTCCGTTTCTAATGAGGAGATGCATTGTGGGACAATAGTGTTAGTCAATAGAACACTGAATAATCAGGCAGATTGTGTGTGCAAACTAAAATGTTTTGAGCATGTGCATGTGCAGAGTGTGAACACACTACATACTTAAAGGTGCTCTAAGCGAGGTGACGTTACTTCTTGTTGATGTTCAAAGTATTTTCAAACAAAACGAGACTAGCTTGCCCCTCCCTCCTACTCATCCTGTCCCCTCCCTTCTGTGCTTCCGCACATGTGACAACAAATGTTGTAACCTAAAACACACATGGCATCTTTAAAACCTGCTTTAGAGATGAAAAAGTCCAGTGCAGTGTGGTATTGTATGGTAAGTGGCTCCATCTAGTGTACTTAGGAGGTCAACGCAAGTGAAGATTCACACCAACTTTTTTTTATCGTTCTGTCTCTTTGATTGCATTTGGTTGCAGTCCCCAACTCATGCTGTCAGATGACATTAAGAAGTTGTAACCCCAGGAATATTTCCTGTCTTCACAGCTCGTCCCACATGATGTTAATGCTGCATGACGGCCGTTACAGTGTGTGCACTTTGGGCCCAGCTGAGTCCTTGAGTCCAGTATGAGTTTCCCCTCGAATACTTGTTGTAATCTTCAACTATGCTACTAGAGAACCTTCTCCCACCTCCCACTAAATTAATTTATTAAGCAAATTTAAATTAAATTACTGGTAAGTGTTAAATTATACTGAATAAAGTATAATTATTCATCAAGATAAATAAAACAGAGTATATATATATATATATATATATATATATATATATATATATATATATATATATATATGGATATAGTTCTAATAAATTTCAAATGTGATTTATTATGAAGTGAATCACAATCAGTCTAAAACAAATAAAGCAGAACATCAAGATTAATGCATTGCTGCCCTGTGCTGCTACTAGTTTGCTAGTTTGTGAGATAGAAGCCATGCTCAGTGGAGGAAAGATTGCCTGACTTTAGAAAGGAAGAAAGTGTGAGAAAATGAAAGAAAGATGGCCAAGCCTCAGACCTTGTTCCAATTTCCTGAGCAGCCAGTATTGCATCCAACTCTGCTGCTGTCGCATCCCAGATATCTAATTTCATTCACACACAAACACCTTTACTTCATCTATCTTGACATTTATTCTATTTTCTGCTCCCCCGTTGCTGACTATCTTGCTGCACAGACACCTCTGAAATAAGGAGATCAACACGTTGATGGAAATGTAATTGAGGAGAGACAGGGACAGAAAGAAGAAGAGAAGCTTGCACAGTATTTAGTGCAAAAAACCATGTTGCACAGAGTCACGGAGATAGAAAATGGATAGGAGGAAATAGGAAGGAGAGGAAATGCATCAATAGTGGGCAAGGGAAGGGTAGAATGAGATGGAGAAAGTCATAAATAGATGACAAGACTGAAAGCAAAGGAAGAATGAAAGTAAAAAAAGAGATGGGAGCCCCTTCGTTGCTTGGGGTTGTTAAGCACCTACAGTAGACGACACTTGACCTTTCAGTGAGAGGGCTGCTGATCAAGTAAGGAGAGGAGAGCTGCCATAATAAACCAAGACAGATTCTACATCAGAAATAGACAGAAATTTCCAGCAATATATTAACAGCTTATTTAACTGGAGCCTTATTAGGGCAACACACAGCTCCTAGTTGGAGACATCTTTCAAGTTAAAAAGTAACTGCTGGTATGTCTCATTTTGGACATCTTGGCAAGCTTGAGTCTTCTAATTGGATTTTGTGCACTGACTATTCACCAGTACTGTTTGTCATCCACTTTGTAGTAAGTGTGGTTAATATCCATGTGCGTTATCTCTACCTATTACCAATTCTTCTTCTTTTCAAATCAATTATATAATACATTTAAAGTGCATTCCAAAACAGGTGTCTATCTTGCCATCCTCAGTTTCACCCGCGTTAAAGTTGCATTATCCACAATTATCTGAAGCAATGTGGAACGTTGTCCAGTAGGGGACACTAGATGAATGAGAGAAGGAAAAGTACAGTCCAGTACAAGAAGGTTAGGTAAAGAATGCTACTGCACGTTTGGTCAGCCAGTGTGCTGCAGTGCACCTGCTGAGCAGTTTCATAACACAGTGTTCTAGGTTTAATAAATAAAATATTCAGCATTTCTGTATTTTGTTGTTGAAGTGCTCTGTGCAATGACAATAATTTGAATTGATCTATTTTTAAAACAAAAACACAAATATAAAAGTATTGAATAAGTGTATTAAAGCTGACATCCTGCTTGATAGATTGTTTGTTTTCATTGTTTTTATGTATTGAAATACGATTTTACATTTAGATAAAAGGCTAAAGGAAGATTTGATTCACTCATGTTACTCTAAAGTTAAGATTAAGCTAGTTAAAGTTTAGTGAACACACTTTGCACTTTATATAAGACTTGCAAAATCAGGCTATTGTCTCGTATCACCTCTATGCTTCACTCCAGGTACAGAACTTTGACTGATAGAAAAAGGTGAAATTTAGATTTTATTCTAACACAGTTTGAATAAAACTTACAGCCAAAAATAATGCAGAAATAATGCATGCACACACACACACACACACACACACAAACACACAGAAACTGCAAAATCTACACATTCTAAAACAAAAAAAGTATGTGAAAATATCAAATATGTTTTTTTAATGTGATTTATCATTGACAAACAAAGAGAATGTCATCTCTTCAGTGCAGAGTTTCATGGGGAAAAAGGCTATTTGGTCACTGATAATTGACAAAAGTGGTGTTCTCCAAATTGGTCATGATTAGGTTTTGTGTGATAGACATCTGATTATGCTGCAGTCGTACCAAATTTCCCTCATTTATTCTAGTAAGGGCTGCATCAAATTGGCTTTCACTTTTTTTGTCTAGAAAGGTAGTTCAATGGAAACATAGCTATTTATGATGATTAGTCACAACTGTGTTTGACAAGTTCAATTGTCCTCCATAAGAGAGGTCTGTGGTCTAGACACATTATCAAGTGGCAGCTAGATGGAGTTATCAAACTCTTTATGGAATTAAAAAACTGAAACTTGTACTACCCTTCCAGGTCCAGGTTACATCTAGTGGAAATATCAATACAATCTTTACAGACAGTGTGTAGTGTAGAGAACAGCTGTGTGAGTGGACCTAGAAGCTCACATAGTGTTTCAAATTTGCCATCCATTCCAAGAAGTTATTGGATAATGAGTAAACATCAGTCCATGTTTAGGATTTCAGGACACTCGAGTCAAAGTTGTGTTTTTAATTATTTGTCTTATTTTTAAGAAGACCTCTTCTCAGGACTGTGTGAACGTGTACAGACTGTGCTTGATTGACAGCAGGCTCCCTTTCCTGTTAAACGTGTTAGGTTGTTGAGTACATCACTTGGGTACTTTCCAGCATAACTCCAACCAACTTCAACCTGAGCAAAGGTCTATAGAGGCAGAATTGCAGAAACATTTAAAAAAAATAAAAATTACAATTTAAAAACAGATAAATAAGAACATTTCAGCACAACAACAAAAATCATTGTAAATGATTCAAATAAGGAATTCCCATGTTCAAGAAAAGGAGTAGGAAGTTAAAAAAAAATTCTGGTCCTACGCCCTTTTTCTATTTCTATACCTTAGTTAAATAGACTACAATTTGATGCTTCACTTGTTTATATATGTATACATACACATACAGTACATGCACAATATATCTACCTACCGACACGCACATAGACACATGCATACACATAGACACACATGCATACAGTCACAAATACAACATATACATGTTTTTCTTTTCCATCCATCTACTTCTCAGACACCTTTCAGACATTTAAACATTAAAACTGTAGCTTGTGGTTAACCTATCAGGCAGGATTTTGTAGTTAGTAGGCCTAAAGCCTACATCAACAGTATGTGAACACTACCATACTGTATAGCCTATAAAGGTAAAATAGAGTAAGCTATATAAGAATATGTAATAATAATAATAATAATAATAATAATAATAATAATAATAATCTATATCAAAATATATAACAAGAACAGCAATTTAAGTTAATAAACACAAATGTAATCACAACTTGCAGTGGTTCACATTTGTTATGCATGCAGCTTTTGTGCCTTTAGTAACCCTCGAATGCTCGTGCACTTCCGGAACTTTCGTAATGGATTTTTTTTAGTGCAGAGCGCATGCAGGGACCATCAGGACCGACCCTTTTCTTTGAGCAAGAAACTGATGAATGAGTGGAAGCGGCCAAGCCTGCCCTGCATCTCATTACCACTTGAGAAATAAGAGCGTTTCTGGCGGAGAGACTCGCTGCAGAAACGGGGGACAGAAGGTGAGCTACACACCGGGTTGGATGTCCGCCTGTATATGTTTTCTTGCTGTTAAACCATATATTCTTTTCTGTTTGCATTGTTGCGGGGCGTCAATTAGGCTCCAGACAAAAGAGGAGCACGCTGCACGAGTGCACCTCCACTTCCTCCTGTCTGCATTGCTGTTGCAGCCTCCTTCCGTGTTATGAAACAAGCAAGCACGCTGCTTTCCTTTTTCATAACATGCCTCCTCGGAACAAGCTGTAAAACGAGCCGGGCACACGGACAGAAAACAGAGCTGACGCATCTGCGGGGTTAAATAGCCTCAGCTGAAATGCATGGGCGCCTAATTTGTGGCAGTGTTACCTAACAGCCAGTTAGGCTATGAAGGGAAATCAAACATGGAAGTGGCTTATGTAAAGAGTTATGCAAATTGAGGCTTAAATGCCAAGTTAGGTGGTTCCATAATCACCTAAAATCAGCTACTATTTGTTTGTAGTTGAACCCCTAAAGTTTCTTCCAGTTGACAGAATAATTTAAGGCCATCCCATGGCTCAATTTTGCACTTTGTATTTGAGGCAACCGGCTTCAACACTCACCCTCAGTGGTGGAATCAGCTGTACTACAAAGATTTGAGATAGGCTGTGTAAAACTAGGAAGTGAGATGGTGAATAGCTTAAAGCCCTGGTAGGTAATACTGTTTCCTGTGTCCACTCACTTTCTGGTGAAAACTGTCACTGTTGCAACTTTTGACAGTTGATCATATGTGAACAGAGATGTGACTGAAGTAAATAGCTCCAGAGAAGAGGTTTGCGTGTAATTAACTGACTAAGCAACCACTTTAAAACATTTGTGATTGAACTAGCATCAGTGAGACTGATAGCAAGTTACACAAAAGAGCTTTAGACTTGTGACGTCAAAAAATACTTTAAAAGGATACTCCACTTGCACTCAGGGTGGACACTTTTAAATTGTGCCATTACCCTGAATGAAACTCAACTAGTGACTCCTCAGTTTGAGATTCAGGTTTGTTATGCTAGTAGTGGCTAATGTACCCTTGATCTGCCAGCCTCAAGCGGAGATTAGGACTGGGGTACAGAGGTCCGGCTAGTTCACTTTCTAACTTCACCTTCTAAGTCAGACTTCTAGTCTTCAGATAGCCTGGAAATCCAGACCCAAATCCGAAAGATTAAGGGTCTGGCATTGAGTAATGAAAGTCGCCCATCTCAAGGGTGCATTTGAAAATGTCACTGCACGCAATTAGATAACACTACGACCAATGACAACAACACAAAGAGTGCTGTATCCAGACTCCCATATGCCTAGCTACCAGCGGAGTTAACTGGTAGATGAGACTGTCGTCATCTGTTTAGCTTGCCTCTGGCCCACCTACTGTATATCAGATACACTGATTGGTGCAGCTCGGCTACAAGCTTATAGTTAATGAGCAGCATTACTCTGTGCCAGAGTAACTCGCTTTGGATTTTCCAGGGTAGTCTTCCACCCCAACTGACTCAAGTGACATCCCATCATCCCTCTAGAGCCATAAAAGGCTTTATACAACTTCCATTGTCATGGCTTACCGGGACACTTGCTGGGACTGAGCCATTGTTAATGTTATTAGCTTAAGGTATGCTTTACCTGGTTCCACAAGCCAGAATATCTGTTGTGGAAAAAGTTGCAGCAGCTGGAAATTATTTACAATACACCTCAGTTTGATCAAACACTTGATTACAATTTCTCTGGCCTTTCCCTCTGTGATGTACCCACTTTCCCTCTATGTACTTCAGTTATTTCCATTTCCCAGCATGCCTTTTTACAACCCTCAGAGAAGTTTGAGCTTGTTATATGCAGGAGGAGAGTGTGATGCCAGAGAGCAGAGAAAAATTTAAAAAAAGTCAGTCTTGCTTTAATCAGTACCAAACATGTCTTCAAGTTGCAGTGCATTCTGGTCAATTGATGTTACTGTGGGTGTTGTCTCTACTATGGATTTCTGTCTGTATGGCTGTTAAATATGTGTGTAGCTTCAGACAGAAAACTGTTATCTTTGACTATTTTATCTCCTAAAAGTCCATAGGTGTGTTTTGCTTGAATTACTGGCTGTGATTTTCTTTTTTTTGGGGGGGGAATTGTATCGCTGACCAGGCATTTTGTTTCACAGTATCAGGTTGATAGACCCCGTGGCTGGAGGATTATGTTCTAATTGTCTGATTTTCAGGCTTTTCTGTATGCCTCGGCTGTAGGTGTTGATTCAGAGACTTATCTATCTAGGTATCTAGAGAACCTCTTCAGCCAGACACAAACCCGCTTTTTTTCTTTTTCATTTTATTATTCTTTCGGGCAAACCTCGGACAGAAGAAGATTTTGCATGAATGGTTATTGTCGTCATTGTGGAAGGTTTGTTGAACGTGTGCTTTCTTTATTGATGGTACTTTTTTTTTTTTATGGTTGGTGACGGAGATAGGTGTTAGTGTGAAGGTTATTTACATCACACGCTACACAGCACTGAGCCTCCACCCTCAAGTTAATTGATTGATCAGACTGTCTGGAATGGATGCTCTGCACTCGCGGCTATGTCAGAGCTATTGTCAACAGGCCTAATTTTTGTTAAGTATGGAATTTTGAAGAAAATGATAAATCATTTACTAAGGTTAATTTGTTTAAGATCAGATAATAAAAACTTTGTCTGTCGTTGGCCTCTGAATCGGAATCAAATCGTGAGGTGCCCAGAGATTCGCACTCTAATACAAACCTAACATTGACTGTACAAACATGCAAAATGCAAAAACTGTGCAAGAAGAAGCCTGAATGGAGCTGTTTTGATGTAGTCTATGTATGGTTGTTAAGTGTGGTGCTGGATGTGGGTATGAAGAATTTTTTTTGTTTTTCCTTGCAAATGGGACTCTGTAGCGTCGACGTGATTGCAGTAACTGAAAGGATTGGTGAAAGGGTTGAGTGGGATCCTGTGTGATTTATAGTGGGCTTCCTGAGTACAATCTGGGTGTGAAGTTTTGTCAGGGAGGTTTGGGGGAGCCAATTATCTTGCTGGCCTGATTTATTATTCGTGAAAGTTTTTTTGTTTTGTGCATAATGGTGAGGGCATCGTGCCAGGCGTAGATACTGATTTAGTTTTTTGTCCCGTTTAGAGCCGCATTTTCTGTTTTTTATTTTGAAAGGATTATCTAGGAACGCTTCTGTGGCACTCTCCTTTTTCATCCCTCCCCTTCATCCTTTCAACACTCTGTCCGTCAGTCTACTCCTGCTAGCGAGCTCAGCGGGCGGCTGAGTACAGGAACTGAGTGCTCCGAACAGTACAGGAGTAATGGAAGGTTTGAGCAAGGGAATGAGAAGGTTGGCTACTGCTGGCCTCCTTGACAATTCTGCACTTTAATGACAGTTTGTCTATGAGAGTGGAGGAACTGCAAGTGCACAGCTTAACCGCATGGTTGGTAATGTCAAGTCTTTGATTTAAGAAATACTCTTATTTAAAACACGCCAGTGCAAATATCATGAAAGATTCGCCTTGAGGTTGTAGCTGCATCTTAAATGAAGTATTATGTACACAGTTATGTGTAAAACAATCTTTTAATCTTGTTACATTTGAAATTACTAAACATTTGTTTTTCAAAGACAAAGGCGATAAATAAATTTAATATTGAAGATTATAAGAATAAAAAGAAACCAGCACGTCCATCCACCTCTTTGAGCTATACTGTAGATGGGGACAGAAAGGGAGGTGAGACCAGTGTGGGTCTCCCTGGCTGAATTGCACTTCCCTTAAATTGCATCCACGTTTCCTTTACTTGCTTCCCTTCCGTGCGTCTTAGTCCATCCCACCGATGAAGCAGGGGAGAGATGGAGGAACTCATGGGAGGAGGAGAAACAAGGAAATGGGTTTTCAGAGGGCTGCAACGTTGTTTCCTCTGAATCAAATAAGAGAAGTGAGATTCAGCCTCTTATCCATGCTGCTTCTTGAGCTTGCTGAACCCTAAAACAGTGGGGGAGGGGTGGACGCACCAGCATCTGTTTGACCTACACTCCTTGAAAAACCGCAAGAGGGAGATTGATGCTGGGCAGAGAAGTCTGACTGACCTCCACTGCTCACATTCAGAGACTGAAACATCACAGTGGGAAATGTAGTGGAAATGGGTTTAAGAAGAGATTTAGTAACAGTTTTACCTTTTTGGCCCGAGAGTTTAAATCACTTACGCAGAAAGGGAGGGGGGAAGGAATGTAGGGCGACTGCGACTCTGACCTCCGCTCCTTCTCATGTTTTATTCATTCTTAAAAACATTTATTAGGGAGTGGGTAGGACCGCTGTGTCTGGCACACTAATAGTTTTCTAGTTTACTTACTATAACTTTTAAATATTTAATGGGAGAGGAATGTGTAGGGACATTGTCAGCAATTTCTAGTTCTCCTCTCTCATCAAAAGAAGTGAGGAATTCCAGACTAGTTTAATGATAGGCAGACAGATTATTTTAAGAGGATGGAAGAATGAAGGAATGCCGTCAATCCAGTCTTTACTAGAAAATAGGGAAAGTACCTAAACTTTCTGGAAGGCTCCTAAGAAGCTTTGTGCTGGCTAGAGACTTGTGTAATGGGCCTCTGGTGTTGTCATTTATACATGTTTATGGTTTGTCTGTTTTGTTACTATTCTGTTGAATGGTTTTGAATTTTGTAATTACTGTGTCATCTTGATTTTTGTCTGGGTGGGGTGATGATGAGAAGGGGGGGGGGTGTTTATGTTGTGAGTTGTATTTTGTTGAAAAAATGATTAATCACAATTCCTGATATTTGTCAGTTGTTAAACTAGAGGGGATAAAGGAATAGACCACTGTCTGGCTTACAGCATTAAATCTGCTGTACATGATTCATCATTTTATATGTATATGCCTGTCCATCACTGGAGTTGTAAGCATAGCTCTGTCTTATTGGATTTCTTTACTCTGTTCATGTTTCGTGATCATAAAACTGTAAATAACGAAAGGGCAAGTTGGATAAATGGCTGTAAGCCATCACAGCAGCAGGTTGGCTCAGTTGTCAGAGGAACACTTTCACAACTGAAAGGTCACAGACTCAATGTTCAATGTTCCTGACAAACTGTCCCTAACTGTGACATTTGGTCTGTTGTTTATTACAGCAGGTATTAGAAACTCCTTTTTTAATTTAAGCCAGTGTAATACAGCGCCGCCTCAAAATGACTGTAGGGGAAAATCAACTCCATTGTAACACTCAATGAAAAATGGGATCGGCTTAATAAAAGAGGATTCATTGCAGGCTATTGTATTGGAATGCATTATATTGTACAGGTGGACCCCATAAATGGTAACCTGGTGTACTTTCCACGGCATTTTTATATTGTCGGGTCATTTGTTTTATGATTAGTTACCGCTAATGTTGACAATGGGTCAATGGTTCAAGTCCACATACAGACCAAATGATGGTGGTGGACTGGTAGCTGGAGAGGTGCCAGTTTACTTACTGGGCACTGCCAAGGTGCTCTTGAGCAAGGCACCGAACCCCCAACTGCTTTGGGCGCCTTTCTATGGGCAGCCCCCCCCAGTGTGACATCTCTCCATTAGTGCATGTATAGGTACTGAGCATGTGTGTGTAATTCAGGCCTGTGTGTAATAAGAGTGTAAATTGTAATTTTCCCCTTGTGGGACTAATAAAGGTATTATTATTATTATTATTATTATTATTATTAAGTCTTCCATTGAGTATATGTTCATGGTAAGTAATTTGTGTATTAGGGCTGCGACTAATGATCATTTTCAGTGTCGAATAATTGCCCATTATGTTGTCGCTTCATTGTGTGATACATGGTAAAAATCAGTCTGTTTTTCAAAGGCCAATATGACGTCTTCAAATGCCGTGTTTTGTCCACAACTCAAATGTATGTTGTTTTTTTGTTCATGAAAAATTATTCAAATCGATTAGTGTGTGTGCGTGTGTGTGTGCGCGCGCCCCCCCGAAGCTCCAACGTGCAGACAGTAGAGGAACAGAAGAAAGTAGCTGCACCTTCACCAAATTGAAGACTTTTTAGATATTTAGATAGCCCTTTGAGATTTACTTGACACAAGGGAAAACTTACCTGCATTTGCCGCTTGGTGAGACCTTGGACACTTTGTGCTTGTCTGTCATCTGGTTTATCTTCATCCCTGTGTGTGTGTGTGTGTCCCACCAGTATGTTTACTTGTACGTTGGAACCTTCTGAACTAATCAAAGTGTATATGTATTCATTTCCTCATAATGGAGACTAACATGACTGGATTGTCGTAATAATTAAGCAGCCAAACTGACTGCTAATGTGAACTCATTCATCTGTTCTGATTTGTAACAAACAGGGTTCCGAACTACTGTCTGATGCCAGACGTTTTGATTTTCCTGTGGGTGAGCAGTCAATCTGTAGCACAGTACTGGAATTTACATACTGTAATAATTAGCTTGAATGCCACAGTCCAGAGACACATCTGTGGCTACTGCATGTGTTGCTACATACATGTATTAACGTAGCATTGGCCCAAAGCTTTTTGAGTATCTTAGATAACTGCTGGGTCTTAGTTATTTACCTCTGCAGACTTTGTTTTGGTCCTATAAATGATTAAGCTCAGAAGTCAGAAAGGGTCAGCAATGGTGCCACGCCAAAATTGCAAGAGGTTGCTAATAGTTTTGCAACTCTTGGTTTTGAAAGAACGGTGAGTTGTTTTAAGACGAGAGGGGTGCTGTAAATCTGGAAGAGAGGACCGTGAGTTTTAATAATAATGTAGTAGTAGTAATAATGTATACTTTATTAATCCCGTAAGGGGAAATTACAATTTACGCTCTGTTATTACACACAGGTCTGAATTACACACACATGCTCAGATCCTATACATGCACTAAATGGAGAGATGTCAGAATGAGGGGCTGCCCATGGAAAGGCACCCCGAGCAGTTGGGGATTTGGTGCCTTGCTCAAGAGCACTTTGTCAGTGCCCAGGGGGTTTAATGATTGTTGCCATAAGTCTAAGACAAAGTGTGTTCAGTCGGGTGGGGAGGACGGCAAGGTGGTGTTATTGTTAGCGGTTCTCACTGTAATTCTATGCCGAGGAAGTGTGTCTGTCCTTCGGTTGGAGAGGACATTGAGGTTGTTGTGTTTTAGCGGTTACTACCATAAATTTAAGCCTAAAAAGTGTGCCTGTCAGTTGGGTACAGAGCTCCGCGTGAGCACATGACTGTCAATATAGCCGACATCTAACGTTGGCTACTCCGCTGTGCTGTGTAGTAATGTCTGGCTATGTAAGACAAGCGTCTAGCCACATTGTTTACATATTGCACCTTTTTAAATCTTTAAATGTAACATGATTGGATATTATGTTTAATACATGTATAAGAAGGACTGTTATGATTATTTTCGTCATCAATTATTCTGTTGATTAAGGTCATTTATTTTGTGCAACCAGCAGTTCAAAAGAAATGTTGTCTAAAATGATATTAAACAAAATCAGCAAATCTGTACATTTGGAAAGCAGTGAGTGTCAATTAAATAGTTTGATCCAGTAATCAACTTATCATTTTAAGAAGTATGTAAAAGTCTGTGAAGAGGCAGTAGTAAGGGCTTATTACATACCCAAAATGACTCTTTTTAGGTGTAAACAAACACACCTTAACTCAACTTCAGATCCAAATGTTTTATCATATTTACTTTTTTTGGGTTCAGCAATTAATCCATCTTTTGAGACTGATCTATTCAACACCACATTTTTGAGAAACAATCCACACCTGTGTTTTCACTGTTGATCACCTTACTTCACTTAAATTTCCTTTCTGGATGTCTGATAAACCTGAGACAAAAAGATGCAATTTGGCAGAGACATACGGGAAAATCTAAGATTTCTTTTGATAAACATCTGCAGGCTTGCCGATATGATTTTGAAAAGGAATCTGTCTAATATTGATTGTGGAAGGAAATGAATTTCTGTTAAGAGGGTAGTGCCTCATGACTCAAAATAAAACAAATAATCTATCAGCGGAAAGGTGACCCAAACAGTTTTGTTTCAGTTGTTCACCTTAACTCTTCAGTGTCAGTGCAGTCATCAACTTCTTTTTTTCTAGCAGTTTGGTATTGGCTGCAGGCAGAATAAGCCACCTCCCTTTTGTGGTGTGTATATATAGATTAAGCAAAGGAGACCCTTCTCCTCCACTGTCCCCATGTAAACCATAAACGACTCCAATGAACCCTCTAAACCCTCACTGGGGCAGGGATTAGATATGACACCCAGCTGGAATTGGCCCGAGGGTTTACCTGTTTAAAAATATCCTGTGAAGCGAGTCACTGCAGGTCAGCATTGTTCACTTATCCAGGTCACTAATTTGTGCAAGGCGTCTAGGCCAATGCATTAACTGAGGGCTTATCCTGAGTAAACTTGTGCATGTTGTAGGTATTTACAGCTTCAAAGACAGAATTAGAAAAAGAGTTTGTTTCTGAGCAGTCGGAGGTCCAAATTAGAATCGGCAAGCTGTAGGTGTGAGGAATATGTTACAGGTCAGATATTGTGGCAACATTTACATGAACTCTGATATATGCTTATTTGATTTTGTGTTTAACATTATGCAAACCAAGCATATACTGCACATTGAACAAGAAATCTAATAATGTATATTTCTGCCCCTGAACTGAAGCATAAGTAACAGTGTGGTGTTTTCATTTATATTAATGGTTGGGTGTGCCAGTCAGTGCTAAAATGATAGGTTGATTAGTCTAATAATTAGTTGATCAATAAAAACTTTGATAGTTCATCATTTATCAAGTAACAACACTACTTCCATACTATATATGCAGTGTGTTCAAACTTTTAAAAGTGACTACTCAAAGCAGACACCATACCATAGACAGTTAAAGAAATGAACCAACAGATCCCTGTGTTCTGGATGGAGACCAGTGAAGGATATTAGAAGCACATTTCCAGTGATGGCTGAGCGTTACTGCGCGGCCTCCAACTGAGCTTGACGACGTAGATGTGACGTGAGCAACGTGTCTGAAAGTTGTAAGTCTTCTGGTAGCTGTGAAGAGAAATCTCAAGAGAAATCTCAATCATTCGCAATCTTGCAGAGATGGAGAGCGTAGGTATATGTAAGGAGATAACATAGGCACAGGCTAATTGTTGCGAACTCAAATGCTAGTTAACATTAGTAATTAAACCTAAACAGCTAATGTAAATCCAATCTGTCTATGAGTTACTCTGTACTATACAATGATTCCTCTACTGTGCGACAGTAAGTCGCGTGAGATACAAGGTAATGGAGACTTTTATGTTTTTTTTTTTTTTTTTTTAGAAATAAACTGGTTCAGATGTAAAGTCATTCACTGTCAAAATGAATGGCTGTCAATGGAATGCTAACAGGAGGTGATGGCTTGGTAGCATTAAATGAGGACATCTATTACTTGTTCCTATGGAGTTAGAATACATTTAGTCTACCAATGGATGTAATGTAATATCATTATGTTTTGTTATAAGAAATAATCAATTACAAACATGTTTTAAACATATGAATTGATCAGGTCCCTCTCCTGACTTGAGGTCCAGTAAACACAGTAAACCCATAAATGGATTTTAAGAAATCATGAATCTTCAACAATGTCTGAATTAGAAATATCTAGTAAGCATTTGCGTGGGATAATGAAGAGACTAAAAAATGAGCTGCACTAACACACATTGGATGAAGATTGAGTATTTTGCAAATGGATGTGTGTGTTGTCTTTTTCAGTGAAGGCAGCACGACTTAATTGGTTAACTGCCTCCATCCCCATCACCAGCCTTCAGTATTGTGTAATTCTGTTACACAAGCGAGGGGATGTGATGCAGATCTCCTTAGTCTGTAAGCCAGTCCAACATTAAAAGCCAGATGTTATACAATATCCATTTTCAGAGCCACAAATTGAAGGACTATTCTTGCGAATGACCTGCTTTTGGGAAACGGCCAGTGTGTGATCAGTTGACATCGGTGTAGTGCATCATCAGACTGTCAGTGAGTTTATCAAAGCAGACTCATCCGTTGTTAGTGGTTGTAAATTTAAAGAAAAATAGCTCTGTCTCAAGCTAAATGAATCTACTGAAGTTAGTTCATTTTCTGACACCATAGCTTTTGATGCATACATATTGTCCTGGCATACATATTGTACAACTTTTCTTCCAGTAAGCTCAACAGCGGCATTATTAGCCAGGTCTTATGGAAGACAGCTTATGCAAGCTCTCTCTCTCTCTCTCTCTCTCTCTCTCTCTCTCTCTCTCTCTCTCTCTTACTCTTTTTTTTTTTGTCCTGTAAAAACCCTTTTTCACATTGGCAGCAGAACATGTGAATGACTGATATTTAATATTGAAGACCGTTTCCCACAGGCAAATAATTTGTTCTGGTTGGAACGGGTGGGTTGAAGGGGAGGTGAAAGGCTGCTGCAAAACAACAGTGCAGTCACAAGCTTTGGCCTTATGTACAATACAATTTCTGATTAGGAGAGTTACTGAATTTTTGTACAGTTTCACAATCTGAAACATTCTTGCCAGTCCAGCAACCCTGACCCTGATGTTAGACTACAAAGCTCAGAATGTGCGTGAAACCCAGGGGCATTTCTAGGATTTGAGGAGTTTTGGGGCTTAGCCCGGACCCTTTTAACTAAACTGACTGCAATTATAAGCAAAAATCTATCTATCTATCTATCTATCTATCTATCTATCTATCTATCTATCTATCTATCTATCTATCTATCTATCTATCTATCTATCTATCTATCTATCTATCTATCTATCTATCTATCTATCTATCTATCTATCTATCTATCTATCTATCTATCTATCTATCTATCTATCTATCTATCTATCTATCTATCTATCTATCTATCTATCTATCTATCTATCTATCTATCTATCTATCTATCTATCTATCTATCTATCTATCTATCTATCTATCTATCTATCTATCTATCTATCTATCTATCTATCTATCTATCTATCTATCTATCTATCTATCTATCTATCTATCTATCTATCTATCTATCTATCTATCTATCTATCTATCTATCTATCTGTGCCTGGCTGTGTTGCATAACTGATACTTTCTATTTGTCCCAAAACTTTGGTAACATGATTGTTCTTAAACCTCAGCCCTCCACAACACCAATGGGCCTCATATCCTGAGCAATAAAGTCGACAATTCCTTCCGTGATATTATTTTTGCGTTTGGATGATAGAGGCTTAACATCCAGCGTGGTGTGGGTGTGTCTGGGAACTCTACCATCGTTGCGGGTGGGTGCGCCTGCAGTTAGAAAACAATTATTAGACTATGAAATATGCCAATTCTGATATGTTCATATAGCCTACTCTAAACAGACAAGGCAACCTAACGCAGACACGTTAGCTTACCGTTTTTAGATGATACGCCATGTTTGTAGTTGAGCTGCAATATGCAAACTGTTGCTTGCAAACTTTGCATTCAACCTTTTTTTCCGTTAACTATTTTTGTAAAATGCTGCCACACTGCGGATGTCTTTGCGATGGTAGAGGAGGACTGACTGGAAATGAAACGCTCACAATTAAATGAATATTCAGCAAACCACCAAACCTAGGCTTTCTAGTACTTTAATTAATCTGTCTCCAGTGAGTTGGGCTAATCCAAAAAAAGTTAAAAGAAGGGGGGTGTTCTGAAGAAAGACTGTTACCTGTGAAATGGGGTGTTTTCAGAGCACCACTATCAGCAATTAGTGCTTTCCACCTTACGGTCTATGCTTCGTCCTGATGAAATTAACACGGCAAAGAAATCGACCAATCAGAATTTTGGTCGACCCAGAACGTATCGACCAATAAATCGACTAGTCTACTGGGAGATTACAGCCCTAGTGTTTTGCCATTATTTAATGGTAGGGTATTTGTTTCTATCATGTATTCCATGGAGTCGGGCCATCTCATCCTCGTGCGCTCCGTAGCGGACAATGTGACGGTGAGACAGCGCCGATTTAAACATTTGAGAACGAATTGAGTTCTTGAGTTGGATATTACAAGGTGTGTATGGAACAATTATTACTCAGTACACGTGCAAATAACACTGCTAAATTTATCTTCATGATAAAGTGGATGATATAGAGAGAAGAAATGTGTGTGAGGCATCAATACTTGAAAATATTAAGAGCAATCATTATTCCCACTAGGGCTGCACGATTATGGCTAAAATAATAATCACGATTATTTTGATCAATAACGTGATCATGATTATTTGTTGATTTTTAACCAAAACAATTTTATAGTTTTATAGGCTATTTATAACTGCTTTCACATCCATATTATGCTACATTCCTCTTATGTTGTAGTCGTATGTTGTACAGACATACAGATGCAACATATGTAAAAGAAAATTATCGAAAGTAAATTGCCTAGTGTGTGTGTGTGTGTGTGTGTGTATATGTATATGTATATGTGTATATATATATATATATATATATATATATATATATATATATAATATATATACTTGTTTTCAACAATAACTGATTAAAAGAGCTAGGGAGAGAGAGGGAGTGCGATGGATACTCCCAGAGTGATGGCTGACTCATTATGAATGGGTCCAGCAGGCTCCGTCTCACATGCTATTACTCTACGAACTGAAGTTAGCTGCATTCAATAACTTCTTCTGTGTTTTTCGCCGTGGCCGCCGCGATAACAGAGTTACCAGCGGAAACACTGGTACAAGGTTTGCCTGTCATGCTTAACAATATACAGCTGTGTTGGACAAAAACATTTGTCCAAAACTGGACAAATGTCAGAAGCGTGGACCGGTGTTTCGGTGGAACCTTGAGACGGCCTTATGACCGACTGCTATCTGTTGAATTTTCCGCACGTTACTCTGTCCTCTGTGACTGTCCACATCTAGAAACTAAGCTGCACGGTGCAGGGAACAACTCTGATTGGCTCATGATCAGAAAGTGGTTTACGGAGCGGTAGATTGGCTTTGCAAAAAAACTCAGTGTTCTATGAAATTACGCATTTGATTGTGGGAAGCCCAAATCGTGATTGTGATTAAAATTGGATTAATTGTGCAGCCCTAATTCCCACGTTTCTGCAGTCTGACATCAGTTCGATTTCAGCCTCGATTTGTGCATATGCCACGTTTATAAATAAGACCCCTGGACCATAATATCTCAGATGTGTTTGAGCAAGATTTCTGCTCATGTTCAAAGTTTTGTGTAAAATATAACTCATCCAGTCCGTGTTCTCTGAGATTTGGAGGAGTTGTGATATTTTGTTATAATTGGCTATTACAGGAATAAAGTCACTATTTCAGAAAATAATCCTCCTGCACCATAGTCTGCTGTGCATTACAGTTCTACAAAAAGTGTAAGAACTGTGAGTGCCTTGGAATATACTTGTTTTCTTTATTTGCATGTGCCGTTGAGTTTTTAAAAAGAAAATTCTATTATACTTTTTTTTAAATGGTTTTACTTTAAAACAAAATCATGTCCATGTGTATTGAGATATTTAGAGTGGTGGATTACTGATTTTGGGAGGGGAATTTAAATGTACTGTATTTGATTTCATGCTGGTTCAGGCAGTGTTTTTGTTTTTTTTTACTAGAGAAATTTAGGTTGTCTCACCCCTCCCCCTTTTGGTCATGGGGGTGTTATTAGGACACCAGACAGACTGACTACCCCCCTCCCCCTGCCTCTCCACCCTCTTATCCCACAACTCCTTCAGTCTTTGTCCATCTCCCCTTTCATCGTTTATGCCTTCCTATTTTTATTTTTCAGTCCTTCCTCTTTGCTTTGTTGTATTTTGCTCTCATCAGCATATCATTTCCATATTTACTGAATTTAAATTGCTTCTTACTTTTTCTGGCCCAGCCAAAAGCAATGCTGTACTCCACAATGCAATGTTGGCTGAATCAGACATCCTTGGAACACCTTGGTAAGCGTGTAGGGCAGTGATCTTCAACAGGGGGTCCAGGACCCTAAGGGTTACTGCAGGGGGCCCACCAAGTTATTGTTTAATTATAAAAAATAAATTCCAAAAGGTAAAATATGTCTCAAAATATACCTAAACACAAGCCCAACATATCAACAAAGATAACTCTATAATCCTAGGTTTCTTCTTCTCCAATTTAATTGGTGATAACCTTACTGGCCTATGGGAATGCTAGCCACTAAGGTAGCCATCCACAGAATCAGTCAATCTTAAGGAGTCACTGTACTACATGTATGTTTAACATCAAAACATGATGTATAAATATATAAAAATGTCTTAGTATTTTAATAATTCAGTTTTGTATGCACCATAAAAAAAATTTATGTTTAAGGGGTCCCTACACAGTCTCTTTCAGCTAAGGGGTCTTTGGCCTAAAAAATGTCAAAAAACCCTGGTGTAGGATATAAAACACAGATGTGTTTTTTAAATGTAAGGTGTTACACTACCTGTTTTGTGTGAACGACAATTGCATTTCAATCAGGAGAGACTTGTTTGCAGATAAGCAAATAAGATTTATTGTACAGCTAAAATAAAATGTACAAAGTCTTTGGTGATTAGACTCCATCGCTATACGAACCTTTCGTATATCTATATAGGGGTAGAGAACTATCGAGACCCCCCCCGATGGAATCTAGACACCGTGGGTGGCGGCAAAGGAGCCCGAAGACCAGACCGACCGGTCAGCTGGAGTAGATGGAGGTGCAAGGCGAGGTGGAGGGTTGCACTCTTGCCTGCAATGACAGCTGAATGGCTGAGGGAGAAACAGATTTAAAGCAGGGCTGAGACTCTGTGATTGGCCTAGGGCTGCACGATTAATTGAATTTTAATCACAATCACAATTTTAACTTCCCACGATCAAATTTGCGTGATCAAGCTATTTTTTTAATGCGTAATTTCATAGATTTTTCCAGGTTTTTTTTTGCAAAGCCAATCTACCGCTCCATAAACCTGATGACTAAAGTCTGATCATGTGCCTGTCAGTTGTTCCCTGCACCGCGCAGCTTAGTTTCTAGATGTAGACAGTCACAGAGGACGGAGTAACGTGAGGAAAATTCAACAGATAGCAGTCGGTTATACGTCGGTCTCAAGGTTTACCAGTTTACCAGTAAACACATTTTGTCCCGTCTCTGTTGTTTTTCAGACAACAGCAGTGACCAGTGCTAGTTAGTCTGTTCGCTCACAGGGCTCTAGGGCGCAAGTAATATTTTTCCTAGGTCGCACCAGTGCACCTAATGTCCTTGCATCCGCTGCGATGTTGTTTCGATATGGTTTAATTTTGCGTTACATGACTCATTTCTTCTGTAAAGCCATGCCTGTGTTGGAGCTCTACTCTCTCTCCACACAGCGGCGCCGGTCCACACTTTTAATTATTAACACAGCTGTATATCGTTAAGCATGAGAGGCAAACCTGTATTTGTACCAGTGTTTCCGCTGGTAACTCTGCTATTGCGGCCGCTACGGTGAAAAACACAGAAGTTATTGAATGCAACTAACTTCAGTTCGTAGAGTAATAGCGTGTGAGACGAAGCCTGCTGGACCTGGGCGAGAGATGTGACCCATGGTCAGAATATCATAGTTCATAAAAATGCAGCGCAGTGACAATACAGACATTTCTTACACAGGACGTGTGTAACTCTGCTGACCTGCCATTAGACCCGTGCTGGACCCATTCATAATGAGTCAGCCGTCACTCTGAGTACGTCCATTGCACTCCCTCTCTCTCCCTAGCTCTTTTAATCAGTTATTGTTGAAAACAAATAAAGGAGCTTTCTCAGATATACATTTAAAAAAAAAAAAAAAAGAATCCTACGCTGTTTATGTCAGATAGCTAATTTTCATTTCCATGTGTTGCAGCTGTATGTCTATACAACATACAACTTCAACATAGGAATGTAGCATAATATGGATGTGAAAGCAGTTATAAATAGCCCATGTGACAATAAAATAAGTTTTGGTTAAAATCCACAAATAATCGTGATAATTAATCGTGATCACATTATTGATCAAGATAATCGTGATTATCATTTTGGCCATAATTGTGCATCCCTAGATTGGCCCTTGCCATTTGTGTAACTATTCTGTATGGTTTAGCAGGAAGTTGAACGCCTCCAACAGCTGATTTGAGTTAGGTAGAGCATTGATTAAAAGTGAGGTCTTTCTGATAGGATTTACGCTGAGATGCATTTCAATCAGGAGAGACTAGTTGCAGATATGCAACTGTTATACACAGCATGTTAAAATATACATTAGATAACACCTTTTGATTGATTTGACCAATTGATTAGGAGTGTATCAATTAATAGTTAGGTCTTCCTGAAAGAATTTACGCTGAGCTACGTTTCAATTAATAAAGTACCTATATAGTAATGTCTGTATTGTTGTACACACAGTGGACATCCTTCATAAAACTGAACCAATAGAGTATCTATGTAGTTAAGAAGAAGTTAAGAAGAAACAGAAGTCTAACCGACATGCTGGACTATTATATTCTGTATGTTATGTAACTGTTGTTTTACAGCCTGAAGGTCTGACATGATGGCCTGATTTCCTGGTGTATAAAATTACATAAATCCTCATAAATGAAGTACTTTTTGTGGCAAGTTATGTAGGCTATTAACAAGCTGTACAGGATGTCTGCCAGAGATTCATGTGACCAACATTTGACTGTGTATAAGTCAGGTTACTTTTACGGAATGTTTTTTTTTGTTTTTAACAAGACGCATTCTTTACAGTGGCCGTGAAGTTGCTATGTTTCTTTTTCAAATACAAAACCTATTTTATCAACATAATATATGGTCATGCACCCTGCACTACAACAGCAAAATGTTTTTCATGCATTTTAAATGTAAAGTTGTTGGCTTGTAATCAACTGGATGTACTGCTTAGTATCTAATTTGGTACTGGTAATGTGTGACCAGTGTGACCTCTTAATTACAGGTTTTTCCAAATCAGTACTTAGAAAGTTTCTCTGTTTGGCTTTAAATGGCAATCTTAGACATACTGTAGATGTACAAAAAGTATGTTCACAAGTAATGGACGCACATGAAGGCCTCCAAGCCAAAATCTGCAGCCAACACTTTCCTGGCATGTAATTTTACATAAGAATTCCACTGATCCAAGTACTGTATGTGCTTGTTTCCAATTAACTGTAATGCATTTCCCCAACAGTGTGTTCTGTGATTGATAACAGTCAGAGCGTTTGCATGTAGTTTAAAAAAACGATTATATTCAGGTTAAGGCAACGCCTTGCAAACACCTTACCCCGGTTAAAAAGTTCTCATAACCCGGATGACAGACCTAGAGAACTCCTTCAGTAACCAGGGTATTTCTCCATGTACACACCTTACCAGGTCATGATCAGGTTAAATGTCTGCGCATGCTTAACTGCCCCTCCCCACTCCGCTAGAGTGGTTTTGGAACTGGAAATAATCCGTTAGGCTCGTGTAAACTGAGTCGTTGTTGTTGCTATGATACCATACAACAAAGCAGCGATTCCTGAATCAGCGGGCCATGGGCAGCAAAGAGCCTACGGTCTGTTTCATTAAACCTGTTGAAGCATGAGCTAACACCAGGAGATGGCAAAATAGATTGTCCATCTCCGGGGCTGTCGACGTTGTGACTCTGCAAAAAAGGGGAGGGGCCGAGCAGCCCGGCTGCAGCCGCTGGCTAACGTTAATATTAGTTAGCTAACACAATTGGTTACAGATAACATTATAATGAACAAGTTGTCAGTCATCTGGCAATAACACTGCTTTTCTACGCCGTGACAAGTGTGTAAATAAAACATTAAGTTGTTAAATATTACTTATTTATTGGCCGATCTGTGTAGTTTTGACATACTTTCCCAGAGGTAGAGTTACTCCTGTCATTCTTCCCCGGTCATGTATACGGGGAGAACTGGCTTAACCCTTACCTCAGTTACTGCTGTCCATGAAAACCAGAGTGCTTTTTGATGCTTGTGGGCTTTTCCATGATCAAATTCCTGCAAAACATTACTCCTGTGAACCTCAGCTGTACTTTGTGTTTTGTGCTTAGCGATGGTAGCACACTGAATTAAGTTGGTGACCATTTTGACTAGAGGTTTGTAAAAGATGTAGAATGCATACCCAACAGAACAACAGGCTTTTCTCTGAGCGCTCCGCTTCTCGTCACCGTCAGCCGTGACGCCGCTTGAGTGACACGTGAGTGCTCGCTCCAAACCACTTCTGCACTATTTTAATTTGCGTCTTAATCAGTTGCCTGTTTTCATACAAAGGAGCTTTACACACAACCTTATCAAAGCAGAAAATTTGATGAGTTAATCGTGTTATAGCCTACATTTTAGTATAAAGTCCAAATTCTGAGAAATATGTCACAAATGAAACAAGATGTACCTGTTTTTATTTTGTGAGTAAACATATTTTTTTTTATCATTTGTTATCGTGAATAACGACTCCCATCTCCAGAAAATAACAGCATTGATAATTTATTAAGGGTGCATTGTGTTTATAAATTATATAGTGGAAGGAGGTTCTGTAGCAACAGAAAACACAGGTCACGTCCTGTCATCTACCAACAGTAGATATTGGGGGGTTATCCTTCCTTTTTATTTCACTCCCTTGAACATGAGCGGAATTCAATGAGATGCAATGAAAGCATGATTATTTTTTTGCTCTCAAACTTGCTATCATCCAAACTACACTGCAGCATTCTACTCAACACAATGCTGTCATAAGTACTGTTACAAAGCTTTCACAAATTTGCACAATTCCCTTTGGAGATGTTTCTACATATAGCAATGTCCGTAAAAGCGAGTTCACCATGTCCTTGGTTACTGGTTCTCAGTCCATGAAGTTTAGCTTGGTTAGATTTATGAGGCTTATAAAACCACCCTGTCGGGCCAATAAGTCAGCTTGGCCAGGTCTACCTGTTATGTAACGTTATGCAAGTTGAGCTGGCAGGTAATCAAGAGTTAACCTTGCTGTGATTCCGTGTGTCTGGGCTCATCCGAGTGGGAGTGCATAATATTCAAAGCCTTTGTTTTTAACCAAGTGAGACAACAAAGGCGATGATTCTGGTTTACTTGGTGAATTCATCTGATTTATATATTTGGTTTGAAAAATGATTTGAATAAGTCTTTTGTCTTTTAAATTGCTCAGAATTTCTGTAATGTTGCAGTTTCTTTAATACTGCTGTTGATTATGACATTGGTTATGATATTTTGTGTCCAGTTGTAACAGTTTAAAGGGGTGGTTCAGAATTTTGGACATAAGACCTTATTTGCAAATTAGCCAGTGTGTTTTTAATCAGTGGAGACATTTTTTTAACACTTTTCATCCAGTCATTCCAGTTGCAGTTTGCTGGTGCTAAGCTAGCGCAAGTCAACAATATCTGCTAGCCTGCCTTTAAAAACAGTCCTACCCACTCCACAGTACACCAAAAGCTAATAAATTACAACACCAGACTAACGATGTAAATGTCTGTTGATAGAATAGTTTCAGAAATAAAACTACCCCTGCATCTCACTGATCGCATTACATTTTGAGCGACGATTTTCTCAACAGCAACAGAATTCAACTTTGCTCCTGTTAGTAGTACTGCACTGAAAAGTAAACCGAGAAGCGCACTACAGTCGTGACAGATAGCTATTAGTAGCCTTGTACATTATTATTATTATTGAAGCATTAGATTGGAAACATGGTGATTTAGTGTGCATTTAGAAATTGTAAAAATAAATCAAACAGAAGGGCTCCACAAAGTTTCCACAAATTTCAATTGCGAGATCCAGATATAATTTGTGGAACCAACCGTGGCTTCTTGCTGCTGACTCGGACATTGAGACACTGGCGGAGACCATACTCAAGTTGCAAATTTGTAGTGATTATTTTAGACCAGACGACTTTAAAACGCAATCCACAAGGATTGCACAAGGACAAGGACCAGTCACTGACAACAAATGCGGTTCCATCCGTGTTTCCAGATGCACCAACGGCTACTGATGAACAGGTAGTAACTTTTGGTAGGCTTCTCTAGCTAATAAAGTTAGCCCCTTTCATAACATTGGCCTATCTGCTTCTGATAGGGACTGACATTAGTTGGGATAACGTTACAGTTCAATGCATTGTGTATAGTGACAATAGTGACTAATGTGGAGTGGGTGTTTTTAATGGCAGGCTAGCAGATACTGTTAACTTCTGCTAGCATAGCACTAGCAAACTCTGCAACCGGAAGGACTGGATGAAAAGTGTTAATCTGTCTCCACTGATTAAAAAAAAAAAAAAAACACACTGGCTAACTTGGAAATAAGGTCCTATGTCCAAAATTCTGAACCATCCCTTTAAATTATGACTCTTGTTTTGCATCACAGAATTATAGAGCTATAAAACAACACAGGATGAAAACTTTGCTTTCTCCGAACCACAGCTGATAATGGGCAGGGCAGCAGTCTGTGGTTACAGTTTAATAGTTTCACTCTGGTACAGAGAAATGCTTGCAAGTAATGCAAGGGTAATTTTCCTGCTGCTGAGAGATGACTCTTCAAAAGCATCCCAGATAGTCTTGAGAGCCTCTCTCTCTGTGTTACATTTCCTTCTGTCCATCTGCTCTGCAGCTCTCTCTCATCTGAAGGTCATGATCTTTACCTCTGTTACAAAAGGACCTTTAATACGCTCCTGTCTTTACTTTATCTATAGAGCAGCAGAAAGAAAATCATTTGATGCATTACCTTACCTCAGAAGAATGCACAAACAAAATAACTAAGAATAGATTCAAATACAGTGAACCCTCGCTATATCATGGTTCACCTTTCACGGTTTCGCTACTTCATGGATTTGCATCGTGCGTTGTGTTCTGCATTCTGCAAACATAATCAATGGTGGCATGTCGGTTTTAAGAATACGACAACAACTACCAATAACTATGTTCTTCTCTCAAAAACACACCTGTTTAGAAGAAAAAACTACAGAGCGGAGTATGCAGCGGCTCAGTCAGAAGAGCAGGGAAATACACCTGAGTTTACTGTACTTTACTTTGTATTTGTTTTCATAATCATTTTCATTTTCTCCCGGACTCTGGTCGCGTGCTGATCTCCGCATTTGAAGCCGTCAGTTCGTATTGATGATTAAAATTATTATTTTACAGTACAGTAGTTATTTGTAAAAATCGTTTATTCAGTACTTTTATTTGTTAAACAAATGCTTGGGCCTGTAAAAGGTTTTGTTCTTTGGTTTCAGTGTATAATGGAGTATTTCATCTAATAATGGTAAAAAAAAAAGGTTACTACTTCACGGATTTCACTTATCACGGGTTCTTCTTGGAACGTAACCCCCGTGATAAACGAGGGTTCACTGTACTCAATTTCGTTGTTGAAATTAAGTTAAAGCGTAACTTTTACAAATATGGATGTCCGTTGCATTCAAGCCATTGCCAAATGAGTTGCTACAAAGCTTATTAAGACTATTAGCTCCACACAACTCTCTCTGTATTTCTCAGTATGGCCATGTTCAGAAAATTGTCGTCTGGTGACTTTTGCTTGCAGAAACCTCGAGTAAAGATAATTACCTCTTCTGAAGAGTGTGTCAGAGTGGGGTGTGGTGCGCGATCTCAGAAGGCTTTATCGTGTGGTTACGCAGACAGTGTTGTTGTCATTACTTAGAATTCCTCAAGGGGGAGACAGAAACTATGCACTATAGATTTAAATGTCTCCAAATTTACAATTAGGCAAGTGCCGTTCTCTGGCTGATGTCCGCTTTAAAATAACTTTGTATTTTGCAGCACTAGTTTGCAAACTGCTTTTGATGTTTGCTCAACCTGTCATGGAGAGTTTTGGTTCAGAAAACGGCACTTCAAAAAAAAAATTTGTATGATACGTTGTACTCCTTGATTTGTTTTTTTAATGCAAATACATTTCGGTGATGTCTTGGGGCCATTTATTTGTCCCTGTGAGTATCTACAGCAGGGTATTGTTTCTATTTTTCCCAGACAGAAAAGTAAAAATTGCAGACTGAAGTACTTGTACTCGTATATAAATGTATTTTGGGGAAACTCAAAAGTCCTAAAACTATTTTATCCTGTATGAATACAAAATAACAAATTCAATTTCTCTTGCAGAACTTCACTGGTTACATATCCTAAAAATCGCGTATCATTAGTGATGACACAAAGACAGGAAGGACGTGTGTTCTTGTATTAATCATGTTGTGGGGACAGAAATGTGTAAACGTCTCATCTTTCATCATTGGACAAAACGCTATATGGTCTCTACAATGTTAGATTAGGAATTATGACTAGGTTAAGGTCAGGATAAGTGGTGGGGATGAGGCAGTATAGGTTCCCTATATAGCACATTTTAAATATCCTAAGTCCTCCAGTAAGTCCTTAAACTTTGTTCTTTTTTCTCTTTGCGTAACACTATTGTGCTCAGAGGTATATGCCACAGCTGATTTCACTCCAGTATAGTATCTGACTCCCATCTCATAAAATACGGACGCTTGGTCAGGTGCCTTTGCCGTTGTTATTGGTGCTAAAAGTCTCCTTTTAGCGTCATAAAACAAGCTTTACCTAAAGGTGCTTGGTTGGGACAGTTGGCGTCCCTTTTGATGCTGTTAGGTTAAGGAAAGCTCATGGGTGGGCTTATGGTTCCGTGACTCGAGGGAACGGTTGGGTTTAGGGAAAGATTGTGGGTGGGCTTACGGTTCTGTGACATGCGGCAATTACAGGCCGGTTAAGAGAAGAAAGCGGCTTCCCTGTCACATGGCAATAACGGAACAGTAAAGGACACACATGGGACACGAACCCCGCTCTCCTGGGTGAAAGTCCTGTTTGACCCATCCACCACCCCGACCAATCTCCCTTCGTGGAATGTCTCCCTTACATACTACTCGCTAAACCCCATCTAGACGCTGCTCTCCCCAGTACGTTCTACACACACATGCCAAAGGGTGCTTTTTTTCGCTGCATTAGACGCTGACAGCCACTGTCCAAACGTCCGTATTTTATGTGTTCGGAGTGAGAACCGGTTGAACTAACCATCTGGCACGCCAGGTTACCCAAACTTACCCTGTACTATGATACTGTGTAGAGGGCTTTGGAGTGTTGATAAAGCAAAATTAGCAAACTAGATTACAAACAAATTGGAATTTACCCCTTCCTGTTGTCTTTTTTTCTTATGAGAAAAGCTTCAGACTGTCTGTGTGTGGTGACAGATGGCAAAGAAGTAACGGACACAAGTAATTTACTGTACATCTAAAATCCATTTATTCTGTGTGTATGTCTGTACTTGTTCATCTGTTCATTGACACCTGTACTCTTTGTTGTAGGTGAGTAGTGTGGCCATGCTGCGGTAGCAGCAGCCTGTAGGTCAGGATGTCTGTTGAGGAGGAGGAGCTGTTGAATGGGAGGAAAAGGGAGAGCGAGATCTGCTACATCGCTGATGAAGACAAAGCCAACGATGGAGATGATGAGGACGAGTGGATACACCCGTATGGTGAGTCATAATGGTAGATTATGGCCTGATCAGGTTCTTTAAGTGTTAAGAGTTCCCATGCTCATGGAAAACCTAGAAAAGTCATAGGATTTCAAAATATTGTTTTCCAGGCCTGGAAAAGTCAAGGGTTTGTTGTGTTTAGTGAAATTAATTGTTACAATAATCTTCCGTGGATAACCTGTAACATAACGGCAAATTCATTTTCTGTATCTGTAACGTAATTTAGCATTGATGCGTGTCGTTTTGTTTACCATCAGGTACAGTACGTTTCTTTAGTTTTTTTCCCCACGTTTTGTCTCTCCCTCCATGTATGCCAGAAAGCTGAAGCTATGTTTATATAGAGTTTGAGTCTGATATCTGATCTGAACCAACGGCTGTACTGTCCACACATGTGACCTGATAGGCTTTCCACATCAGCCGTTGGTCTTCTGTCCTCTCTCAGGAATCAAACTCCCATTAAACTCTCTTTATTTTTTTTAAGATTATTTCTTTGGGCAATTTCAGCTTTTATTTTGACAGGATAGATAAAGACATGAAAGGGGAGGAAGAAGGAAATAACGTGCAATAACGAACCCGGGCCCGCCGCGTCGAGGAGTACACCTCTATATATGGGCACCCGCTCTACCAACTGAGCTTTCTAGACGCCCCCATTAAACTCTTGTCTCAGTTTGTATAATGAATCATCATTAGTTCTAATAGATGCTGAGTCGTGTGTGCATAGATGGGTCTCTAGCAGTGTGTTTTTGTGTAGGAGGTAAGATTTAAACTTTAGTTAGATAACTTTAATGGTGTTAGTCTTTGGACGACTTTGACCTCATTACGAAGAGAGAAAAGCTTGCGCTTTTTAGAACTAAGAGATAGCGGGAGGTTTGGCAGCGTGATCAGAAAGCATAATGTTAACTTTGTACTATAGTAACGTTCGTCCATGCTTTTTCAGTTGATTTGAAGTAAAATAAACATCTAATTTTCTGAAGTGATTACATGAGAAAGGCAAAGTGAGATTAACTGCAGGAATAACAACTGTCCGCAAATTTAAAATCAGCTTCTTCCTTTTTCTTTGGTATTAATGCTTTTACTCCTCCACCCATGGCTGTGTGTGCCCTCTTGTACTTATGTTTTTGTGAGCACCAGCTTGAATTTTAGACCTTTTTTTAAAGAGAGGACATTTTGTCTGGTGTTCACACCTTTTAAAAAGGCTGTTTAAGGGTTATGATACACTTCTAATGTCAGAGTTAGGTAAGTTAGGTTAATAAAGTAGGTACTACTATTATAATTAACATTGTTATTTAAATTTGTCTTTACTAGTAATCACCAGGATCTCTCTCTCTCTCTCTCTCTCTCTGTCACCAGCAGAATTCCTAACATCAAAGCTACCTAAAGAGCAACACAGACAGCAGAAATTTGCATCTTCCAAATCTTTTAATTGTGTCACGTTTGAGGCATAACGGATAGTTTGACATCTTTGGAAAAACGCTTGTTTTCTTTCTTGCGAGACAGGAATATCAACACCACTCCCATGTCTGTACAGGAAATGTAAAGCAACAGTTAGCAGCCAGTTAGCTTAGCATAAAGAATGGGAAAAGAGTGGAACAGCTGGCATAGCTCTGTCCAATGGTTACAAAATCCACCTTTCAGCACACATTATGTTCACCAATTAACACATTACACCTTGTTTGTTAAATTTGTACAAAAAAATGATCTTCTCATCTACGTTAACTCTCCGCCAGACAGTGTTGTGACAGCATAGTTCGAATTATTACTTTTAATACATCAGTATTTTGGAAAAGTACAGTTTTAGCATCTTTTTACAGATGAAAGGCTGGAGGCAAGGGATTAAAATATTCAATATTTCCTCACCATTTTAGAAAAAGCAATACATACAGTGGTGCTAACACATGCTTAAGTTGACCATGTTTTGGAAATTTATTTTTAAATTTTAAGGACACCAATTTTCTTTGTGAATGAATAACGTATTGTAAATAAATAAATGTTCTTATTTAAAATACAGGGTCATCATACCCTATGTTAAATTCCCATAGAGAGGCAGATTTTTAGGCCAGTTATTTCCTGGATTCAGGATATTATGCATCCTGATAAAGGGCCTTTAGAATTAAAATAGCCCCACATCATCACATACTCTTCACCATGCTTAGAGATAGGCATGGTTTTATTTCAGTTAGACTAATACCTGGTTTGATTTGCATTGAGAGATGATTTTATAGAGTATCCCATGCCTATCTCTAAGCATGGTGAAGAGTATGTGATGATGTGGGGCTATTTTAATTCGTTCAGGATGCATAATATCAGGACAGCCTGGAAGTATGGATTTTAAATAAGAACATTTATTTATTTACAATACGTTATTCATTCACAAAGCCTTAAAGGTTGGATTTTACCTCATTTTAATTTAGGTATTAAAATAAATTTCCAAAACATGGTCAACTGCCTTTTGTGTACCTAAACAACCAATTATTTTTTCTATCACTCCGTTTGGATAGATCGCATAACCGTGGCTGTGATCCCTTTGAGTACCTTGACAAAATAGTTGAGGATTTGGGGAAATAGTTATTCACGTTCCTTTCAGGACAGTGGAAGTAGGTCATACAACTAGCCAGCTTTCGGCTGCCTTAATAATCCATTGATGCTTTCTGTGACATCACAGATTGGAGAGTGGCCAGGAACATAACATGCGTAAAGATTGCTTTAAAAATTACATAACTTCCTTTTTAATATTTGTACAATTTTAACTGTGCTCAACATATTCTCATATGTTTTAATTATTTTTTTTCCTTGACATGATTAAAATTGAAGCAGTCTTTTTAGACTGGAAAAATGTATGCAGTGTGCCATTAATGTCATCTTATAGTATCATTAACATCGTCTTGCATTACACAGTTGGTTTTTAAATTTGTAAGAAGTTTGTTCAAATCCTGCTAAGAGCCTAATAAAACCTAAGCTGACCCTGCATGTGTTGCAGTTAAAACGCTTAAAGTGCTCATATTTTGCTAATTTTCAGGTTCATAATTGTATTTAGAGGTAGTACCAGAATAGGTTTGTGTGGTTTAATTTTCAGAAAACACCATATGTTTGTAGTACTGCACATTGCTGCAGCTCCTCTTTTCACCCTGTGTATTGAGCTCTATGTTTTAGCTACAGAGTGAGGCATCTCACTTCATCTTTGTTGGGAGTCGCACATGTGCAGTAAGTACTGCTAGGGCGTGCCACGCTAGCAGCTAGGCGAGCATTATAACGTGTGTTACAAAGTGATGCATGTTTGTCACAGAAGTAAAGGCTGGACTACAATAGAGCTGTTTGGAGCAGTTGGTGATCAGTTTTTTTTTCTGGAAAATGGTAAGTCCCTTTTGGGTTGACTTTAGGCTTTGTAAACCTATAACGTGCACAAAAAAGATATTAAACACAATAAAGGAAAGCCAAAAAGCATAATATGTGCACTTTACAAAAAATGGGTCAGATTTTGAGGGACATGTTGTAAACTGGATTGATTTACAGCACAGATCGAGAGGGGGATGCTGTTTGTCGTCTTAGCAGGTGGTAGAAGGAGTGAAAGGTCTGATAGAGAAAAAAACATGTTTACATGTTCATCTTCCTCACTTTGCAAGTCTATTTTGCTCTTGTGACATCATCACCACCTGCCGTCTCCTGCGTCTGTCCCATGGTTCCCATGACAACTGTCACCAGGATGCCGACCCCCTCAGAGTTGTGAAAGTTTCTTTCTCAAGGTTTGACATGCCCCTTTCCTTTCTCCACCATTGTTTTCTCCCATTTTTTTCTTCTCCTCTTTATAATTTTGTCTTTCCCCATCTGATGTTAATTGATTTACCTTCATCCCTCTCCATTATCATACTTCTCCATTGTCATTTTTACATCAATGTATGACAATATTCTTTTAATTCTTTCATGTAAGGTACTATGATAGATGTGCTTTCGCCCACTTGCTTTAATGTTCTCTCTCTTTCTATTCTTTCTCCTTTGTGCTCTTCACCATCTCTTTTAACAACTCCATTTTGATTTTGCAAACCTGTAAATACATTTTAAAGACAGAAGGAGGCATGTTTCAGTATAACGTAGAAAAATACAGTAGGAGAACATAGACAATAATAATGAAGTGAGTGGGAGTTTAATATTGATGTGACAACATCATTACAACTAGAATATGGAAATATGTAGAAGTATGGTTCTGTCTACTGTTTCCGATTTTATACTTGATTTATACCAGTTTGGTACCTTTAATACTTTTAGAAGTGATCTGACGCACAGGAAGTGATGCGTCTATATTTTTGGTTTGAAGGTCAGGTCAAATTCTAAAAAGTTAAATAGACATTTTCTTGTCAGTGTTTTTTCTTATGAAAGGTTTGGGGTTGTCATGGTGATCACTGGCATCACATACCATACGTACATGTGGGAAATCACACGTTCTGTTGCTATTTGCAGGTATTTTAGAAGTCATCACTTAGGTATTTCCAAGCGTGTATAAAATGCAGGTTTCTGATTAGAGTTGTGTTCATAGGCCCATGCTGATAAAATAATAACTTTTATTTATATAGTGCCTTTCAAGAAACCCAAGGACACTTGTTACTGTGTACCTTCTTCTCTCATGTTTCTCTCATTTAGAAATGATGCACTGGAAATGTGCCACTTGACCGAGATGGAAGGTCAATTGGGGATGGACTTTTCTAATAATAATGAACGCATTGATCAGAATCTATCTATTTGCCAGTTGTATATACATTTACACAGGAATTGGACTTGGTCATGATGCAACACAATGATCGTTTCATTAGTTGCATCATGAGGAAAAAAAAACAAAGAAGTTGTCACTCCTGCGTCTTTAAAATTAAAAACTGGTCGAATTTTGGGAACAGGAATGGGCAAGCTCGCTGATATAATTACTATATTAAGGCCAGAATCAAAAAATACAACGGAGTTTTTCACCACAGTTAAAAATGAAATGCTGTTAAATGCAACACCATGTCTGTGTATGATGTGACTGAGGGAAAGCATATACAAAGTAAATAAATTGCTGATTGGAAAAAGAAAATCCTAAAATCTGACAAATGTGATGAAAACCACTGCAAGGCTAGATTTTTATCCATATTCTCTCTATTGTAAGTTGTTCTTGTCACTAGAAGACCCTGTTAATACAACTTAGTCGTGTTTTACAGAAAACTAAATCGTTGATGCAAGGACTTCTGGGACTGTTCTGGGTCACGTGTGTCTGAGGGAGAGTCTCTGAGGTGTGTGTCCTGCATGTTATTGGCTCTCTGAGCGCAGATGAGGCTGTCATAAGATTTAGTCACATCTTTCATAAGACACACACATACTCTGACTCAAGAGAGCAGGAGAGTAATAGTCTGTTAATTAGCCTGTTGCTCCCCTGCCTGTGTGTAGGCAGAGTACACTCTCACGCTCTCTGAAGAAAATAAGTAAACATGTTTCCTCCCACGAATGTTACAGGCACCTGGTGGTTTAATCAGCTGCTAGATGCATCACTTTGCCATTTTCCATCAAAACTGCACCGGTGGAACACCAGCTAGTTCCTAGGGAGAAAGGAAAGGGAAGCAATAGTACTATATAGGAGCGGCTGTGGCTTGGTGGTAGAGCGGTTGCCTTCCAATTGGCAGGTTGGTGGTTTGATCCCTGGTCCTAAAGTCCCATGTCGAAGTGTCATTGGTCAAGACACTGAACCCAGAGTTGCCACCGGATTGTAAATGTGTGTGTGTTTATCTGATGAACAGGTGGCACCTTGTATGGTAGCCTTGGCCACAGTGTATGAATGTGTGTGAATGGTACTACGTAAAAGTGCTTTGAGTAGTCGTTAAGACTGGAAAAGCGGTATATAAACACATTTATAGCGGTTTTCCACTGCATGGTACCTACTCAACTCACCTCGACTCTACTCTTTTTTTAGTACCACCATCAGTCGAGGTTCCAAATGACCTGAGGTGATACCAAAAGGTGACGTGAAAACCTGCAGGCTACTGATTGGTCGGAGAGAATCCTCACTATTCACTGCGTCATCATTGCTAGCGACAGACAGGGGTTGTCCTGAACAAATCCGCCGTATTTTTTTGTTGTTGTTTTTTTTGCTGCCTCCAGCTAATTTTGAAACTAATTTGTCTTCTGGCTGTGGTTACAGCCACATGCCGAGAATGAAAAACAGCACATCTTCGACGTTCTGGGTGTGTTTTGTGTTAGGTCACGGCAGTTTTCTGCTATGACGACCAGCCACAGCTCGCCTCACGCATGAGGCGGTACTAATCTGCAATGGAAAAAAGAGGATGGGGCACTGCGGCCAAGTTGAGGCGAGTCAAGCAGGTACCATTAATTGAAAAATACATTTACATATACACTCACCTAAAGGATTATTAGGAACATCTGTTCAATTTGTCATTAATGCAATTATCTAATCAACCAATCACATGGCAGTTGCTTCAATGCAGTTAGGGGTGTGGTCTTGGTCAAGACAATCTCCTGAACTCCAAACTGAATGTCAGAATGGGAAAGAGAGGTGATTTAAGCAATTTTGAGCGTGGCATGGTTGTTGGTGCAAGACGGGCCGGTCTGAGTATTTCACAATCTGCTCAGTTACTGGGATTTTCACGCACAACCATTTCTAGGGTTTACAAAGAATGGTGTGAAAAGGGAAAAACATCCAGTATGCGGCAGTCCTGTGGGCAAAAATGCCTTGTTGATGCTAGAGGTCAGAGGAGAATGGGCCGACTGATTCAAGCTGATAGAAGAGCAACTTTGACTGAAATAACCACTTGTTACAACCAAAGTATGCAGCAAAGCATTTGTGAAGCCACAACACGCACAACCTTGAGGCGGATGGGCTACAACAGCAGAAGACCCCACCGGGTACCACTCATCTCCACTACAAATAGGAAAAAGAGGCTACAATTTGCAAGAGCTCACCAAAATTGGACAGTTGAAGACTGGAAAAATGTTGCCTGGTCTGATGAGTCTTGACTTCTGTTGAGACATTCAGATGGTAGAGTCAGAATTTGTTGTAAACAGAATGAGAACATGGATCCATCATGCCTTGCTACCACTGTGCAGGCTGGTGGTGGTGGTGTAATGGTGTGGGGGATGTTTTCTTGGCACACTTTAAGCCCCTTAGTGCCAATTGGGCATGGTTTAAATGCCACGGCCTACCTGAGCATTGTTTCTGACCATGTCCATCCCTTTATGGCCACCATGTACCCATCCTCTGATGGCTACTTCCAGCAGGATAATGCACCATGTCACAAAGCTTGAATCATTTCAAATTGTTTTCTTGAACATGACAATGAGTTCACTGTACTAAAATGGCCCCCACAGTCACCAGATTTCAACCCAATAGAGCATCTTGCCCTGGATGTGCATCCCACAAATCGTCATCAACTGCAAGATGCTATCCTCTCAATATGGGCCAACATTTCTAAAGAATGCTTTCAGCACCTTGTTGAATCAATGCCACGTAGAATGAAGGCAGTTCTGTAGGCGAAAGGGGGTCAAACACATGGTATGGTGTTCCTAATAATCCTATAGGTGAGTGTACACATACTATATACAGGTTTAGGTTTTTTTTTTTTTTTTTTTTACAGGAACACCCCATATTTCACATTCACACCTGACGGCTGCCCAATACAACCACAGTGTGATGTTGCTCTGCCAACAGCATGTGTTTCATAATTTTAAAAAAGCAGAAGCGTATATAATGTGTTTATTAATGGCGGAAGAAACATAGAGACATTACCGTTTGTTGCTGGGTGGCTGCTCATTACAGCGCATGGATCTAATTGCTTTAGACTTCACACTGCATGCCATATTGGATGGTGATGCTTCAGGTGACAAATGGTGGTATTTTATGTCTTTATTGGCACAGGTTTTTGGCTTAGTTAACAATAGTGGTGTATGGATCAACACTCACGGTTTGTAATGCAAAATTTAACCATAATAGTATGAAGTAACTTTGTCCCTGTTACTTAACATAGGTTGATAAATCTTTCTCTCTCTTTTTTTTAACACGGATTCTGGTGCCAATTAAATGCCTTTGATTCTGTCTGAGGCTACAGAAACATTGCTGCATGTCACGCTGGTTAACAATAACGGTACACTTGGCATGCAGGTTACATTGATGTTGGCCTAATGTTAGCTAGTATCTAGTATTAACTGTATTAAACACGTTTAAAATGCTGACAGCTAAACAGTGTAAAAGTGTGTCTGTATTTCACTGTAGAGCATTCCAACATCGCTATAGCTATGAGCTAAAGACACAAACTAGCACTTGGTCACTGCTGTTAGAAAAACAAAGACTTGAATGTTGCATTTACTTGAAACTGGTAACGTTAAACTTTTTTAAAGTTTTGTAGAATACCCTTTTCCCATCTGTTTTTCATTTAACAGCAATTTACTGGGGAAATAAGTTATTGTTAAAGGTAATTGTTTACATATTTAATAAATCATTAAAATTCCCCCCATTTTTGTGCTGACCCGAAAATTTATCCGATCCGTGACTCAAAACCGTGATCCAAACTAGGGCTGGGCGATATGGAGAAAATCAAATATCATGATATTTTTGACCAAATACCTTGATAGCGATACTGCAACGATAATGTAGTGTTGACTAATGGTGCTTTCACAAAATAGTGACACAATGAGATTTTTGATAAATAATCGTCAGTAATATGGATATAATGACTAAGTGGGTAAAGGCAAATAATAAAACCGTTACAATAATCTGGTAAGCTCAGAAAATGACCTAACTTTACTGTAATGCAGCCTTTAAAACCAGGAAAAGACAACACATACCATGTTACGATATCCAAACTCTAAGACAATATCTAGTATCATATCACGATATCAATATATTGCCCAGCTGTAATCTGAACTGTGAGTTTTGTGATCCGTTGCACCCCTAGTTTATCGCATAACTCACCTTATCTGTTTTGTGTTGGACCTTAAATGGTCTTGTTCACTTTGTGGCCATATAAGGCTTTGAAGGAATACTTTATCCACAAAATTACCATTTGTATATTACTTACTCAACGAATGCTGCCTGAATTCTTGGAGAAAACTTTATTTTTGTCTCATACCCCCACAGTAAAATAAGAATCCAAAAATAGAGAAAAGTCTTGATACACTGAGGTAAAATCGGTTTAACAATAGAAAAACTTTATCAAAACATCAGTTTACAAGCTCACAAAGTCTCAAGTCTCACTTATCCAGTCATACGTTCAAACATGCTAAAACGTTGTCGCTAAAACCTTACTATTTAAAGAACTGCATAAAAGTACACCTGCATAAGCTTCTCAGACAAGTAGCGGAAGTGTTTAAAATAGGAAGGTTTTACTAAAAATAAAGTTTTCCTTTTTAAGTGGCGAAAGTAGTGCTACATCACCCTGCTTATCCACGTTGGCTCTACAGTTAAGGTTGATGTGACTGTTGAGCTGTCACATGAAACAGTTTTTTCATAAAACTTTCTAGCTTTTGATACCCAAACGGTAGGATTTGGTGTGTTCAGCTACTCAATCCTGCTGAGCCTTTTTTAGGCAAGTGGGCTTGCCATTTGTAAAATACTGTACTTCCACGGGATTGGTTACAAATAGCTTTGTTTCTGTGATGTGTATGGTTGAAGATTGCGTTTCCTATGAGGGAAATGTTCTGTTGCG
>JABXJD010000129.1:412500-415000 GCA_013375575.1 Percina caprodes
ACTGTAAAGCTTGTAACGTCATTAGCGTGTTTTCCAAACCGCAGGGGCTATCGGCTAGCAAATAGCTAACATCAGTGGTAGCTAGCATGGATTTATTAAGAGAATGGTAACACAGCTAACAGCTATATGACTACTAACAGACATAGTAGGGCTGTATGCTGTAAAGCCTGTGACATAAATAAGATATGAAGCCATGGATGTATTAAGGGAAGCTCTGTTCATGAAACTGCAGGCTAACCTTAGTAGCTAGCGCTATCTTGTAGCTAGCTTGTCGCTAGCAAGTAGCACAACATAATGATTACATCTCCTTGGTTCTCTAAATACATCCATTGTTTATTTAGATAAGCATGTAAACGATCAGGAACGTTGAAAACACAATGTTTAACGAAAGTGACTATTTTAGACAATGAAACGATGAATTCATGAGTTTGCCATGTATAGCCTACCAATGAACTATACTTGTAAGAGATGCAAGAGAGAGAGAAGCTCATGAACGAGCATGTTGCTACAACAACACAAACAACTGTTGCTAGTGCACATGCCCATTGTGACGTCATGGGCCAGTCAACGCGGAAGATCCATGATTGCTTTATGCGCTTTTGAGCACTCATTGGACTGTACGGGGCTTCCCACCGAACATTGTATCCAGTTCTTCTAATACATCCATGGTGAAATCCAACCTGGTTTTAAGGAATATCGGTCACATAATGCTTTTAAAATGTAGTTGTTTTGTACTTTTATGTATTTCTGTCTGCTTTTTCAAGTAATTTTCTTAAGTGATCTGTTAGATGAACAAGTGACGAGCATCGTTGAGATGTTTGAAGTTAAATGTATTTCCAGAATCACTTTTTTTTAATTTTTACTAAGCAACAAACACGCAAACCGTGCAGCATGAATGTGTGGGCGGCTGCTTCCGTACATTCTATGTAATCCCGAGTGTGTGATGGAGTGGTGGGGTTCTTTTGGAAAGGGGAGGGGTAATGAGGGATGATCAGCTGTATGAGTCCCCCCTCAGTGGGCCCCAGCTCCAGCATGAAGGGTTATGTAAGTTTTTCAGCTGCCAGCCCACTTGCCTGCCTTAGCCTCACATTCACATAGCCAGTGACCAGAGAGGAGCACACAGAGCGGTCAGTTAGTAAGCAGTCAGCCACTGAGGCAATAGATTAAAGAACCGCTGAGTGTAAAACAAGGCTGAGAAGAGGAGAAATACACTTTTTTCCTGAAAGAGGAGTTTGTTTTGTCAGTTTGAGAGGAAGCTGGAGAGCAAGAGATAAGAAAGATAGACTGACACTTCTCTTTTTACTCGATAACCATGCTGCTCCTGGACGAATCCGAGTCATTTGCAGGTATGTGACATCATCACCCTGACTCCTGAGGCACGGTTTGCAAAGGGATGAATCCCTGACCTCGAGGAGGTAGAAACTTTGTGAGAAATGAGAGAGATGACAACAGAAAGCTGCAGAACTCGTCAGTAGCTGATCTCATGAGAAAATAACACTCAAGTTTCTAGAATGGGCAGCAGTAGTTGACTGTCGCTTGTTAAGTAAACATTGTTGTGTAACACTGGATCCATAACTTAAGCATGCATGGTCCAGCTATCTTCTTTTTCTCATTTTCTCTCTCTGCCCGATCTCTTTATGCAATCTCTCCTCTGTCATATTCATCCGTCCCTTCTCCCTACATTTGTTTGCCCCATTTTCTCAATATCTCTCTCTCTCTCTCTCTCTCTCTCTCTCTCTCTCTCTCTCTCTCTCTCTCTCTCTCTGGAGTTGTTGTCCCCTCTTCTCCCACTGGCTGTTTCTACGGTTACCTAAACCAATGCCGGTGCATGATTGGTGGATCCGGGTAGCATTGGGCCATGCTGGAAGTGTGAGCATGTGGAGGCAGGAAAACATATTGTTCGTTAGCGGGGTAGACTCCAAAGCTTTATTTAAATAACAATTTCAGTACCACTAATGGCACTGAAACATTTTTTTTTTTAATAGAATACGTTGCTATATGCGGTGATGTGTACCCTGAACTTGTACCTTGTTTTTTGTGCATTTTTTTTTGTGTGACTGCATGTTTCATCTGCGGATGTTGTCTTATTTTAAAGTGCAGCCTGTAAATGGAAGGACTGTGACATTTCTTAGGTTTTCTCTGCACCTTGGATTTAAAGGTCCATTGAAACTGCTGACTTTTAACCTTAATTAATTGTTGTTTACATCCCCTTGTTTACAAACTGCAAGAATTACAGGCATTTTATACACTGTCTCCCGATTTTAGGGCACTCAAGTAAATGTAACTTAATAAACGTAGACAAAGTCCGTTAATTGAGTGTCCAAAGTCTCTATATTTTATATAATTTTTTTCCTGTTGCTTTGTCCTAAGTGTCATACTAAGTGTTCCCCCATTATAGATATGAGCACTCTCGAATTAGAGCTATAAGTCAACACTATGAGTCATTGTTTCATTTCAAAACAATCAAAGCATATAATTGAAGTTCACTAAAAAGCTCATT